>NC_069450.1:23939523-23947023 GCF_026875155.1 Cherax quadricarinatus
AGCTATCTGGTTGTATGAGGGGAGTTTAGGGTGGCTATCTGGTTGTATGAGGGGAGTTTAGGGGTGGCTATCTGGTTGTATGAGGGGAGTTTAGGGGTGGCTATCTGGTTGTATGAGGGGAGTTTAGGGGTGGCTATCTGGTTGTATGAGGGGAGTTTAGGGGTGGCTATCTGGTTGTATGAGGGGAGTTTAGGGGTGGCTATCTGGTTGTATGAGGGAGTTTAGGGGTGGCTATCTGGTTGTATGAGGGGAGTTTAGGGGTGGCTATCTGGTTGTATGAGGGGAGTTTAGGGGTGGCTATCTGGTTGTATGAGGGGAGTTTAGGGGTGGCTATCTGGTTGTATGAGGGAGTTTAGGGTGGCTATCTGGTTGTATGAGGGAGTTTAGGGTGTGCTATCTGGTTGTATGAGGGAAGTTTAGGGGTGGCTATCTGGTTGTATGAGGGGAGTTTAGGGGTGGCTATCTGGTTGTATGAGGGGAGTTTAGGGGTGGCTATCTGGTTGTATGAGGGGAGTTTAGGGGGCTATCTGGTTGTAAGAGGGGAGTTTTAGGAGTGGCTATCTGGTTGTATGCGGGAGTTAGGGTGGCTATCTGGTTGTATGAGGGGAGTTTAGGGGTGGCTATCTGGTTGTATGAGGGGAGTTTAGGGGTGGCTATCTGGTTGTATGAGGGGAGTTTAGGGGTGGCTATCTGGTTGTATGAGGGGAGTTTAGGGGTGGCTATCTGGTTGTATGAGGGAGTTTAGGGGTGGCTATCTGGTTGTATGAGGGGAGTTTCGGGGTGGCTATCTGGTTGTATGAGGGGAGTTTAGGGGTGGCTATCTGGTTGTATGAGGGGAGTTTAGGGTGGCTATCTGGTTGTATGAGGGGAGTTTAGGGGTGGCTATCTGGTTGTATGAGGGAGTTTAGGGGTGGCTATCTGGTTGTATGAGGGGAGTTTAGGGGTGGCTATCTGGTTGTATGAGGGAGTTTAGGGTGGCTATCTGGTTGTATGAGGGGAGTTTAGGGTGGCTATCTGGTTGTATGAGGGGAGTTTAGGGGTGGCTATCTGGTTGTATGAGGGGAGTTTAGGGGTGGCTACAAGACTTGTTTTGAAGCAGCGTCATTACTATTATTATTGGGGGTGATCTCTGGGAGCTGCAGGAATATATTAACGGGCTGAACATCTCCCCCTCCCCCGACCGCACCATTGTAAAAATATTTCTATTTACTTCGCCTGACTGTCGGTATCTCTGTAGCAGTTACTCCCTCAAGGGGAAATCCTACTCCGGTCTATACTTCAACTTACTCCTCTACCTCCTACTCTCCTGTCTGCTACCCACACGTCCACTGAATAAATGAGCGTAAACACACAGGGACTGCTGGCTCCTAAGAGAACTCTGATAACTTATTTCCCTAATATCCAATGCTCTCTGGGTGAATATTAAATCAAGTGTGGCTGGTTCACTCATACTTGTGAACTCTTTCGGATGTTGAATGAGGTCGTCCTCTGTCATATTATCTACTAGCTACGATGTTTCTGTCCTGGTCTATTATTAAGTTATGAAATGTTGATTAGTTGTAGATTACAATTTTTTCCTTCTTCCTGGCTATTTTAAGGTCCTCCGTTATCAAAGTCTGCGAGCAAAACATATTTACAGGTTAAGCTTACATCTCAACACTCCGCTGGTCTCCTATTAGTAAGCTCAAGGCAGTTCTGCCAATGTCTGGTTTATAATTGTATTTAGTCTTTATGAGCTCGGTTATGACTGCGTTGTTGTCCTCCCCTTTTTTATTAAATAATTTTGCTCGGTTGTGTGTACTCACCTAGTTGCGATGCAGGGGTCGATTCACAGCTCCTGGCCCCGCCTCTTCACTGGTCTTTGACCAGGTCACTCTTCCTGCTCCATAAGCTTTATCATACCTCTTCTTAAAGCTATGTATGGATCCTGCATCCAGTGTATCACTTCCCAGACTATTCCACTTCCTGACAACTCTGTGACTGAAGATATACCTCCTGTGTGTGTGTGTGTGTGTGTGTGTGTGTGTGTGTGTGTGTGTGTGTGTGTGTGTGTGTGTGTGTGTGTGTGTGTGTGTGTGGTGTGTGTGTGTGTGTGTGTGTGTGTGTGTTGTGTGTGAGTGGTGTGTGTGTGTGGTGTGTGTGTGGTGTGTGTGATGTGTGTGTGTGTGTGTGTGTGTGTAGATGTGTCGTGTGTGTATTTACATTCCGCCTCACGGTAATGAACTGCTGCTGACGGTGAGAACGACCACAATATTGACGCCTGGAAAGACACTGCCGCCGCCTCCGTAATACTGCCAACCCTCCCACTAATACAACTGCCACTACCTAATACCGCCACCACTATATCTAATGGGGCTACCACTACTATCACCTCCACGACGCTGGGTGCCCCTAGCACCCAGCGTCGCTAGGAAGGAAAGAAAGAGAGCACTGCTCACACACTATAGCTAGTCAGATTACACCTTCGCAGCTAAAATGCTCTGACACAAGAATCACAGTAAGACTCTGACACCAAGTTGTTTTCCTCGCGATTAAAGGACACTAAGAAGGTCACGGTCAAGAAAGTTCAAGTCAGGGGGAAAAGTCTCGACCCAGAACGTTCCCTTGATGAATAAGACATATGTGTAACACTTGGGTATACCTTTGGTATACAAGGTATACCAAAGGGTATACCTTTGGTATACAAGGTATACCAAAGGGTATACCTTTGGTATACCCTTGAAGTAGTTTCGAGAGTTTTTCTACTTGTAGCCCGGCCCTGGGCCAGGCTTGTCTGATGCTTGCCTGATTAACCAGGCTGTTGATGCTGCCAGAACGCTGGTGGCTGGCCGGGTATCTTTATTAACGAAACGTGTTTATCTGCACACCAGGCTTCTGCAGCCGAATATAGGCGAATGTAGCACTCTAGACAGAGTAGCAGTTTCTTTCAGGGTGACCAGTCCCTCAGCCTTAGCAGACGGCGGTCAGTCCCTCAATCCTAGAGCAGAGTCATGGGGCCATGTTACATGTGAGCCTGGCCCACTAGGGGAAAAAAGTTATGCTTAAGAAGTGGACCACGGTCACCTGTGACCTCACTTTCAGCTACTACACCTAACTTCTGTTCCTTTATATATGTTCTGGCCGCAAGCCAATGTAAAGGTTAGGCTTGAGGGATTGACCCCTACCCAAGGCTGCGGGACTGACCCCAACCTACCAAGGCTGAGAGACTGATCATCACCTACCAAGGTTGAGGGACTGACCACCGGCACCTACCAAGGCTGAGGGATTGACCACCACCACCTGCCAAGGCTGAGGGACTGACCACCACTTACCAAGGCTGAGGGACTGACTACCACCTACGAAGGGTGAGGGAGTGACCATCCCCTACCAAAGCTGAGGGACTGACCACCACCTAGGCTGAGGGACTGACTACCACCTACCAAGGTTGAAGGGCTGACCACCACCTACCAAGGCTGAGGGACTGACCATCACCTACCAAGGCTGAGGGACTGGCCACCACCTACCAAGGCTGAAGGACTGACCACCACCTACCAAGGCTGAGGGACCGACCATCACCTACCAAAGCTGAAGGAATGACCACCACCTACCAAGGCTGAGGGACTGACCATCACCTACCAAGGCTGAGGGACTGACCATCACCTACCAAGGCTGAGGGACTGACCCCCCACCTACCAAGACTGAGGGACTGACCGCCACCTACCCAGGCTGAGGGACTGACCACCGCCACCTACCAAGGCTGAAGGACTGATCACCACCTACCAAGGCTGAGGGACTGACCAACCCCTACCAAGGCTGAAGTACTGCCCATCACCTATCAAGGCTGAGGGGCTGACCATCACCTACCAAGGTTGAAGGACTGACCACCACCTACCAAGGCTGAGGGGCTGACCATCACCTATCAAGGCTGAGGGATTGACCATCACCTACCAAGGTTGAAGGACTGACCACCACCTACCAAGGCTGAGGGACTGACCATCACCTACCAAGGCTGAGGGACTGACCATCACCTACCAAGGTTGAGGGACTGACCACCACCTACCAAGGTTGAAGGACTGACCACCACCTACCAAGGCTGAGGGACTGACCATCACCTACCAAGGTTGAAGGACTGACCACCACCTACCAAGGCTGAGGGACTGACCATCACCTACCAAGGCTGAGGGACTGACCATCACCTACCAAGGTTGAAGGACTGACCATCACCTACCAAGGCTGAGGGACTGACCATCACCTACCAAGGTTGAAGGACTGACCACCACCTACCAAGGCTGAGGGACTGACCATCACCTACCAAGACTGAAGGACTGATCATCAACCACCAAGGCTGAGGGACTGGCCATCACCTACCAAGGCTGAGGGACTGACCACTACCTATCAAGACTGAGGGACTGACCACCGGCACCTACAAAGGCTGAGGGATTGACCACCACCACCTGCCAAGGCTGAGGGACTGACCACCACTTACCAAGGCTGAGGGACTGACTACCACCTACGAAGGGTGAGGGAGTGACCATCCCCTACCAAAGCTGAGGGACTGACCACCACCTATAAAGACTGAGGGACTGACTACCACCTACCAAGGTTGAAGGGCTGACCACCACCTACCAAGGCTGAGGGACTGACCATCACCTACCAAGGCTGAGGGACTGACCACCACCTACCAAGGTTGAAGGACTGACCACCACCTACCAAGGCTGAGGGACTGACCATCACCTACCAAGGCTGAGGGACTGACCACCACCTACCAAGGTTGAGGGACTGACCATCACCTACCAAGGCTGAGGGACTGACCATCACCTACCAAGGCTGAGGGACTGACCATCACCTACCAAGGTTGAGGGACTGACCATCACCTACCAAGGTTGAGGGACCGACCACCACCTACCAAGGCTGAAGGAATGACCGCCACCTACCAAGGCCGAGGGACTGACCATCACCTACCAAGGCTGAGGGACTGACCATCACCTACCAAGGCTGAAGGACTGACCATCACCTACCAAGGCTGAGGGACTGACCATCACCTACCAAGGCTGAAGGAATGACCACCACCTACCAAGGCTGAGGGACTGACCACCACCTATCAAGGCTGAGGGACTGACCATCACCTACCAAGGCTGAGGGACTGACCATCACCTACCAAGGCTGAGGGACTGACCATCACCTACCAAGGCTGAGGGACTGATCATCACCTACCAAGGCTGAAGGAATGCCCAAACCACCTACCAAGGCTGGGGGAAACTGACCACCACCTACCAAGGCTGAGGAACTGACCATCACCTACCAAGGCTGAAGGAATGACCACCACCTACCAAGGCTGAGGGACTGACCATCACCTACCAAGGCTGAGGGACTGACCATCACCTACCAAGGCTGAGGGACTGACCATCACCTACCAAGGCTGAGGGACTGACCATCACCTACCAAGGCTGAGGGAATGACCACCACCTACCAAGGCTGAGGGACTGACCATCACCTACCAAGGCTGAAGGAATGACCACCACCTACCAAGGCTGAGGGACTGACCATCACCTACCAAGGCTGAGGGACTGACCATCACCTACCAAGGCTGAAGGAATGACCACCACCTACCAAGGCTGAGGGACTGACCATCACCTACCAAGGCTGAAGGAATGACCACCACCTACCAAGGCTTAGGGACTGACCATCACCTACCAAGGCTGAAGGAATGACCACCACCTACCAAGGGTGGGGGACTGACCATCACCTACCAAGGCTGAGGGACTGACCATCACCTACCAAGGCTGAGGGACTGGCCATCACCTACCAAGTCTGAGGGACTGACCACCACCTACCAAGGCTGAGGGACTGACCACCGGTACCTACCAAGGCTGAGGGATTGACCACCACCACCTGCCAAGGCTGAGGGACTGACCACCACTTACCAAGGCTGAGGGACTGACTACCACCTACGAAGGCTGAGGGACTGACCATCCCCTACCAAAGCTGAGGGACTGACCACCACCTATAAAGGCCGAGGGACTGACCACCACCTACCAAGGCTGAGGGACTGACCACCGGTACCTACCAAGGCTGAGGGATTGACCACCACCACCTGCCAAGGCTGAGGGACTGACCACCACTTACCAAGGCTGAGGGACTGACTACCACCTACGAAGGCTGAGGGACTGACCATCCCCTACCAAAGCTGAGGGACTGACCACCACCGACCAAGGCTGAGGGACCGACCATCACCTACCAAAGCTGAAGGACTGACCATCACCTACCAAGGTTGAGGGACTGACCACCACCTACCAAGGTTGAGGGACTGACCATCACCTACCAAGGTTGAGGGACTGACCACCACCTACCAAGGCTGAGGGACTGACCATCACCTACCAAGGCTGAGGGACTGACCACCACCTACCAAGGCTGAGGGACTGACCACCACCTACCAAGGCTGAGGGACTGACCATCACCTACCAAGGCTGAGGGACTGACCATCACCTACCAAGGTTGAGGGACTGACCACCACCTACCAAGGCTGAGGGACTGACCACCACCTACCAAGGCTGAAGGAATGACCACCACCTACCAAGGCTGAGGGACTGACCATCACCTACCAAGGCTGAGGGACTGACCATCACCTACCAAGGCTGAAGGAATGACCACCACCTACCAAGGCCGAGGGACTGACCATCACCTACCAAGGCTGAAGGAATGACCACCACCTACCAAGGCTGAGGGACTGACCATCACCTACCAAGACTGAGGGACTGACCACCACCTACCAAGGCTGAGGGATTGACCACCACCTACCAAGGCTGAAGGAATGACCACCACCTACCAAGGCTGAGGGACTGACCATCACCTACCAAGACTGAGGGACTGACCACCACCTACCAAGGCTGAGGGACTGACCACCACCTACCAAGACTGAGGGACTGACCATCACCTACCAAGACTGAGGGACTGACCACCACCTACCAAGGCTGAGGGATTGACCACCACCTACCAAGGCTGAGGGACTGACCACCACCTGCCAAGACTGAGGGACTGACCCCCCACCTACCAAGACTGAGGGAATGACCACCACCTACAGAGGCTGAGGGACTGACCATCACCTACCAAGGCTGAAGGAATGACCACCACCTACCAAGGCTGAGGGACTGACCATCACCTACCAAGACTGAGGGACTGACCACCACCTACCAAGGCTGAGGTATTGACCACCACCTTCCAAGGCTGAGGGATTGACCACCACCTGCCAAGACTGAGGGACTGACCCCCCACCTACCAAGACTGAGGGACTGACCCCCCACCTACCAAGACTGAGGGACTGACCACCACCTACCCAGGCTGAGGGACTGACCACCGCCACCTACCAAGACTGAGGGACTGACCCCCCACCTACCAAGACTGAGGGACTGACCATCACCTATCAAGGCTGAGGGACTGACCACCGCCACCTACCAAGGCAGAGGGACTGACCACCCCCTACCAAGGCTGAGGTACTGACCATCACCTATCAAGGCTGAGGGA
>NC_069450.1:23952023-24009523 GCF_026875155.1 Cherax quadricarinatus
AGTGCGTTTATATCCATTCTGTAAAACGGTGACCAAAACTGTGCAGTATAATCTAAATGAGGCCTAACCAAAGATCTATAGAGTTGAAGAACAACCTGAGAACTTCTATTATTTATACTTCTTGCTAAGAAGCCAATGATTCTGTTAGCTTCATTGCGAACACTTACGTTGTCTTGGTTTCAGATTACTGCTAACCAGAACTCCTAAATCCTTTTCGCAATCCATAATATTAAGATCTACATTATTTAGTTTATATGTGTCATGGTTATTTTCCTGTCCAACATTTAGAACTTTGCATTTGTCTATATTAAACTGCATCTGCCACTTCTCCGACCACTGCATCAATCTATTCAAATCATCCTGTTATTATTATTATAATCAGAAAAGAAGCGCTAAGCCACAAGGACTATACAGACAAATCATCCTGTAGTGCTCTAATGTCCTTATTAGAATAAACTGGACGGCCTATTTTGGTGTCATCAGCAAATTTGCGTATGTCGCTATGTATTCCCTCATCTATGTCGTTTATGTAAATTGTGAACAACAAGGGGCCCAACACTGACCCCTGCGGAACACCACTTGTGACGTGCCCCCACTCTGATTTCTCCCCATTTATGCAAACTCTCTGCTGCCTATTTGTCAACCATGCCTCTACCCAGGAAAAAATTTCTCCTCCTATTCTGTGTGCCTTAAGTTTCCTCAATAGCCTCTAATGTGGAGATCCATCAAAAGCCTTACTGAAGTCCATATACACAATATCATATTCAATACCATGATCTACCTTCTCATGTACATTAGTGAAGAAAGTTAGTACATTCGTAAGACAGGAACGCCCCTTTTGTAAAACCGTGTGTGATTCATTAATCAATTTATGCCTTTCAAGATGGCTACGAATTGCCTCGGCAATTATTGATTCCATAAATTTTCCCACTATGGAGCGAAGGCTTATTGGTCTATAGTTCGAAGCTAAGGACCTGTCACCTGCTTTGTAAATAGGTATTACATTTGCCATTTTCCACTATCTGGTACTATGAAAGTTTGTAGTGATATATTGAAAAGATTAGCCAAAGGTATGTTAAATTCCTCTTTACATTCTTTAAAACCCTTGCAAATAGTTCATCAGGGTCTGGGGATCTGTTAGGGTTTAATTTCTCTATTTGTCTTAGCACCATGTCACTAGTTACCCTAATCGTGCATAATTTATTATCGTCCTGGTTTACATAATTTATTATTTCGGGAATTTCGCTAGTATCTTCCTGAGTAAAAACTGAGAGGAAGTAGGTATTGAAAAGTTTACACATTTCCTTATCACTGTCAGTGATCTGACCTGAGTTACTCTTAAATGGGTCTATCTTGTCCCTAATCTTACTTCTGTATACCTGAAAGAACCCTTTTGGGTTAGTCTTCGAATCCCTTGCGACTTTAGCTTAATAATCCATTTTTGCTTTTCTTATTCCTTTTTTTGTTTCTCTCTTTAATTGAATATGTTGATTTCTTAACTGCCCATCCCCTCTTTTGATACGCCTATATATGCCTCTCTTTTGACCAATGAGATGTTTTAATCTCTTGTTAATCCAACTTGAATAATTTTTGTTAGATCTAATTTCCCTACTCGGGACAGAAGTCGTCTGGACAGCTAGCACTATGCTCTGAAATACATCACATTGGCAGCCATCCCTATCTACCTGACCTATAGTAAGTCATCCCAATTTAGCCCACCCAGGTAATTTTTCAGTCCCATGAAGTCAGCCAAGTGGAAATCTGGGACAGCGACTTGATTGCAGTTATCTTGGTAATTCCATGATATATTGAAACTAGGTGATTTGTGATCACCTAGTTTCAATATATCACCCTAGCTCATCATTAACCTCAAGATTATTAACTAGTTATTCTTTGCTGGCAAGAACCAAGTCAAGCAGGATGTTTCCTCTAGTTGGTTCTGTCACAAACTGTTTTAAAAAGCAGTCCTGAACTGTATCAAGCAAGTCACTAGACTCAAGATTTCCTGCCACATTGTTCCAATCAATTTGTCTAAGGTTAAGATCTCCCATTAACACAACATTTTCATATCTAGACGCCTTATGAATTTTGTCCCATAGCAGCTTACCGCACTCCCTATCAAGGTTTGGGGGCTTATAAATCACACCCAAAATTAATTTTTCACGACCTTCGAGAAACTGTAACCAAACGGATTCTGTGTCCGATGTTTCCAATCTTACATTTTGTCTAACACAACAATTTAAATTATCTCTGACATACATCGCCACTCCACCACCCTTCCTGTTGACCCTATCAGTGTGGAATAGTTTATAACCATGTATGTTGCATTCAGAAGGTATTTCTCTATCTGTCAAGTTGAACCAGGTCTCTGTTATAGCAATAATATCTATATTACCTGCACTTACAAGTAATCTTAACTCATCTATCTTATTTCTTAGACTCCTACTATTTGTATAGTAAACCTTAAAGGAGCTAGCCACTCGTTGCCCTCTACTATCTCTTCTCATTGAGCAATTGCTTTGCCTTTACTAGCAACTATATTTTGGATATTGTCTTTTAAACATATCCTGGGGTATCCTGGTAATATCTGCTGTTTTCAACCTTAATGCTACAGCCTGACTGTTTTCCACAAACACCCATACCTCTATAATCTATCAGTTTAAATTCCTAGACAAGTCATCAATGACCCCCTCAATCGAATTGGCTAATGCAACCACTTCAGCCCCAGAGAGATGAACCCCATCCCTTGCATACATATCATGCTTGCCATAGAATGTGTCCCAGTTATCAATGAATGGGACTGCAAGTTCCTTGCAGTACCTGTCTAGCCAGCAATTTATACCAATTGACCTAGACATCCATTCATTGCCCACTCCCTTTCTAGGCAAGATGCTACATATGATTGAGATCCCTCTCTTAGACTTGACAACTTCTATGGCTGACTTGTATTTATCCAGCAGCTCCTGTCTCCTGTCATTCCTAATATCATTTCCACCAGCTCTAAGACAGATGATGGGCTTGTTGCCATTACCTGACATAATATTATCCAACCTGCTGACTATGTCACAAACACCAGCTCCTGGGAGGCACACCTTCTGTCTGACCTTCCTATCTCTGTTACAGAAAGCACAGTCCATATATCTTACCTGAGAATCTCCTACAATGAGAATATTATTACCTTGATTAGCAGGGGAGTCAGTGGTACCTTTAACCTCACTAACCACTAAAGTACACTCGTCCTGGTGAACAGAGAATCGATTTCCTACCTTCACATCTTCTCTATTAACCTTCCTTTTCTTCCTTCTTCCTGAATTGTGAACCAATTGCTACTTAAAGCGGCTACAACTCTTTAGCTCACTGCTGGTATCCTCACACTCACTCCCAAACGCATCTAGGCGAAGCTTCAGCCTCCAATTTTCCTCCTGAAGAAGTAGAACCTCCTTCTTCAACACTTGAACCTGAGGTTCCAAAGCACTACAACAAGCCATGATGCTCAGTAACACCCCACGCTAATTCCCAGACAGCTTAGGATGGTGACCACACGTGACCTCTGACCGCAGCGTACTGATGAAAAGGGATGGAAGAATAGAAAAAAAGAAAGGAAAGGGAAGGAGATGAAGACACATAAGACAGTGAGGGGAAGGTAGAAGAAGAAACAAGGAGTTCAAAAGTATGGAACAAGGAGAAGAACTCTCAAGAGTTAAGGAGAGGCACTCTACTTGCCACCTCCTGGACTCAGGCTCGACTCACCAGTCGTCCTAAATCCCTCCTTAAGTGTTACCTGGTTCGCATTCTGACAGCACATCAAATCCCCAAAACCACGAGTCTCCACTCCCTCCAGTCTAGCACACGCCTGTTGAATAATCAAGTTTCCCACCTGGGATATGCCAGGCACCTCACATTTCTACACTCTGATCAACATATCTTGCTCCACTACTTCAATATGCTTAATTCATCTCAAAAATCCCCCATACATGTCGTGCCGAATAGGTAAAATTGGTCATTTAGCAAGAACTCATTTAAAATTAAGTCCTAAGATTTTCTCTTATGCGTTTAAAGATATATTTGTTTTTCATTATGTTAATGTAAAAATTAATAATTTTGTCTTTCAAGTATCTTCGTGTTCTAATGTCTGTATATTACTGCTGTCTGCTACGACAGCTCAACTGCCGCTAACCTACTCTCTTGATGCTGTTGAAGGGGTTTCTATCCAAGGAATTGGAACTACCATCCAGTTCCTAGGATCAAACCTGATTAACCCCCCTCTCTAACCCGTCCGTTTACCCGGGCGCCGTATGCCCCTTGAGGTTTTAGTGCACCCCTATAAATACAATTCTAAGACCATACATCCCACTCATACAAATGCATCTGTACCACTTTGGTCCATCTCCGTTCTTTCATCAACTGGCAAACTTTTTCCTTTTACAGTCTCCTCAACTCTCCTGCAACTTTCTTTCCCCCTCATCTATTCTGTGATTTACCTCATCTGCACAGACCCAACTGCAGACATATCCACTCCCAAGTGCATTCACCGCCTCGATACTCAGTTCATCAATCTTGACAAAAGTCAAGACTGATGGACCGAACACATCGACTCAAGGCTGAGGAACTTATTACCTAAAACTCTCTCCTCTTATTCCACCTTTTTCTGCACTGGACTGAAGAAGTCACTGTGTGGCGAAACGTTTGCAGAATAAAGACACCCAAATGTTGCAAAATTGTCTCATTTATCAACGTTTCGATTTTGTAAAGCACTTACACTTAAAGCTTGCCCTCAGAGATGTTGCAGCCTTACCGTAGATTATATCAAAGTCTAGCCTTATTGAAGGCACACTGCGTCTCCTTCCTTCCTTAGGATGATACCCACAACAGCTGTCTAGCGTCCAGGTACCTGGTAACTGCTATGGAAACAGGAACAGCGAGTGTAAGGAGACGTGACTTACATCTTGCAAGTAGGTCGAACCCGCTATCTTTCGTTTGCTTACTCTCCTCGGCTTTCTTTGCTTTATATCTTCACTTACGACTTTCATCTTTTACCTGCGTTTCCAAACTTCTTTAGTAACCTCTGCAGCTTCTGAATGTACCAATAAAATTATCATCTGTAAAAAGCAACTGTGACACCTCATTTTATAAGTCATTATTTCACCTCTTCCTAACACTATCATTCACTTCTAGTACAGTCACATCGGTGTCTTAAACACGAAAGCAACAGACCTGTATCTTAATAGAAATTATTACCTTGCTCTGTTGACATCATGACACGAGTTTATTCTCTTCAGGAAAAGTGGGTCTGTGCGACTTTCAACATCTTATCTAGTTAATCCATTTGCAAAGGTATCCACATTGTTTACTTCAAAGCAAACACTTGATCCACGTATCCCTTTTCTCTGTTTTATATCCATTTTCTCTTCTGTATTCACACTGTGTTTCCCATCACTATGAACAAGAATTCTGCGATACACTTTACCTGTTGTAATCTACAGACTCTCTCTCTCGTTCTCTCTCTCTCATCCCCTTAACACAAAGTAAGTAACTACATATACATGTTTTCTGTCAATCCTTGATTACATTCCTTCCATACACTGAACGAACACAACAGAGTCCAGTATTTCACTCTTAATCTCCTCCATCCCCGCTGCTCTTCCCACTTACAGCTTACTACATCGCTCTCTCCCTATGTAACACACTCATCACACCCCACGACCTAAGCCCTAGACGCAGTGATTTAAACTTTTGTTTCAGTCCTTGCAAGAGGATTACGAGGCCCTGAGAGAGAGTTAACAAGATCCTCTGGTTAGTTCTTCCCTCATACTGGAGGAAGACTAAGAATCCAGTCCTGTCTTCCCAATATCCAGTCCCCAGGATCCAGCTCCCACGTGTGTTATTCTACGTAATTTCTCACTTACTCAAAATATACTTAACTGTTTAGGCAAATTAAGTATTTTGTTGGCTATACTGCAGTCAGGTAAGATACACAAACTGTAATTTTTTTTTGTTTTTTTAAACGTAGAGGAAGAGGAAAGGATGGAGAAGAGGAACAGGAGGAAGATTAGGAGGGAGAAGAGAAGAGGTAGAAATATGAAGAGCAGTAAGAGCTGCTGGAGGAGGTGTGCTAGACACAGACACAGTCTTGGAGGTGTGCTAGACACAGTCTTGGAGGAGGTGTGCTAGACACATAGTCTTGGAGGAGGTGTGCTAGACACAGACATAGTCTTGGAGGAGGTGTGCTAGACACAGACATAGTCTTGGAGGTGTGCTAGACACAGACACAGTCTTGGAGGAGGTATGCTAGACACAGACACAGTCTTGGAGGAGGTGTGCTAGACACAGACAAAATCTTGGAGGTGTGCTAGACACAGACACAATCTTGGAAGAGGTGTGCTAGACACAGATATAGTCTTGGAGGAGGTGTGCTAGACACAGTTTTGGAGGTGTGCTGGACACAGAGACAGTCTTGGAGGAGTTGTGCTAGATACAGACACAGTCTTGGAGGAGGTGTGCTAGACACAGTTTTGGAGGAGGTGTGCTGGACACAGACAGTCTTGGAGGAGGTGTGCCAGACACAGACAGTCTTGGAGGTGTGCTAGACACAGACATAGGCTAAGAGATGGAGTCCCAGGCAGGAACTTAGGTGCAGGAGTTGTGCCTCCTGATCATGTTAATCTCGAGAAGTTCTCGTCACAAGATATTCCTACCGGCGCTGCTTCTGCTGCTGTTCGTGGTGATGGTGCTGCTGCTGCTGTTCACGGTGATGGTGTTAGCAACAGTGCTTCTGCCAGTGCTGGTGTTCCTGATGATGTTGCTGTTGTTGATGCTGTTGCTGCTGTTGTTGACGCTGTTGCTGCTGTTGTTGATGCTGTTGCTGTTGATGCTAGAGCTGTTGTTGGTGGTAGTGCTGTTGCTTGTTGCGTGCGCCTAGTACATAATTTGGAGCGCACAAGACCAAACACAAATCCTATATTCACCTTTACCAGCCGTAGGTAAGAAAACTAGGCCAATCTAGTAGTGGTATACGACCCTATATCATCTGGTGACCATTAGGATTCCTGTGACATTATGACCTGTTAGGGGGGAGATGAAGGGTAAGGGGATCTAGCTCGATTACCTCGTCTGTGGTAATCATTCCAACGAGTCAAGTACAACTAGCAGAGAACATTGATGTGAATACAAGTAGTATGTAAATGATTAATAGTCTGACAGACAGCAACCATCCAGGAAAATACTACCGTCTTGTCAAATGAATATGAAAATGGAAGACTATTAAAAGCTGTGCACTCTGGCAGGATTGCACTCCTCTTTTCCCCCTCAAGTACGTGTAAGATAACACGAAAGTCTCATAAACTACTACCGACATTCACTACACACTTATATTTACCTTCGTGAGTATTTTTGCAATACCTTTTAAGTCTTCTTAAATTTACATTCCGACTTAGGAATTGTGGTCAGAAACCAGGTAGCGGTAGCTGTAACCCCAGAGCCGTTAACAGATCAACAGAGTGTAACTAGCTGAGTACAATTGAGTACAACTAGGTGATTACATTAATGGTACACAATACCGACAAGTCGATGAATGAAACACATGGGCAATTACGATGCCTAAATGTTGCACATGTGTCTTACTCAACAACTGAGTACAAATAGGCGAGTACAACTAGACGAGTACACCTAGAGGGGTACATAACCAGGAACAATGAAATCCACTGACAGAGATCAGAGCATCTGAAGGAAATAATTGTCCGTATCAAAGAAAATGAACACTAATTACTGGAGATTACGTCAGTAAATAATCTGCCTTCACAATGAACACCTCTTATTAATGTAATGATATACAAGAAGAAATAATAATAATAATAATTAATAATAATAATAATAATAATAATAATAATAATAATAATAATAATAATAATAATAATAATAATAATAATAATAATAATAATAATAATAATAATAATAATAATAATAATAATAATAATAATAATAATAATAATAATAATAATAATAATAATAATAATAATAATAATAATAATTAATAATAATAAATTACGCGTTGAACTCCTTCACTTTAAGAAAGGGAAGGAATACCTTGTACTGGCGAGGAACTCTTGACCAGAGGAATCCAAATCCAAATCCGAGTGCCACCCATTCCCCAGGCACTGCACGACTCCCCATTGCTCTTCTCCATGAATATAATAATAATAATCTTAACGTAATATGCCAAGGTGTTTTAAGCGTGTGAGTGAGCGAGTGCTGGGAGGCTGTCTGAAGCCAACGTGATAATGGAGATTACTTAAACTCTGGGTAAACACGGCCGCCATTCTCTCCTTGCCTTCAACGCTTTTCCGCGATTCTGTTTTCATGCATACTTAATTTTATAGTTATGTTGAGCGCGTGAACGGTGAGGGCGATGAAGAGAACGCCGGAGAACACCATACCACACAGTGAGAAATCAACTAACCACCCAATTTGGTGCGTGCTGATGAGCTGGGGTAATATTGTATCGGAGGATTTGCATATCGAGCGAGTTACCCAGGCCAGGGTGAGGAGGATGTAGGTGGAGGGTTGGGGTGAGTGTTGGGGAGTGAGGGAGAGGGGTGTGAGAGGCAGAAGGCAGAGGTGGAGATGGGGACGATGAAGGGGATTACACACAGGTTAGTAATGGGGGTTCTCGCTGAGGGTGTGGATAGAAGTTAGGAGAGCTGGGTAGAGATTAAGGAAAGAAGGTTTAAACGTAGGAAACAGGGGTAAGGGATGGGATAGAATGCAAGGGACAGAGAACAGGGGGTTAATAGGAAGGTTAGGGTGATGTAGGGGGGAGGATTGAGTGGCAGTGGGAGGGAGTACCGGGGTGGATGCAGCAGGGATGGATGTGATGTTAGTCTGGATAATGCTGCTTCAGAGCGAGGTAATCTTGACTGTGTTAAGTGCGTACACACGAACACTGCTCTTTCTTATCTGTCTCGCATGCTAGCTCTCTCTCTCTCTCTCTCTCTCTCTCTCTCTCTCTCTCTCTCTGACTTCTTGTAAACACAGTAATATTGTTCTTTCCTCTCCGTCTCGCTTGCTGGCTTTCATTCTCTTTTGTACCCGTTGTTTTCACATGAATATCTTTCTTCCTTATCGTAAAACTCCAGGCCAGTCGCTTACGCACTGGCCTAGAGTTTCATATCCGTCAGTCATGGAAGCAGTAAGATTTATCACCGTTGGTCAAGTATTCTCGTGTCCACTGAAAGACCTAACTTAGATCTGACTGATGTTTCGCCCACTAAAAACATCAGTCATCTGATCGTAGTTTTTCATTGCCTTCTACTGAGGCAACTGTTATGTTTCAATAGGTATCGTCAGCCAAATACGGAACGACGGTGTACTAATGTGCTGGTACGAAGATGAACACGGTAAGCTTGTACCTTGTGTATAAGTTTTTTTTTTTTTACCTCCTGAGACAGATTTTTTGTTTGTTACACCATCTTGTGACTGTGTTGCTGATATTGGATGGTCTTATTCCTTTTTAGTATTATACTTCGATCACAGTGTATAGGATACCGATCCATACTTTCTTGAAATGCTTTGGCAATCACTACACACATCGCTGAGATCAGATAGTTTGCAGATATATCTGGCAGATATATATCGCTGGCAGTATATACATCGCTGCAGATACAGATAGCTGGCAGATATACATCGCTGGCAGATATATATCGCTGGCAGATACACATCACTGACAGATACACATCGCTGGCAGGTACACATCGCTGGCAGATACACATCGCTGGCAGATATACATCGTTGGCAGATATATATCGCTGGCAGATACACATCATGGACAGATACACATCGCTGGCAGGTACACATCGCTAGCAGATATACATCTTTGGCAGATATACATCTTTGGCAGATATATATCGCTGGCAGATACACATCGCTGGCAGATACACATCACGGACAGATACACATCGCTGGTAGGTACACATCGCTGGCAGTTTAACTGCTTTCCAATACTTTCTTGGTGTTGTGGTAGTTATTCAATACTTGCGCAACTTTTCAACTCTCAAGTCACATTGACCTGGGTCGTCAAATTCACTTTTTTAAGGCACCGACCGTCCCCTGGTAAGGGACCAGACCAACTGGGGACTCCCAAACTGTTAACTAGAATCTTAAATGAGGATTCATACTGTCCTTCTGGAATTTCGCTCTCTTCTGTGGCCGTCTTCAGTGTGACTACTCCAGTACAGAATAATCCCATACTTTAAGAACTTACTGATTCAGATTTTGTACACCTGGAGAATTCTAAGTGTTTTTAATGTTGTCCAAGAAAAAACAAGTCCGATTTTGCATACATAAACAATTATATTTTTTCGATTTTTTTTCAAAAATAAACAAGTCAAGATTTTGTATATATTCAAAATTATATTTTAGTATTTTTCAAAGCAAAATAGTCAGATTTTATTTCGAAAAATATTCAGAATTATTTCTGAATATTTTTCAAAGCAAAAACAAGTCAGATTTTGCATCCATGAAGAATAATTTTTCTAGCATTTTTTTAAATAAAAAAAAAATCAGATTTTATATACATGGGAAATGATTTAGGTTTTTGAGAATTTTTGAAAGCAGAAACGAGTAAATACGAACACGGGAATATCTGGTAAAGCCGGGAAACACACGATGGGACGAGGCACAAATATTTCCATCCAGAAGGACAACAACAAAACAAAAAAAAGATATGAAGTAACATGAAATATAGCATCATATATCACTGTAGTACATGGGTGTACACCTATGTGTAGTACATGGGTGTACACCTATGTGTAGTACATGGGTGTACACCTATGTGTAGTACATGGGTGTACACCTATGTGTAGTACATGGGTGCACACCTATGTGTAGTACATGGGTGCACACCTATGTGTAGTACATGGGTGTACACCTATGTGTAGTACATGGGTGTACACCTATGTGTGGTACATGGGTGTACACCTATGTGTAGTACATGGGTGTACACCTATGTGTAGTACATGGGTGTACACCTATGTGTAGTACATGGGTGTACACCTATGTGTGGTACATGGGTGTACACCTATGTGTAGTACATGGGTGTACACCTATGTGTAGTACATGGGTGTACACCTATGTGTAGTACATGGGTGTACACCTATGTGTAGTACATGGGTGTACACCTATGTGTAGTACATGGGTGTACACCTATGTGTAGTACATGGGTGCACACCTATGTGTAGTGCATGGGTGTACATCTTACTGGAGTACATGGGTGTACACCTATGTGTAGTAAATGGGTGTACACCTATGTGTAGTACATGGGTGTACATCTTACTGGAGTACATGGGTGTACATCTTAGTGGAGTACATGGGTGTACACCTCAGTGGAGCACATGGGTGTTCACTGTACACTTCAGTGGAGTACATGGGTGTACACCTGAGTGGAGCACATGGGTGTTCACTGTACACTTCAATGAAGTACATGGGTGTACACCTCAGTGGAGCACATGGGTGTTCACTGTACACTTCAGTGGAGTACATGAGTGTACACCTTAGTGGAGTACGTGGGTGTACACGTCAATGGAGTACATGGGAGTACATATCAGTGGAGTACATGGGTGTACATCTGTGAAGTACATGGGCGTACATCTCAGTGAAGTACATGGGTGTATACATCTCAGTGAAGTACATGGGCGTACATCTCAGTGGAGTACATGGGTGTACATCTCAGTGGAGTGCATGGGTGTACATCTCAGTGAAGCACATAGGTGTACATCTCAAAAAAGTACATGGGCGTAGACCTAAGAGTACATCGGTGTACACAGCAATTGAATATAATGGAGCACAAATGTATAGTACATGTGTACACCTAAGTGGCGTACACAGGTCTGCATGTCGGTAACACAGTGTACACATCAGATAAGTACAACTGTACTTGCCCAAAAAAGATCACCAAAACGTACACCTCGGAGATGCAAAATATACATCACTTACTTCAAGTACTGTACGTGTACATGAAATTAAAAATAATAAGAAACAAAGAATAAATCACTAACACAAGAAAAAACATAAAATATTACAAACAAAAAGTGAGAAACACAAACACATGAGAAAATGAACACCAGAAAAACACCAGGAAACACAAACACATGAGAAAACGAACACCAGAAAAACACCAGGAAACACAAACATGAGAAAAACAGGAAAAACATGGCAACAAACACACAAAACTATACAAGGAGACACAAACACGAGAAAAACAGGACAAACATGACAACAAAAAACGCCAGAAAAAACACCAGGAAATACAAACACGAAAAAAAACAGGACAAACGTGAAAACAAACACACGAGTATAGCACACAAACACCAGAGAACACAAACACAGACTCAGAAAACAACGGATCATGAAATCTCTGTTGTTCGCTGGAGGGTCAGAGAGACGTGTGAAGGAGAGGGTGAGTAGAAGTGTGTCAGGGGCACATTCTTCCTCACACAGGGAAGGAATACAGGGAAGGAGGTAGAGAGAGAGAGAGAGAGAGAGAGAGAGAGAGAGAGAGAGAGAGAGAGAGAGAGAGAGAGAGAGAGAGAGAGAGAGAGAGAGAGAGAGAGAGAGAGAGAGACGTACAGAGTTTTCCTGGGTGGCTAGCACTCCCTACCGAGGGTTATCCTGGGAGCTAACACTCCCTACCCCGGGTTATCCTGGGGGCTAACACTCCGTACCGAGGGTTATCCTGGGGGGCTAACACTCCCTACCCAGGGTTATCCTGGGGGCTAACACTCCCTACCCAGGGTTATGCTGGGTGGCTAACACTCCCTACCCAGGGTTATCCTGGGGGCTAACACTCCCTACCGAGGGATATCCTGGGGGGCTAACACTCCCTACTCAGAGTTATCCTGGGGGCTAACACTCCCTACCCAGGGTTATGCTGGGTGGCTAACGCTCCCTACCGAGGGTTATCCTGGGGGCTAACACTCCCTACCTAGGGTTATCCTGGGGGGCTAATACTCCCTACCCAGGGTTATCCTGGGGCTAACACTCCCTACCCAGGGTTATGCTGGGTGGCTAACACTCCCTACCCAGGGTTATCCTGGGTGGCTAACACTCCCTTCCCAGGGTTATCCTGGGGACTAACACTCCCTACCCAGAGTTATCCTGGGGGCTAACACTCCCTTCCCAGGGTTATCCTGGGGGCTAAAACTCCCTTCCCAGGGTTATCCTGGGGGCTAACACTCCCTACCCAGGGTTATCCTGGGGGCTAAAAGTCCCTACCCAGGGTTATCTTGGTGGCTTAAACTTCCTAAAATAACCAGGGGCCTGCTTTCCCCTCTATCCCATCCCCATAATTCATCCATTTCCCTTACAACTCCTTTATCCTCCATTCTTTCCACCCACACTCTTCCGCAAATTCCTCTTTCTTCAGTCTCTTTACTCTCTATCCACTATTTGCGTCTTCCCCGTTATTCTCTCTTGCTACTTCCCAGCTCTCTCATTTCCTACTGCTCTATCTTTAACCCCCCCCCCCGTCTCTCTCTCTCCTTCAGATCCGGCTCCTCATCTTCCCTTACACCTACTAAATAGATCATTCACGATTCACATATCAGTTCCTTCTTCTTAATCTGCCTTTTCAGTAGATCATTCACGACTGATCTATCCCTTCCTTCTTTCTCTCTCCTTTCATTTCCTGCACAACTGCCTCTCCTCTATACTCTATCCTCCTCTCTCCTTCCTCTACACTTCCTTCCATTTCCTCATAGCTCTTCTTCTGACATTCCTTTTCCTTTTTGGGCCCTCCTTTCCATTTCTTTGCCCTACCTTGCCCTCTTTTCCGTTCTGCCTCTCACATCACCAGAAAATCCACGTTACCGTAAAAGTTTTAATGTATGCATGGTGGCGGTCACCCCTCCCACCATACGAGAGGGTAAAGGGGGAGGGGAATGAGGAATATGGGGAGGGAGAGGGAAATATGGCGAGGGAGAAGTATGAGAGGAAAAGAGGAGAAAAAAAGAATGCAAAAGGATAGTAATGGGACGTACGGGAAATGTGTAGAAAATGAGTGAATGGAATGGGAGAGAATAGGAGGAGGAAAAGAAAAATGAATAGAGGATGATGGTAAAGAAGATGCTGGGAACTGGAAGGAAGAGAACTAGACAAAGAAGAAGCGATGCAGAAAAGAGGTAAGGAAGATGAGGAGAGGAAATGCCAGAAGAAAATATAGGACTAAGCAACTGATGAAGCGAACAGAGAAGAGGAGAGAAGAAATATGAAGAGATGAAAGGTAAGTTTTCATAACAGAAGAGGAAATATAGCAAACTGGCATCATGCAAACTGTATGAAGGCGAGTAAGAGAACGTATGAAGGCGAGTAAGAGAACGTACGAAGGCGAGTAAGAGAACGTATGAAGGCGAGTAAGAGAACGTATGAAGGCGAGTAAGAGAACGTATGAAGGCGAGTAAGAGAACGTATGAAGGCGAGTAAGAGAACGTATGAAGGCGAGTAAGAGAACGTATGAAGGCGAGTAAGAGAACGTATGAAGGCGAGTAAGAGAACGTATGAAGGCGAGTAAGAGAACGTATGAAGGCGAGTAAGAGAACGTATGAAGGCGAGTAAGAGAACGTATGAAGGCGAGTAAGAGAACGTATGAAGGCGAGTAAAGAACGAGAGGATATTCGAAGGCTCTATTACAGGTGACATAAACGGAACTATTATATATATATATATATATATATATATATATATATATATATATATTATATATATATATATATATATATATATATATATATATTATATGCATATATATTACACACACACACATATACATACATACATATATATATATATATATATATATATATATATATATATATATATAATATATATATATATATATATAATATATATATATATATATATATATATATACATACATACATATACTGTGTATGAAAATAAGTGATTTAGCATATGTATGTGTATGCAGTTATGTATATTTCCAGAGAGAGCGCGGGTTTGGTAAATTGCTAAAAAACGCGGTATTAAACCATTTCGTCAAAAAATTTTAGTGGGAAGGGGAATTAAAAAATAAATGCATATGAAATCCGCAACAAAATGCATTGGTGGCGCTGACACGAGGGCTGACGAGGCTGATGTTAATGGTGGTTAGTCGCTTAGCGGGAGGGGATGAAGCTGTGATTTGATGCACTGTTGTTTATATGTTGTTTTGCGAGCAGCTCTGGTCACCATGGTAACATCCCATCCCTCCGTCATCGGTCGACACTCGTTCGGTCTGTCTACTGCTGATTTGTAAACTCTTTATTTGGTCTACTTCTGTTTTGTCTTCTACTCGTTATGACATAGTTCTGTTTTGTCTTTACCCGTCATGTCAAAGTTCTGTTTTGTCTTCTACTCGCAAAATCTGACTTAAAGTAAATTCTGAACGTATATGCAATGATACAAATACTCGAGGCATCAAGGAAGCGAGGCTTCAGGCTGAGAAACAAGGAAGCGAGGCTTCAGGCTGAGAAACAAGGAAGCGAGGCTTCAGGCTGAGCAACAAGGAAGCGAGGCTTCAGGCTGAGCAACAAGGAAGCGAGGCTTCAGGCTGAGCAACAAGGAAGCGAGGCTTCAGGCTGAGCAACAAGGAAGCGAGGCTTCAGGCTGAGCAACAAGGAAGCGAGGCTTCAGGCTGAGCAACAAGGAAGCGAGGCTTCAGGCTGAGCAACAAGGAAGCGAGGCTTCAGGCTGAGCAACAAGGAAGCGAGGCTTCAGGCTGAGCAACAAGGAAGCGAGGCTTCAGGCTGAGCAACAAGGAAGCGAGGCTTCAGGATGAGCAACAAGGAAGCGAGGCTTCAGGCTGAGCAACAAGGAAGAAACGTACACATCTTAGTCCTTGAACCTTTCTAGTGGTCAAGGTCCAAGAACGGAAACGTCTTCAATAAAGGTGTCATATGTTAAGTAGACATTAAGCAGTTTACGGCCTTTATTTTCGTCCCTGGTGGACGAAACATCTGCTCAGTACAAAGCCACTAAACTACACTTTTTTTTGTATACATTCTGGTATGTATTCTTCACCATTGATATTGAAAGGCGTCCTAAGTGACTGCACTGGTGCCCATCTCCCTCCAGTTGTTGACAGTCATTTTCCTTCTTCCTACAAAGGTAGATGAGTACAGGAAAGCAGGTACAGACATGTCACATATATGTAACAGATATGTGCAATCCTCATCTGAGGTCTTTGCTACCCCTGCCTTCTTCCGCTCCTCCTCCTCCAACCAGCATTTTCCATATACTAACTCCAACGTGTTCCCCTGACATATATCAGCGCAGCTGACGGGCCTGGGGCAGGGTACATCATGGAAGAGAGAGAGAGAGAGAGAGAGAGAGAGAGAGAGAGAGAGAGAGAGAGAGAGAACTACCAGCTTGTAAATTACATTGTACGATCCTTCGTACAAACTCTTTCAAAATCTTGTTAGTCCGGCTCAGGTCTATTAAGAACATAAGAATGGAGGAGCACTGCAGTAGGCCTACTGGCTAGTCCTTTATATACTGTGTGTGTGTGTGTGTGTGTGTGTGTGTGTGTGTGTGTGTGTGTGTGTGTGTGTGTGTGTGTGTGTGTGTGTGTGTGTGTGTATATATATATATATGTAATATATATATATATATATATATATATATATATATATATATATAATATATATATATATATATATATATATATATATATATATATATGATAAAGCTCCTACATGAGCAAATAAAGATTACATACTGCTTCTGTGTCTTACATATCCATCATGTGGATACTTTGTAGATCCAAGAATTATGTTTTTACTGTGGCGTGCACCAAGGACGTCATTTGCTGTACATCACGTACAACCACACACATTCTGTGTGATGTCAGTTATTAGCAAAAAAACGGTAGCTTGTTGGCGATATGGGTGTAGGGACCCCACTCACTTGGAGAATAACTACCACTTGTAAATATCAGAGAGGGTGGGCTCCAAGGTAGTTTACTCTTATAACTAAAATTCATCTTGGAGTTCAGGCCCCGGGCTGCTTTCATCAGATTAACACATACTATAGTTTTCTCCTCAGTATGGGTACATGAGCTATGACGTGCCAGCATTACTCGTTTTGCTCTCTTTATAAACTATTTATAAAACTGGTGGCAGGAATACGTGGGTACTCCAAGAAACAACGTGTTGTGTATGTTATTAATATGAATTATTCGACTGTTACAATAGCTCCCTTGCAGGTATTATACCATCATGGTTCACGAAATCGTAATGACACGATTGCAAACAAATTATGGTTCAGGTTCCACAGAATTAATAAAGAATACAAACCGCTTCTGTGTCTTACGTACACCAGACGTCATCTGCTGTGTATCACACACAAGCACACATCCTATGTGACGTCAGTTATTAACAAAATATAAAACGGGAGCTTGTTGGCAACAGTACCTATGTTCGTAACAGTGACTTTAAACCTTAGAGTGCAAAGTAGGCAAGATCAGGTCGAAGTGTCCTTACATTAAGGACAGGTTCTTATTGCAAGATGATGATCGATAGTTTGCAAACACTTATTAGCAACCTGACCCGTGCCTCGCAACTTTTACTTCGAGACTTACTCGGACGAAGCACACCACTGTACACATGATACACACACGACGGTACATATGGTATATATATATATACACACACACACACTAGCACACACGACGGTACATATGGTATATACACACACACTAGCACACATGACGGAAAACACAACCTAACCTGCAACAGATAAAGTAGTAGTAGTAGTAGTAGTAGTAGTAGTAGTAGTAGTAGTAGTAGTAGTAGTAGTAGTAGCAGTAGTAGTAGTAGTAGTAGTAGTAGTAGTAGTAGTAGTAGTAGTAGTAACATTTACCGAGCACTGTGATCGCGCAGATCACTCTGCGCTCACAGCCAAAACAAAACATATGAACCACAATATAAACAAGGATAAGGATTAACAGACAATAAAAAACAACGTAAATAAACTCTCAACACAATTACTATCTTACCACGTTAAAATCTTCAGCATTAGGATTATACGAAGAGAGTGGCATTGTGTTCATGAAGAGAAGGCACAATGTGTTAGCTTAGCCGAAACGTTCTCAATACAGTGTCTCAGTATACTTAATTTTGTGTGTTTCCTTACAACTGACAATGGAGAAGACATACGTTGCCAATGGAGCTCTTATTGGGGACAACGTTTCGCTTATCGTACAGCTTTATCAAGTCCACAGAGAGCTTAACGTAGTCAAAATAAAAACTTTTCACCAACGTAGTTCAAAACGTCACTGTAGCTACAAATCACGCTTAACACACCACAGTTATGTTGAAAACTGTATACAATACTTACAAGTTGATTAAGACACAATAAAGGTATCCAACTGTAACACGTGTCTTAATCACAGTGCCAAGAGAGGGCCATATATCACCTGTTAAGACCCTGTGTTTCTCTTAATCCCATAATATGCAGATTATTATTATTCTGTGTTTCTCTTAATGCCATTATATGCACATTATCATCATTATTATTATTATTATTCATGAAAAAATATTAATTTGGACTACCATGTAGACTAGAGATGTTTACCGAATATTCCAAAAAGCTCTGCTGCGTGTTAACACCAACAGCCTGATGATAACTGGAGCAACAAGTTTACAAGCGCGTATAAAGCCACGTAAGGCAAACCTAAACTGACCCATTATCAACCATTCCTAATCCATTAACTGAACTAACCAGCAACTCCCAGATCAGGAGGTCTGGCTCCTGTACGAGCCACGGGGGGGGGGGGCGTTACCCCCTCTGTCTACAACAGATAACCGAATCCGACGTTCTAATGCCTAAACTTCCCTTGCATGGACTCAGATTGTAATAAACAGAAGGGTGGACAAGGCGCTCGAACCACGGTCCATAAATTTTTCATAGTGAATTCCATTTGTGTATTTACCGTGTTCTGATCAATACATCTTACCCAGTAATCGCTTCACTGTGTACCTTCAGAAGAACACCAACCTGAAAGTAAGAGAATAGAAGAGTTTAATAATGAAATACATGTGATGTAACGGTAGACCTAGAAGAAAGAACATAATGAAAGAGCACTACAGCAGGCCTACTGGCCCATGCTAGGTAAATCCTTGTTAAAACTACCCATGCATCTGTCCAACCTTTCCCCAAGGCTACTCAAGAAAGGTAACATATTATAACAAGGTTTCTCTCAAGGAAACGACGTTTCATTCAAGGTTTCATTGTTACAATAAAGGATTACTCTGTTTTCTTAAGTCATTTCAAGCAAATATTGAGATGATGAATTTGAGAAGAAAACAAGGAAACTCATAATTAGAATAACACATTTTTTTAAAAGAAATTATATTGTAAAAAGTGGATTATGGGTCCAATTTTGACTTATGAGCAATATCAGTAAAGAATACTGTTCCCTAGATTAACACTGTTCATCACCCATTAACTAATACCTGGTTCACCACCCCTTCCCTTCACTAATACCTGTTCCATCACCTCTTTCCTTCACTAATGCCTATTCCATCATTCCTTTCCTTCACTAGTACCTGTTCCATCACCTCTTTTTCTCACTAATACCTGTTCCTCCATCCCTCTCCTTCTCTAATACACCACCTATTTACTTTAATAACCTTCTTCCCCCACTCCTTCCCCACACACCCACACAATACTCCCCACACAATACCCCCACACAATACCCCCGCACAATACTCCCACACAATACCCCACACAATACCCCCACACAATACTCCCACACAATACCCCCGCACAATACCCCCACACAATACTCCCCACACAATACCCCCGCACAATACCCCCAACAATACTCCCCACACAATACCCCCACACAATACCTCCACACAATACTCCCCGCACAATACCCCCAACAATACTCCCCACACAATACCCCCACACAATACCTCCACACAATACTCCCCACACAATACCCCACACAATACCTCCACACAATACTCCCCACACAATACCCCCACACAATACCTCCACACAATACTCCCCACACAATACCCCCAACAATACTCCCCACACAATACCCCCACACAATACCCCCAACAATACTCCCCACACAATACCCCCACACAATACCTCCACACAATACTTCCCACACAATACCCCCAACAATGCTCCCCACACAATACCCCCACACAATACCCCCACACAATACTCCCCACACAATACCCCCACACAATACCCCCACACAATACCCCCACACAATACTCCCCACACAATACTCCCCACACAATACCCCCACACAATACCCCCACACAATACTCCCCACACAGTACCCCCACACAATACCCCCACACAATACCCCCACACAATACCCCCACACAATACCCCCACACAATATTCCTCCCTCACGTGGTAATTTGAAGTTACTTCATAAATAATAAGAAAAAGCACAATCCGTGTAGTCGCTCCCAAACAAACTTGACCACCCAATTTCCTTCAGCAAATGGTGGGCGAAAGGTTATTTACCGGCAACACTGGTTAGTTAGCGGCCAGGCAGAACCAGCCTCCCAGCCGGCCAGTGGAAAGACATTTTCCTAAAAAAAAGAAACTTTTATTGGCACGACGTTTCGCCCTTCGTATAGCTTTATATAGAGGCCAGGCAAAGCCGGCCAGTGGAAAGACATTCGTAGAACAAGCTTTCACTATGACATTGTTTCGCCCTTCGTAGAGCTTCACATAGTGCCGTCTCCACGGGAAGCGCTAAGCTCGTACGGGTCAGAATGTGTCTGAAGAATGGGAGAAAATCAGGTTAGATCTTAGGAAGGGGAGGACAGATCATACTGCTTGAATCTAGAGCCCTTCGACAGCACGTTTCTTCAAGCTTTATATACTACTCCACACACACAACAGGAACGGACCTTCCTGGACTTCCTACTCTATTTCTATAACACTGCAAGTTCCTGATGACGTTGATTAACTAGGAGAGGCCCAGAAGAACTATCATTCACCTCCTCTCGTGGTTGTTTTGTATCTTGTACTGCTTATTCGCTATTATTTCAGAGAGAGAGAGAGAGAGAGAGAGAGAGAGAGAGAGAGAGAGAGAGAGAGAGAGAGAGAGAGAGAGAGAGAGAGAGAGAGAGAGAGAGAGAGAGAGAATGTGTACTCACCTATTTGTGGTTGCAGGGGCCGAGTCACAGCTCCTGTGTGTGTGTGTATGTGTGTGTGTGTGTGTGTGTGTGTGTGTGTGTGTGTGTGTGTGTGTGTGTGTGTGTGTGTGTGTGTGTGTGTGTGTGTGTGTGTGTGTGCGTGTGTGTGTGTATGTGCGTGTGTGTGTGTGTGCAGTGGACGTGACAATGAGTACTGCCGAGCATAAACATCAACAAACGACCTGGCAGCGGGGTTATTACTGCCTTGGTGTTGGTGTTGTTGTACACCATCTGTATTCATTATAGCAGCTGGACTGCTAAGTTTAAAGCCTATCGACTACACGAGGGTCTTTAAGTTCCATGTCACCTCAGCAACACTCACCAATATTTTAATACCTAAAACAGCTGTTCAACTCGCAGTATATATACACCGAGAGCTGTGTATGTATACTGAGATACACACCTCCGTGTACATATACTGACATATACACCTCCACTTGTATATGCACTGACATACACACTTCCAGGCCTACATGCACTGACATACACACTTCCAGACCTACATGCACTGACATACACACTTCCAGGCCTACATGCACTGACATACACACTTCCAGGCCTACATGCACTGACATACACACTTCCAGGCCTACATGCACTGACATACACACCTCCAGGCCTACATGCACTGACATACACACCTCCAGGCCTACATGCACTGACATACACACTTCCAGACCTACATGCACTGACATACACACTTCCAGGCCTACATGCAGTGACATACACACTTCCAGGCCTACATGCACTGACATACACACTTCCAGACCTACATGCACTGACATACACACCTCCAGGCCTACATGCACTGACATACACACTTCCAGGCCTACATGCACTGACATACACACTTCCAGGCCTACATGCACTGACATACACACTTCCAGACCTACATGCACTGACATACACACTTCCAGGCCTACATGCACTGACATACACACTTCCAGACCTACATGCACTGACATACACACTTCCAGGCCTACATGCACTGACATACACACCTCCAGGCCTACATGCACTGACATACACACCTCCAGGCCTACATGCACTGACATACACACTTCCAGACCTACATGCAGTGACATACACACTTCCAGGCCTACATGCACTGACATACACACCTCCAGGCCTACATGCACTGACATACACACTTCCAGACCTACATGCACTGACATACACACTTCCAGGCCTACATGCAGTGACATACACACTTCCAGACCTACATGCACTGACATACACACTTCCTGGCCTACATGCAGTGACATACACACTTCCAGACCTACATGCACTGACATACACACTTCCAGACCTACATGCACTGACATATACACTTCCAGACCTACATGCACTGACATACACACTTCCAGACCTACATGCACTGACATACACACTTCCAGACCTACATGCACTGACATACACACTTCCAGCCCTACATGCAGTGACATACACACTTCCAGACCTACATGCAGTGACATACACACTTCCAGACCTACATGCACTGACATATACACCTCCAGGCCTACATGCACTGACAAACACACTTCCAGGCCTACATGCAGTGACATACACACTTCCAGACCTACATGCAGTGACATACACACTTCCAGACCTACATGCAATGACATATACACCTCCAGGCCTACATGCACTGACATACACACTTCCAGACCTACATGCAGTGACACACACTTCCAGGCCTACATGCACTGACATACACACCTCCAGGCCTACATGCACTGACATACACACTTCCAGGCCTACATGCACTGACATACACACCTCCAGGCCTACATGCACTGACATACACACTTCCAGGCCTACATGCACTGACATACACACTTCCAGACCTACATGCACTGACATACACACTTCCAGGCCTACATGCACTGACATACACACTTCCAGACCTACATGCACTGACATACACACTTCCAGGCCTACATGCACTGACATACACACCTCCAGGCCTACATGCACTGACATACACACTTCCAGGCCTACATGCAGTGACATACACACTTCCAGACCTACATGCACTGACATACACACTTCCAGGCCTACATGCAGTGACATACACACTTCCAGACCTACATGCAGTGACATACACACTTCCAGATCTACATGCACTGACATATACACATCCAGACCTACATGCAGTGACATACACACTTCCAGGCCTACATGCACTGACATACACACTTCCAGACCTACATGCACTGACATACACACTTTCAGGCCTACATGCAGTGACATACACACTTCCAGGCCTACATGCACTGACATACACACTTCCAGACCTACATGCACTGACATACACACTTCCAGACCTACATGCACTGACATACACACTTCCAGACCTACATGCACTGACATACACACTTCCAGGCCTACATGCACTGACATACACACTTCCAGACCTACATGCACTGACATACACACTTCCAGGCCTACATGCAGTGACATACACACTTCCAGACCTACATGCACTGACATACACACTTCCAGGCCTACATGCACTGACATACACACTTCCAGACCTACATGCAGTGACATACACACTTCCAGGCCTACATGCACTGACATACACACTTCCAGACCTACATGCAGTGACATACACACTTCCAGACCTACATGCAGTGACATACACACTTCCAGACCTACATGCACTGACATACACACTTCCAGACCTACATGCACTGACATACACACTTCCAGACCTACATGCACTGACATACACACTTTCAGGCCTACATGCACTGACATACACACCTCCAGGCCTACATGCACTGACATACACACTTCCAGGCCTACATGCAGTGACATACACACTTCCAGACCTACATGCACTGACATACACACTTCCAGGCCTACATGCAGTGACATACACACTTCCAGACCTACATGCAGTGACATACACACTTCCAGACCTACATGCACTGACATATACACTTCCAGACCTACATGCAGTGACATACACACTTCCAGGCCTACATGCACTGACATACACACTTCCAGACCTACATGCACTGACATACACACTTCCAGGCCTACATGCAGTGACATACACACTTCCAGGCCTACATGCACTGACATACACACTTCCAGACCTACATGCACTGACATACACACTTCCAGACCTACATGCACTGACATACACACTTCCAGACCTACATGCACTGACATACACACTTCCAGGCCTACATGCACTGACATACACACTTCCAGACCTACATGCACTGACATACACACTTCCAGGCCTACATGCAGTGACATACACACTTCCAGACCTACATGCACTGACATACACACTTCCAGGCTACATGCACTGACATACACACTTCCAGACCTACATGCAGTGACATACACACTTCCAGGCCTACATGCACTGACATACACACTTCCAGACCTACATGCAGTGACATACACACTTCCAGACCTACATGCACTGACATACACACTTCCAGACCTACATGCAGTGACATACACACTTCCAGGCCTACATGCAGTGACATACACACTTCCAGACCTACATGCAGTGACATACACACTTCCAGGCCTACATGCACTGACATACACACTTCCAGGCCTACATGTACTGACATACACACTTCCAGGCCTACATGCACTGACATATACACCTCCAGGCCTACATGCACTGACATATACACCTCCAGGCCTACATGCACTGACATATACACCTCCAGGCCTACATGCACTGACATACACACCTCCAGGCCTACATACACTGACATATACACCTCCAGGCCTAAACAACTTTACAGTGTTACCTTATTAGTTTTAAAACTAACTTTCAACAAATCAAACAGTCTCGACACATATTAGTCATATTAATTTGTTTAATTTAATTCTCATGTTAACTTATCCGCTCATTTATTTTCATTTTCAGTCAGTTTAGCAAACATACGTTGTTTACACCTCATAATACACAAATCATTCATACCCCGAAAATTTTATGTAAAGAAATCAGTGTCAACACATGCAGGAAACACATGTATCACTGTGTCAACACATGCAGCAGACACATGTATCACTGTGTCAACACATGCAGGAGACACATGTATCACTGTGTCAACACATGCAGGAGACACATGTATCACTGTGTCAACACATGCAGGAGACACATGTATCACTGTGTCAACACATGCAGGAGACACATGTATCACTGTGTCAACACATGCAGGGACACATGTATCACTATGTCAACACATGCAGGAGACACATGTATCACTGTGTCAACACATGCAGAGACACATGTATCACTGTGTCAACACATGCAGGAGACACATGTATCACTGTGTCAACACATGCAGGAGACACATGTATCACTATGTCAACACATGCAGGAGACACATGTATCACTATGTCAACACATGCAGCAGACACATGTATCACTATGTCACACATGCAGGAGACACATGTATCACTGTGTCAACACATGCAGGAGACACATGTATCACTATGTCAACACATGCAGGAGACACATGTATCACTATGTCAACACATGCAGCAGACACATGTATCACTATGTCAACACATGCAGGAGACACATGTATCACTGTGTCAACACATGCAGGAGACACATGTATCACTGTGTCAACACATGCAGGAGACACATGTATCACTGTGTCAACACATGCAGGAGACACATGTATCACTGTGTCAACACATGCAGGAGACACATGTATCACTATGTCAACACATGCAGGAGACACATGTATCACTATGTCAACACATGCAGGAGACACATGTATCACTGTGTCAATCATGGTATGGCAGGGTATGGTGCCCTTGCCCCTTCTCATTCAGGGCACTGTGTGCCCTGCCCTTTGCCCTCGTCAAGGGCAATACCAGGGTGTCGATCAGGTAAGCTACAGTCTCTTACCTGTGATATACTTGTAATACACCTGTGATACACCTGTAAGACACACGAAAGATGCCTGTGATACACCTGTAAGACACACGAAAGACACTGTGATACACCTGTAAGACACACGAAAGACACCTGTGATACACCTGTAAGACACATCAAAGACACTGTGATACACCTGTAAGACACACGAAAGACACCTGTGATACACCTGTAAGACACATGAAAGACACTGTGATACACCTGCAAGACACATGAAAGGCACCTGTGATACACCTGTAAGACACATGAAAGGCACCTGTGATACACCTGTAAGACACATGAAAGGCACCTGTGATACACCTGTAAGACACACGAAAGACACTGTGATACACCTGTAAGACACATGAAAGACACCTGTGATACACCTGTAAGACACATCAAAGATACTGTGATACACCTGTAAGACACACGAAAGACACTGTGATACACCTGTAAGACACATGAAAGACACCTGTGATACACCTGTAAGACACATGAAAGACACCTGTAAGACACATGAAAGACACTGTGATACACCTGTAAGACACATGAAAGGCACCTGTGATACACCTGTAAGACACATGAAAGGCACCTGTGATACACCTGTAAGACACATGAAAGACACCTGTAAGACACATGAAAGATACTGTGATACACCTGTAAGACACATGAAAGGCACCTGTGATACACCTGTAAGACACATGAAAGGCACCTGCGATACACCTGTAAGACACATCAAAGACACTGTGATACACCTGCAAGACACATCAAAGACACTGTGATACACCTGTAAGACACATGAAAGGCACCTGTGATACACCTGTAAGACACATCAAAGACACTGTGATACACCTGTAAGACACATGAAAGGCACCTGTGATACACCTGTAAGACACATGAAAGACACTGTGATACACCTGCAAGACACATGAAAGGCACCTGTGATACACCTGTAAGACACATGAAAGGCACCTGTGACACACCTGTAAGACACATGAAAGACACTGTGATACACCTGTAAGACACATCAAAGACACTGTGATACACCTGCAAGACACATAAAAGGCACCTGTGATACACCTGTAAGACACATGAAAGGCACCTGTGATACACCTGTAAGACACATGAAAGGCACCTGTGATACACCTGTAAGACACATCAAAGACACTGTGATACACCTGTAAGACACATGAAAGGCACCTGTGATGCACCTGTAAGACACATCAAAGACACTGTGATACACCTGTAAGACACATGAAAGGCACCTGTGATACACCTGTAAGACACATCAAAGACACTGTGATACACCTGTAAGACACATGAAAGGCACCTGTGATACACCTGTAAGACACAGCAAAGACACCTGTGATACACCTGTAAGACACATCAAAGACACTGTGATACACCTGTAAGACACATCAAAGACACTGTGATACACCTGTAAGACACATGAAAGGCACCTGTGATACACCTGTAAGACACATCAAAGACACTGTGATACACCTGTAAGACACATGAAAGGCACCTGTGATACACCTGTAAGACACATGAAAGACACTGTGATACACCTGCAAGACACATAAAAGGCACCTGTGATACACCTGTAAGACACATGAAAGGCACCTGTGATACACCTGTAAGACACATCAAAGACACTGTGATACACCTGTAAGACACATGAAAGGCACCTGTGATACACCTGTAAGACACATCAAAGACACTGTGATACACCTGTAAGACACATGAAAGGCACCTGTGATACACCTGTAAGACACATGAAAGACACCTGTGATACACCTGTAAGACACATGAAAGACACTGTGATACACCTGTAAGACACATGAAAGGCACCTGTGATACACCTGTAAGACACATCAAAGACACTGTGATACACCTGTAAGACACATGAAAGGCACCTGTGATACACCTGTAAGACACATCAAAGACACTGTGATACACCTGTAAGACACATGAAAGGCACCTGTGATACACCTGTAAGACACATCAAAGACACTGTGATACACCTGTAAGACACATGAAAGGCACCTGTGATACACCTGTAAGACACATCAAAGACACCTGTGATACACCTGTAAGACACATCAAAGACACTGTGATACACCTGTAAGACACATCAAAGACACTGTGATACACCTGTAAGACACATGAAAGGCACCTGTGATACACCTGTAAGACACATCAAAGACACCTGTGATACACCTGTAAGACACATGAAAGACACTGTGATACACCTGTAAGACACATGAAAGGCACCTGTGATACACCTGTAAGACACATCAAAGACACTGTGATACACCTGTAAGACACATGAAAGACACTGTGATACACCTGTAAGACACATGAAAGACACTGTGATACACCTGTAAGACACATGAAAGACACTGTGATACACCTGTAAGACACATGAAAGACACTGTGATACACCTGTAAGACACATCAAAGACACTGTGATACACCTGTAAGACACATGAAAGACACTGTGATACACCTGTAAGACACATCAAAGACACTGTGATACACCTGTAAGACACATCAAAGACACTGTGATACACCTGTAAGACACATGAAAGGCACCTGTGATACATCTGTAAGACACATGAAAGGCACCTGTGATACACCTGTAAGACACATGAAAGACACCTGTGATACACCTGTAAGACACATCAAAGACACTGTGATACACCTGTAAGACACATGAGACACTGTGATACACCTGTAAGACACATCAAAGACACTGTGATACACCTGTAAGACACACGAAAGATACTGTGATACATCTGTAACCGGGTATCGATGATTCTTATCCCCAGGCTTGAAAGCCTTTGGAACATGGCGCCTGTGCAATGCCTATGGAAATTAGACTCATACTGTGCCTCTGTATGATCGCGAAGATTTTATTACAATCAAGAAATTACATTTGTTAACTAAGACACACGCGAACCAACCAATCATAACTCAGTCAAGGCTAGATTCAACCAACCATAATTCAGGAAAGGCTAAAATCAAGCAATCATAAATAAAGCAACACCAGACTCAGCCAATTACAATTAAGGCAGCACAGAAACTACCAATAACAAACAAGGTAGCATCAGGACTCACCAATCACAACCAATGTAGCAACAGGATCCACCAATCACGACCAAGGGAGCAACACGATCCACCAATCACGACCAAGGGAGCACCAGGACACACCAATCACAGCCAATGAAGCAACAGGACCCACCAATCACAACCAATGAAGCAACAGGACCCACCAGTCACAACCAATGAAGCAACAGGACCCACCAATCACAACCAATGAAGCAACAGGACCCACCGATCACAACCAATGGAGCAACAGGACCCACCAATCACGACCAAGTGAGCAACAGGATCCACCAATCACGACCAAGGGAGCAACAGGATCCACCAATCACGACCGAGGGAGCACCAGGACCACCAATCACGACCAAGCCCCACCAAATCCACCAATCACAAGTAGCAGGACCTGCGAGGCTGCCAAACATCGTGTATTTGCCAGCAGGGAGCAGACGAGGCTAAGTCAACATTACGTTAAGGAAAGCGAATTTTTTGACTCGTGTTGAATTCTTATTCAACACATTTCCCAGTTTTGAATTCTTTTAAAATCGTATTTATTCTCTGAACTCAAATATATTCCCGGGAAAGCATTAATTCAATATATTTATTTTAGCGTTATCTTACCTCTGGGAATACAGAACAAATTTGATTTTTATACATGATTCAGATCATTAACACTAGCCATAATTTTTAAAGGGTGGAAGAGTGAGCCGGCGGAAGGCCTCGGTCAGATGACCAAAAGCTCTAGTAGTGGATGATCACATGACAAAGACCCGCATCAGGAAATACTTGTTGTGTTTCCTGACAAATTTTACCTAACCTAACTGGAAGTGAAATTCTGACCACTGTGCCACTTTTAACTAACCATTAAATCCCATTTTTCTCCATTTTTTTCAAACGTAATGGGTTATTACAGCAGATTTAACTGCAATTTCTCATTTTTTAGCATTTTAGAATTATAGATCAACAAGTTTCAATGGAATTCACTATCCGATCCTCATGTCTAAAATGCATTAATGTATTAGTTAACAGGGGCTTAAATCCTATCGACTAGACCATTAAGGCAGCACGTAGCTTTTTTTCACCAGCAGAAATTACTATCATCCGTGAAATAGGGATGAGAGCAGACTGTCAGCATCTACACGCTGAAACACACCTCATGATTGATAAATAAGCCACTTGTGCAGACTTGTGAAAGTCTGGGGTATCTTTATTCTGGAAATGTTTCGCCAACCACAGGCTTCTTCAGTCCAATGTAGAGAAAGGTGGAAGATGAGGAGAGGACGTCCGAGGTAATCAGTCCCTCAAACTCCTTCTCCTCGTCATCCACCACCTTTCTCTGCACTGGACTGAAGAAACCCACTGATTGGCGAAACGTTTCCAGAATAAATATACCCAAATGTTGCACAAGTGTCTCATTTATCAGCTTGTCGGTTTTCTGAACCCTGTATTCATACACCTCTTGGTGTATTCATACACCTTTTGGTGTATTCATACACCTCTTGGTGTATTCATACACCTCTTGGTGTATTCATACACCTCTTGGTGTATTCATACACCTCTTGGTGTATTCATACACCTCTTGGTGTATTCATACACCTCTTGGTGTATTCATACACCTCTTGGTGTATTCATACACCTTGGTGTCTTCATACACCTCTTGGTGTATTCATACACCTTGATGTATCCATACACCTCTTTCTGTATTCATACACCTTGGTGTCTTCATACACCTCTTGGTGTATTCATACACCTTGATGTATTCATATACCTCTTTCTGTATTCATACACCTTGGTGTCTTCATACACCTAGAAAAACTACTGATGCTCACTTGTTTTCTGGTAATCCAAGTGTGATTCCATTACGTTTATAGATTCCAGTGAATAAAGACGACTGAGATATTGTTAAATCTTCACCAGATCTATTTAACCATCTAATATATCATATGTTTAAGCTTAACCTAACTCTATTAACATTAACACAATTATATTATCAATGAAATATATGAAACATTATCGATTCATATCAGTGAAATTTTTAATTATCAGATAAATATATTAATTTATTATCAGTAAAATATATTAATTATCAATGAAATATATGAATTTCTTACCAGCGAAATATATTATCATTTAAATATATAGATTATCAATTAAAAATATTAATTTCCTGAGTTTAGATTAAGTTTATTGAAGTTGTATGAACGGTTTGTAATTTCTGTTAGTTTAATAAAAATGTTCCTGGTTAGCTAACTCTGCTATCTAGTTCTGTCTAAAATGCACAACAAATAGACAGAAATGTTCCTGGTTAGCTAACTCTGCTATCTAGTTCTGTCTAAAATGCACAACAAAGACACTGAATTTCTCGGAAGATCCCCATTCTCTTCCTTTCTCCGTCTCCCTCGACTACTCCTTTTTCTCATCTACTCCCCTCTATCTCACTTCTTTTTTTTCCGTCCACCTGCCTTCACCCTTTTCTCTTTTCCCTTTCCCTTCCCCTCGCACTTCTCTCCTCTTTCTTATCCCCTCTCCACTCTTCTCTTTCCATCTCTCCTCCTCCCACATTTCTTTCTCATTTCTCCTGCTCCTTTAATTCACACTTATCATATATCTCCTCCAGCACAATCAGTACTGGAGGCTCCAGTCTCGATCCAGTCTGCCAAGTACATTCCAGTGAGTACATTCCAGTGAGCACATCCCAGTGAGCACATCCCAGTGAGCACATCCCAGTGAGCACATCCCAGTGAGCACATCCCAGTGAGCACATCCCAGTGAGCACATCCCAGTGAGCACATCCCAGTGAGCACATCCCAGTGAGCACATCCCAGTGAACACATCTCAGTGTTCTCATAATGGTAAACAATACCGACACACTGATGAGACACATGTGCATCACCTAGGTATCTTTACTGACGACATACTTTGCCTGCATTACTTAGGTGTTGCACATGCGGATTATTTATCAGCCCAGTGAGTACAACCCAGTGAGCCCATCCCAGTGAGTGACAGCCAGTGAATACATCCCAGTGAGTACAAGTCAGTGAGTACATGCCAGTGAATACAAGTCAATGAACATATACCAGTGAGTATAAGTCAGTGAGTACATACCAGTGAGTACAAGTCAGTGAGTACAAGTCAGTGAGTACATGCCAGTGAATACAAGTCAATGAACATATACCAGTGAGTATAAGCCAGTGAGTACATGCCAGTGAGTACAAGTCAGTGAGTACATGCCAGTGAGTACATGCCAGTGAGTACATGGGTTCCAGGTTCATACTTCAGCACAGAAGCAGCATTCCCAGCGTGGCCAGACGCCAGTATTTATTCAGAGTTGCGCTCTACTCTCAACACGGCGGCCATTATTCAAAAACCTTTTAGAGCAGTTTAATATTAATTACTCATTAAGTATACGCTAACACTTGCTATCATATCACTTGCTTTAGTCAAATTATTTTTTGTTGTGATTTTTATCTTATTTTTTTTTAATTTCCATTTTTTTTAGATTCGCATTATTTTTTTGGTTACTTGCATTATTTTTTATATTTCTATATTTCCCTTTTTTTAATTTCTATTATTTTTTCATTATTTATATTTCTTTAGATTTACTATTTTGTTTAATTTCCATTATAATTTTGAGATTTCTATTTTTTTGGAGATCTCCATTATTTTTTTTTAAATTTCCATCATTTTTTATATTTCCCTTATTTTTTTCATATTTCCACTATTTTTTGAACTTCCATTATTTTTTTTTAAATTTCCATAATATTTCTTTCCATTATTCTTTTAGATTTCCATATTTTTTGAAGATTTCTATTAATTTTGAAGATTTCCATTAATGTTTTAGATTTCCATTATTTTGGGTGATTGGTTATCACCATTTCCAACTGATTTTCATTGATCATATATATAATAATAAATCTTGAGCTAAAAATTTCCATCCCCATGCAGCTTGTTCTGTGTATGTGGGTGCGTGCGTTCGTTCGTGCGTGCGTGTATATATATATATATATATATATATATATATATATATATATATATATATATATATAATTGAATCTTGTTTCATAAAAAGCAGTTTTGACAATAATATGAATATTTCCTTTGGTTTATATAAATTAGATCCGTTTATAATTAATAGAATTTGGGAAGAATTTAATAATACACTGGACAAATAATAATTCTTAAATTTTCTTGGGTAGAATAGTTTTTGGGGAGTTGTGCAAAGACCTATCCAAGTTGGGCCGGGGCGCGTCAGGTGTTTAACCTTTGGATTTGATTTGTGGGTTTGGGCTTAATTGGGCGTCCCGTTGGGGTTAGTTGTGGGGGGGGGGGCAGACCCCTTATATAGCTTCCTTGGATGCTTTACTTTCATAGTTCCTTGATAATGTGAGTAGTCACGAAAGCGCTTGGAATTTCTCTATTCTTTCAGAGTGGTTGTTTTGCATATATATAATATATATATATAATATATATATAATATTATATATATATATATATATATATATATATATATATATATATATATATGCAATAAGATCACAGTAAACAGGTGATTTTAAAATATGCAAAAACAACCACTGTGAAAGAGTAGTGAAATTCCAAGCGCTTTCGTGACTACTCACATTGTCAAGGAACTTGACAATGTGAGTAGTCACGAAAGCGCTTGGAATTTCACTACTCTTTCACATTGGTTGTTTTTCATATATATATATATATATATATATATATATATATATATATATATATATATATATATATATATATATATATACATATATATATATATATAATATATAATATATATATACACACACAACACACACACACACACACATACAGAACAAGCCGCATGGGGATGGAAATTTTTAGCTCAAGATCTTTTGCGTCGTAAGGACCAATGCAATGTTGCAAGGCTAGCAGCAGATAGTAGGAAGAAAAAAATTCTCTTTGAGGAAAGACAGAGGTGTAAACCGTCTAGAAGAGTTTGCTACTGATTTCTGGCAACCATCCAGTTGTGGTGTTACCCTGCGACTCTCGTCAGTGCTACAACAGCTGTTTTTCTGTAAGGCTATTTATTGCTACAAGTTTGCTCCGTGAGTGGATGTGGTTTCGCATAAGGCGCATTGTGAGGTACACGAGTACAGGTCAGTGGTAGTGAGGCGATGCAAAGGCGAACCTCTTCAGAATGGACACACTCAACAAGCACCAAAACACCTACCTAAGATGTTTTGGGGTAGTTTTACCGCTAAAGGCGCTGGACGGCTCGTTATTGAGGGAACGATGAAAGGTGACAAATACAAGGCAATCCTGGCAACTCATTTGCTTCCCATTATGGATAGACTTTCTGATACAGAAGACATTTTCCAGGATCTTGCTCTATGCCTCACTTCCAGAAAAATGCTGACTTTCTTCGAAGGCTTAGCGTTCTAAACCGGCCTGGAAACTCTCCTGACCTCAACCCAACTGAGAATCTATTGGCAATAACCAAACGCTGGATCGCGAAATAGGGCTGTTCAACTGTGGACAAGCTAACTGCTGCTCCTATTAGGACCTGGAATCACGATGAAGAACTTGCCAAAATGTGTTCAACATTGGTCGCTTCTACTCCAAAGCGTGTAGCAATGTAGCAATGCTTATAAAAGAATAGGATAGTCATATCTCTTATTATATCAATTATCTGTCGTAACATTGTGTGATTTTCAAATAAACATTAATTTTCTAAATGTCATATTTCATCACTGTCCCAAATAATATGAACACTATTGCATATATATATATATATATATATATATATATATATATATATATATATATATATATATATATATATAGTATATTAATCGTGGAATCAAAGGAAAGCTTCTCTCCTTGTGTTTAAATATGAAACATCAAAGTCTGTAGATGTGTGCTGAAACGAGACAGTATTTACATAGCAGTAATAATTATAGGCAACTGGGAACGAACTAATTGGCTCGTAAATACAAGAGATAAGAGACAACGAAAGAGAGAGAGAGAGAGAGAGAGAGAGAGAGAGAGGAGAGAGAGAGAGAGAGAGAGAGAGAGAGAGAGAGAGAGAGAGAGAGAGAGAGAGGGAGAGCCTGGGCAAGCAACCCAAAGTAGTTTTTAAAAGTGCTTGGTGATCCCTAGGAGGGCCAAGTGGCTCTTCAGTGTCATGTGGCCCTCAGTGCAGGTCTGTCACTCCTGACATATCTGTATTTAAACACAAATGGTTCCATTTTTACAAAAATCGTGCTCGCAGTTACGACACTTGATGGTCATGGCTTTCTTGGCACCAGCACTCGTGTTGCCTACAGTCATCTAGGTAACAGCACACATGCTAGTTACAGATGTCTCAGGAGCTTGTGCTGGATGCATGTGTCTAGATAAACAGCATACATGCTGGCTCCTTATACAACTATACACGCAACAGATGCGTAGATCACACAGGTAATAAAATTCGAGCAGGCTACAGGACACTAATGTACAATACACTTGCTGCTTGCAGCTGCCTATCCACTAGCCCAGAGTAACCTTCGTTCTCCACGAGCTAATATGCCTATCCACTAGCCCAGAGTAACCTTCGTTCTCCACGAGCTGATCTGCCTATCCACTAGCCCAGAGTAACCGTCGTTCTCCACGAGCTGATCTGCCTATCCACTAGCCCAGAGTAACCTTCGTTCTCCACGAGCTGATCTGCCTATCCACTACCCAAAAAAGTAACCTTCTCCGCGAGTTGATCTGCCTATCCACTAGCTACAAGACACCAAGCATTTTACCAATAAATCTTTAGCCCTGTACTACAATTTCTGTTGCAGAACAAAATCAAAAGCGGCTTTATAAACAAAATTCAGTTATTTTTAACAACCAACAGATGTAGCAGAGTAGATACAGAGTAGATATAGTTAAACTTCAACGGTACTGACAGAGAACCAGGAAAACAATAATGTTCTCTATACTAACAGTATAAAAGACGAATATTTGAAGTATGATAGATTCTAGCTGCAGGATGATAGATTCTAGCTGCAGGATGATAGATTCTAGCTGCAGGATGATAGATTCTAGCTGCAGGATGATAGATTCTAGCTGCAGGATGATAGATTCTAGCTGCAGGATGATAGATTCTAGCTGCAGGATGATAGATTCTAGCTGCAGGATGATAGATTCTAGCTGCAGGATGATAGATTCTAGCTGCAGGATGATAGATTCTAGCTGCAGGATGATAGATTCTAGCTGCAGTATGACAGATTCTAGCTGCAGGATGATAGATTCTAGCTGCAGGATGATAGATTCTAGCTGCAGGATGATAGATTCTAGCTGCAGGATGATAGATTCTAGCTGCAGGATGATAGATTCTAGCTGCAGGATGATAGATTCTAGCTGCAGGATGATAGATTCTAGCTGCAGGATGATAGATTCTAGCTGCAGGATGATAGATTCTAGCTGCAGGATGATAGATTCTAGCTGCAGGATGATAGATTCTAGCTGCAGGATGATAGATTCTAGCTGCAGGATGATAGATTCTAGCTGCAGGATGATAGATTCTAGCTGCAGGATGATAGATTCTAGCTGCAGGATGATAGATTCTAGCTGCAGGATGATAGATTCTAGCTGCAGGATGACAGATTCTAGCTGCAGGATGATAGATTCTAGCTGCAGGATGATAGATTCTAGCTGCAGGATGATAGATTCTAGCTGCAGTATGACAGATTCTAGCTGCAAGATGATAGATTCTAGTTGCAGTATGATAGATTCTAGCTGCAGGATGAGATTCTAGTTGCAGTATGACAGATTCTAGCTGCAGGATGATAGATTCTAGCTGCAGTATGACAGATTCTAGCTGCAAGATGATAGATTCTAGTTGCAGTATGACAGATTCTAGCTGCAGGATGATAGATTCTAGCTGCAGTATGACAGATTCTAGCTGCAGTATGACAGATTCTAGCTGCAGGATGATAGATTCTAGCTGCAGGATGATAGATTCTAGCTGCAGGATGATAGATTCTAGCTGCAGGATGATAGATTCTAGCTGCAGTATGACAGATTCTAGCTGCAGGATGATAGATTCTAGCTGCAGTATGACAGATTCTAGCTGCAGGATGATAGATTCTAGTTGCAGTATGTCTTCTAGTTGCAGGATGATAGATTCTAGTTGCAGTATGATAGATTCTAGTTGCAGTACGATAGATTCTAGTTGCAGTATGATAGATTCTAGTTGCAGTATGATAGATTCTAGTTGCAGTATGATAGATTCTAGTTGCAGTACGATAGATTCTAGTTGCAGTATGATAGATTCTAGTTGCAGTATGATAGAGTCTAGACTATAGCAGCCTCAGGGCTCCCAGCTGCACCAGCCTGACACAATACTCAAGATCCTGATATATGGTCAGGCCCAAGTTAAAATTTACCATAAATTTCGTGCGTAGCCAGAATTTATTATTAAAATTCTCCCACACACAAAATGCCTCCCCTCACACACACACACGCAGACTACACAAGAAATTCACACATACAATATACCTTCCACACAAAACACCCCCACACAAAATACCCCACACAAAATACCCCCCACACAAAATACCCCCCACACAAAATACCCCCCACACAAAATATCCCTACACAAAATACCCCACACAAAATATCCCTACACAAAATATCCCTACACAAAATATCCCCACACAATATACCCACACAAAATATCCCTACACAAAATACCCCCACACAAAATATCCCCACACAAAATATCCCCACACAAAAATATCCCCACACAAAATATCCCTACACAAAATATCCCCACACAAAATATCCCCACACAAAATACCCCACACAAAATACCCCACACAAAATATCCCTACACAAAATATCCCTACACAAAATATCCCCACACAAAATATCCCCACACAATATCCCCCGCACAAAATACCCCCACACAAAATACCCCACACAGAACTGGAGTTTACATGTAAACAAAACTATGGCGTTATTTGGCTTATCTCTTGTAAACCTATTATAATTTTATTTTAGTTTACCCCTCCTCCTCCTTCTTCTTCTTCTTTCCCTTTATTCCTCCTCCTGCTCTTCTTTTTTTCTCCCTCTTCCTCTTTCTTTTTCTTCCTCTCGACGTTCCTTTCCCAAGGAAAAGTTGGGAAATGCATTTGCTGAATGGTCTGAAACTCCCAACGCTGGTATAGCCTAGTAAAGTTTGAAATTGTTATTGGCCAGTATAGCCGCCTATTTGCCAATTTTAGAACAAATTTCGGGAGCTATCTTTCTCACAGACTTCCGGAGCATTAATATAAAAACTACACCAAACTCTATATACAGATTTTTCATGGTCACAGAGACCCTTCCAATATACCTTCTCTTGTTCTTAGAGAGCTTTCCGATATACTTTTTCATGTTCTTGGAGCCTTTCTATATACATTCTTGTATTTAGAGCCTTGTTATATACATTATCATGTTCTTAGAGCCTTGATATGTATATTCTCGTGTTCTTAGTGCCTTCCTATATATATTTCAATATTCTTAAAGCCTTCCAATATACCTTCTCTTGTTCTTAGAGAGCTTTCTTATATACTTTCTCATGTTCCTGGAGCCTTCCTATATACATTCATGTTCTTAAACCCTTCCTATATATATTCATATTCTTAAACCCTTCCTATATACATTGTCATGTTCTTGTATGGTGGAATTATTACTGAAAGAATTAAGAGTAAGACTGTGAGCAGGATCGCATATGAAGGTACTGTACAGACTGCTGTGTTGACTGGTGTTGTACTGACTGATATACAGACTGCTGTGTTGACTGGTGTTGTACTGACTGATATACAGACTGCTGTGTTGACTGGTGTTGTACTGATATACAGACTGCTGTGTTGACTGGTGTTGTACTGACTGATATACAGACTGCTGTGTTGACTGGTGTTGTATTGACCGATATACAGACTGCTGTGTTGACTGGTGTTGTACTGACTAATACAGACTGCTGTGTTGACTGGTGTTGTACTGACTGATATACAGACTGCTGTGTTGACTGGTGTTGTACTGACTGATATACAGACTGCTGTGTTGACTGGTGTTGTACTGACTGATATACAGACTGCTGTGTTGACTGGTGTTGTACTGACTGATATACAGACTGCTGTGTTGACTGGTGTTGTACTGACTGATATACAGACTGCTGTGTTGACTGGTGTTGTACTGACTGATATACAGACTGCTGTGTTGACTGGTGTTGTGCTGACTGATATACAGACTGCTGTGTTGACTGGTGTTGTATTGACCGATATACAGACTGCTGTGTTGACTGGTGTTGTATTGACCGATATACAGACTGCTGTGTTGACTGGTGTTGTATTGACCGATATACAGACTGCTGTGCTGACTGGTGTTGTATTGACCGATATACAGACTGCTGTGTTGACTGGTGTATTGACCGATATACAGACTGCTGTGTTGACTGGTGTTGTATTGACCGATATACAGACTGCTGTGTTGACTGGTGTATTGACTGATATACAGACTGCTGTGTTGACTGATATACAGACTGCTGTGTTGACTGATATACAGACTGCTGTGTTGACTGGTGTTGTACTGACTGATATACAGACTGCTGTGTTGACTGGTGTTGTGCTGACTGATATACAGACTGCTGTGTTGATTGGTGTTGTATTGGCTGATATACTGATATACAGACTGCTGTGTTGACTGGTGTTGTATTGACCGATATACAGACTGCTGTGTTGACTGGTGTTGTATTGACCGATATACAGACTTCTGTGTCGACTGGTCTTGACTACGATATCGGCACTAAACGAACACAAAGACACGCACCAGCGCCTATATAATGGCGTCGGGACGCGATGGTGCATAGGCCATCGAATCGCCTCTGCCAAGTCAATGATCCGGAGTCGGAATCTCTTTCTGTGTGATAATGATCGTTTATAATGGGACTGAATCTGCCTCGCACCAGCCAGAATATTTATTTTAGTAGAGCCTTCCTCCAAGCCCAACTGATTCATTAATACTTGTCCAGTTAAATTATATTATATTATATATATATATATATATATATAATTATTATATATATATATATATATATATATATATATATATATATATATATATATATATATAATATTATATATATATATATTCGTGCCGAATAGGCAGAACTTGCGATCTTGGCCTAAATATCAACGTTCATCTTGCCATATAGGACAAGTGAAAATTTGTGTATGCAATAATTTCGCCAAAATCATTCTGAACCTAACGAAAAAAATATATTTCACTGTGTTTGTTTAGTATTAAATTATTGTAAACAAATCTAAAATATATTTAGTTGGGTTAGGTTAAAATAAATTGTTTTGTTATAATAAGGTTAGGTAAGTTTTCTAAGTTCCTTTTGGTGCAAAATTATAAATTTTTACATCAACATTAATGAAAAAAAATATATCTCTGAACGTATAAAGAGAAAATTTTAGAAAGGACTTAATTTTAAATGAGTTCTTGCTAATTGACCAGTTTTACATATTCGGCACGACATATATATATATATATATATATATATATATATATATATATATATATATATATATATATATATATATATATGTTGTGTGTGTGTGTGTGTTGTGTGTGTGTGTGTGGTGTGTGTGGTGTGTGTGTGTGTGTGTGTGTGTGTGTGTGTGTGTGTGTGTGTGTGTGTGTGTGTGTGTGTGTGTGTGTGTGTGTGTGTGTGTGGCAAAACACCCACTGTGAAAGAATAGAGAAATTTCCAAGCGCTTTCGTGACTACTCACATTATCAAGGAACAATGAAAGTAATGCGTCAAAGGAAGGCATATAAAGGGTCTAGCCCACACCTCACTATCACATCCCACATTTCCTTTCCTTCTTTCATTTTTTCCTTCTCTTTCTTCTTTTCCTTATTTCTTCTTTCCAATTTCCTTGTCTTCCTTTCTATCTTTCCCATATCCTTCTCCTCCTCGATTCCTATTTCCTTCTCTTCCTCTCTTCTTATTTTCTCTTCCTCACATCTTACTTTCTCTTCTTCCTTCCTCTCCCTCCCTGCCTGGTCATTCTGGGAACTAATGCCTAAACAACCGCTTCTAAAACAATTACAGCACCTTGTTATTACTACTAACTTAAAGTACAAAACTAACAGTCGCTTTCAGTGGAAAATTGGACGCGGGTGTATTAAATGAGGCTTTAAAACCTGTGACTTATGTCTGTTTATTTTTTGGGGGTTGGAAGCTACGAACCTAGAAAACGAGAGAAGTGTCACATGTACGTGGATTGTGAAGTGTCAGTTATACGTGGATTGTGTCAGATATACGTGGATTGTGAAGTGTCAGATATACGTTGATTGTTAAGTGTCAGACATACGTTGATTGTGAAGTGTCAGATATACGTTGATTGTTAAGTGTCAGACATACGTTGATTGTTAAGTGTCAGATATACGTTGATTGTGAAGTGTCAGATATACGTTGATTGTTAAGTGTCAGACATACGTTGATTGTTAAGTGTCAGATATACGTTGATTGTGAAGTGTCAGATATACGTTGATTGTTAAGTGTCAGACATACGTTGATTGTGAAGTGTCAGATATACGTTGATTGTTAAGTGTCAGATATACGAGGACTGTAAAGTGTCAAATATACGTTGATTGTTAAGTGTCAGACATACGTTGATTGTCAAGTGTCAGATATACGTTGAACGCTTTTTTGTTCTTAAAGTCGAACAACAGAAAGGACAACTGGGGTCTAAAAACAACAGTGGCCCAATTATAACAGTGGCCTATGTACAACAGTGGCCCAAGTACAATAGTGACCCAAGTATGACAGTGGCCCAAGGGTAACAGTGGCCCAGGAACAACAATGCCCAAGAACAACAGTGACCCAAATACAACAGTGGCCCAAGGGCAGCAGTGACCCAAAAGCAAAAATGGCCGAAGAACAACAGTGACCCAAGAACAACAGTGACCGAAGGGCAAGAAGATCATGTTATAGCAGTGTTGTGGTGGGCAGACGACACCGCTCCCTCGACCTCCCTCACTGTTGTCCCTAAAATCAATGGCTGTAATGGTGCATGAAATGACCCTCAGCGGTGCGGGCCACAGGGAGAGAGGGAGGAAAGGAGCACCAGTCTAGAAGGGTTTCAGGAAGAGTAGGAGGGAGAAGTGAGGGGGAGGCAGGAGGAAGAACAGGAAGGGCATGAAGGAGGAAGGAGCGCAGGAGGGAGGAGTCTAAAGGAAACCAAGGAGGCTTTCAGGAAGGACAGGAGAGATAACCCGTCTAAAATAAGGAAGGGGAAAAGCTACAAGGAAAACAGATGGAGGCTTCTATGGTAGACCAGAAAGAGCTTCCAAAAAAAGGATATGCGTAATTCAGGAGAGGGGAAAGAAGAGACAACGAAGACGATGAATGAAGAGAAGACCAAACGGCCCATATTGATGAAATCTGAAGAGAAATATTAGCCAGAGTCTATCTACTTCTAATCCCGTCAAGAAAATTAAGATAAGGATGGAATAATATTAGGCTACGCTGAAGACTGGACAAAATGAGTGAAATTAGTCCATGGCAAGTAGAAAAGCGTTAGTGAATATTTAATAAAAAAAAAACAAGCTGCAAGGAGAGTGCATAATCAAGTGCTATAACTACAACTACTACTACCACCACTATCTACAACTACACCACCACTACTACAACTACTATTATGCCTTGGGTGGCTCATCGCTATCTGATCGTTCTGAAACAACCCATAAACTAGTGTCAGGATTAAACTGACCATAGCCGGCGCTGCACAGTATCTAGCTGAATCAGACATTTGCAAAGTCATTGTCCACTTGCTTCACGACTATTTTTGCGCCTACAACTTTAGTGGGTGGTTTTATTAAAAAAAATTTTACCAACATTTGTGTTGCACCTCTTCGCTCGAAATTTTATTTCACACTGTTTCGGGTTACTAACACACTTGTACTTTAAGGTCTGAATGATAGCGAGAGAGAGAGAGAGAGAGAGAGAGAGAGAGAGAGAGAGAGAGAGAGAGAGAGAGAGAGAGAGAGAGAGAGAGAGAGAGAGAGAGAGAGAGAGGAGAAGAGAGAGAGAGAGAGAGAGAGAGAGAGAGAGAGAGAGAGAGAGAGAAAGAGAGAGAGATGAAGTGTAGAAGAGAGGAGAGAGAGACAAGTGTTAAGACTAAAGAGACTGCATTTACTGGGTCTTCCGTCTTACTAGGCTGGTGTAGACCTCATCATGCTGGCAGGGAGTAATGAGGGGCTCAAGGCGTGAATTCATTTGGGAGTTACAGCAGGATAGTTTATTGGTGTGTTCACAGCAGCCCAGCTTCCTTCTCGTTTTTCTCTCATTATTCTCCTCAAGACTATCTAAAGTCATCTGATGTGCTATTGCGCTTGATATCTCGGCCCACCTCCCTATCTCTCGCTCTCTCGCTCCCCTGCCTCTCACTCTCGCAATCAACGGTGCCTAAAAAATACCTCTATAAACACCGGTAATATATAATAATATACCTAAGTTAAAAAATTTCACAATCTTAATACACGAAAAAAATTATAGCTACAAAATTTATTTCACAAAACAAAATCTGTATATAGAAACAGCTAAAGTTTAAAATAAATACAAAATAAACATAGCAACAGCGCAGCCTCAGAATTGGCAGACTGTTTATTCTTGTAAGAGAAGCTTATCATATTAATCTGTTACTGGAGAAGCTTGTGAGACCTGATAAAACCAAGTCTATTTGATTATTTACAGTCTCTGTTATTACCCTACCTCTGCTCATTTCAAAATCTAGCTCTATCAGGGCACTTGGCTCACACATCGAGGTCCAAGGTTTGATCCCGGTACGGGTGGAAATATTAGAAAGTGTTTCCTTAAGACATCTGATGTCCATGTTCAACTAGGAATTAAATAGGTACCTGGGTGTTAGTCGACTGGTGTAGGTCGCATCCTTGGACAAAATTGACCTAATTTGCCCGAAATGCTCTGCATAACAAGGGACTTTATATACAGTAGTATGTCATTGATGTCAGCTATGGCCTGTATACCTTGTATATGTACTTGTAGAAATCGATTATTATTATTATTACTTCTACCACTACAGCTACTACCCCAAAATACCACATACAACAGTAACATAAAACCCAGGTGCTTATTTCTTCTAGGTGAACAGGGGGAAGCAGGTGTAAGGAGGCTTGCACAAACGGCTTGATTAAATTTTACGACCGATGCTGCCTAGCTTACGATTTTCTCCCTGATATTCTCCCAATTAGTTTAGTATACCCAGTGGTCATCAACCTGTTCTTTTCCTTTTTGAGAAGGAGCAAACACCACTTAGATGACCCTTTAAGAAAGTGAGTTGTTGGGTGTATTATGAGGATATTGTAATCTTAATTTCACGTCAAAATAAATGATAAAAATATCACTATTTAACGGCAGAACCAACATCGTCACGCTCCGCCATAGGGACTTTTCAAGTGTATTTTTCTAGACTTCTTCAGCTGAGAAGTAATGTAATGAGGAATAATGATGATAGATTTGTGTCTTACTAAATAGTAGTTAATCTATCGTGATAATAGAATGGTTAAATATTAGATGAAAGCGAAAATAAAGCAGTATAAATAGGTTCCTGCCTGCCTGCCCGCCTGCTGCCTGCCGGCTTGCCCGCCTGCTGCCTGCCGGCTTGCCCGCCTGCTGCCTGCCGGATTGCCCGCCTGCTGCCTGCCCGTCACTACTCTGGCAAGCCAGGATTGAAATATAATAAATTTCATATCCAAGATTTCCATACTATTGCCCTCAGCTATTTCATCCAGCTCAGCCCAAACGTCCATATGTCAAGTCAGCCAGACAGGAAGCCAACCAGCTAGCCAGGCCAGCCAGCCACCCAAGGAATCGGCCAGCTAGTAAAACAACCAAATAACAAGACAACCAGCCAAACAACCAAGCAGCCAGCCAACACACTAGGTTGTCAGCTTGCCAGCCAACACACCAGGTTGTCAGCTTGCCAGCCAACACACCAGGTTGTCAGCTTGCCAGCCAACAAAGCTAGTTCGCTATTTGAGCCAGCCAAGCAACAAACGCAGTCGGCCCAACATGTACAGCCATTAGACGTCTCCTTTCAGGGAATGAGCTAGTGGTGGGAGGTTATTGGTGGCGGAGGATGTATGCGGGAGCCTTAAGTCACCGCTCCTGCCTCCAGCTCCCGAGGCTAATGCCAGCCAGCAGGAAGCCGGGGGGACCATAAACACAGTATGCTTTACTGTAATGCCTGGGGGCAGACCAACTGATGGCGAGTCCTCCGACTTGAACCTCCGGAGAGACCAACTGACTAGGGTCACCAATGACTTCAACATCCGAAGAGACCAACTGATTTGGGTCATCACTGACTTCAACCTCCGGAGAGACCAACTGATTAGTCACCACTGACTTGAACCTCCGTAGGGACCAACTGGCTAGGGCCCCCACTGACTTCGAACTCCGGAGGGACCAACTAAGGCCACCACTGACTGCAGCCATCGGAGGAATCAATGACTGGGGGCCACCACTGACTTGAACCTCGAGGTTGGGCAGGCTGATGGGAAGTAGGGACCTCCAACTTCGATCTCCGGACGGGTTAACTGATAGAGCAAGAAAGTGGTTCTAGGAGGTTGGCAAATAATTGGCAGAAGGAGGAAAAGGAGAATTACTACAACAATGAGGGCAGCCAACTGGTGGAGAGACCTCACTTAGGACCTAACCAACTGAAGAAAAAGCCCTTCATGACTCGGAGGACCAACTAATGGGATGGAGGGGAAGGGGGGGAGGGTAAGGAAAGGACCTCCGAATCTAACTGTAGGTGTGGGCCAACAGGTGAGGAAAAGTGAAGGAAAAAGACTACCATGATGGAGGGGGACTGACTTCGACCCGGTCCCACCGTTCGTGACTTCAACTTACAAGTCTTTAAAAACATTCCAGCGCCTATTGGTCTTCGTTCTGTCCTCTTCGCTTCTTCTTTAAATGTGATTTCGAGGGGAAAAACCTTTACCGGCTCATTTCAGCCGCTGTAGTTTAAAGCCAGAACAAGTGATGCTGAAAGTCGGTTATTCTCAGTTAGGAGATAAAGAAGGAATAAGACGGGAGGATGACAAAGATTTTACTCGGATTATTAACTCTGGAAGATGAGTAAGATGCATGTACAACACCAGGAATCTTACTCACCAGCCATGCTGTCTGTGCTAGTGTTAAATGTGTCTTATTATCAACTTTTCGGTACTACATGACATATATAACGATAACCCTTGAAGGTTAGTAATCCAATAAAGCCAGCTTTTTTACCCAAGAAAGCCAACTTTTTTCTCAACATTACTCCAAGAAACCCAGGCTTTTATGTCCAAGATAATCCAAGAAAGCCAGGCTTTTTTCCAAGACAACCCAAGAAAGCTAGACTTTTTTACCCAAGATAACCCAAGAAAGCCAGGCTTTTTTCCAAGATAACCCAAGAAAGCCAGGCTTTTTCCCCAAAATAAAAAAGGCCAGACTTTTTCTCAAGAAAGCTAGGCTTTTTTCCAAGACAACCCAAGAAAGCTAGACTTTTTTACCCAAGATAACCCAAGAAAGCCAAGCTTTTTTTCCCAAGAAATCCTGGCTTTTCTCCCCAAAATAACCCAAGAAAGGCACGACTTTTTTTTATCCGCTGTGGTCCTCTGGGCCTCCCCCAGGATGAGACCCATAATCGACTGACACCCAGTTATCTCTTTCCTGTTAATGAGTACTGGGAAAGCTAGTGACAACAGACTTGCCCAAACTTCTCGACTTCGCCCGGAAATTATAGCGCATTTTTCAGGTGTAAGCCGAACGCGATACTACTTAGCTACAAGGGAGGGAAGCTGAAGATGACAGGATATGAAAAAATAGTTAGTCAAGATACTGTAAGATTTAAGTGTGTGGCAAGATATGAGGCCCTCGCTATGTCTTACAAATGTTCTCGCTATCTCTTACAAAAGTCTCACCGTCTCTCATCAAAGTCTCAGTAGCTCTCACGAAACTCTCGTCATCACTTACAAAATATTATCCATCTCTCACTAATTTTTAGCTGTCTCTCACGAAATTCTAGCTATCTCTCACTACAGTCTCGCAATCTCTCACGAAAGTCTCGCCATTTCTTACGAAATTCTAGCTATCTCTTACAAAAATCTAGATATTTCTTGCCAAATTCTCGCTCTCACGAAAGTCTCAATATCTCTTACGAAAGTCTTGCTATCTCTCACAAATTTTAGTTATCTCTTACGAAAGTCTCAATATCTTACGAAATTCTACCTCTCTTACGAAAGCCTCGCTATCTCTCACGAAATTCTACCTATCTCTTATGAAAGTCTCTCTCTTACGAAAGTCTCGCTATATCACTCTCGGAAGTAAGAAATCCCACCAATCTGGCTGACGTTCGTATCCGATCGCAAGAGCAAGCGACCTCGTTCCAGCTTATCTCTCGGACAGAACTGCATAGAGGAGAGATTTGCTCGCTTCGTCTCGCAACAAAACACAATCTCAAGGCTTCAAACTTTTCTTATTATCCTGAAGTGCAGACCAGAAGCCGAGTCATCTGCCAGGACTACCAGAGGGAAAGTAACTGACTTCTCCGCTGATCGGACAGAGAAAGTAACTTCAGTCATTTGAGAGTAACTTCGATGACTTGAGAGAAAGTAACTTCAGTAATCTGAGAAAGTAACTTCAATGATTTGAGAGAAAGTAGTTTCAGTAATCTGAGAAAGTAACTTCAGTGATTTGAAAGAAAGTAACTTAAATCAGTGAAGTTACTTCACTGATTTAAGAGAGAAAGTGACTTATATGATAACTGCAGAAAGTGAAGTCTCCGTCAATGGGACAAAGAAAGTGACAAGTCCTCCAGTGACTTAATCTCCCCCGTCATGAATATGAGGATAAATAAGACAACTCTGCTTGCCTCTACGAAAGCAACTTTCTTGGATTCTGAGAACATGATCCCAAGCTTCACAGTCACTTTCTCGGGTTCTGGGAAGAACATGATCCCAAAGTGCCGTAGTCACTTTCTCGGGTTCTTGGAAGAACATGATTCCAAGCGTCATATCCACAAGCACCATAGCTATAGGTGTCATAGTCGCACGAACCATAATGGGATTAGCTCACATTCTTTCGTTCATGTTCACCATCATCTTTCCAATTGCTTCATCCACGGGTGACCAGCTGCTCCTGCATGTAACAGACACCAAAGGGAGCAATAACTAATTTGCATACTAACACAGCAATAACTAATTTGCATACTACCACAGTAATAACTAATTTGCATACTACCACAGTAATAACAAATTTGCATACTACCACAGCAGTGTGTGTGTGTATGAGAGAGAAAGAGAGAGAGAGAGAGAATGACTCGTGTCAGGAACCTGTTCGTACAGCATAGCGACATCAACAAAACGAAGTCAGCTGACCAAATGGAATCTCTGGTCCACAGATGGCTCCAACTTCATCCTATTCATTATTTGTATGTCTCATAACAATAAAAAGGTTTGTAAATAAAGTTAGGAATCCTAACCCTGTGTAAAGAGAGAGAGAGAAACTTACTCATCAGATTAATGAGGTGGCGTCCTGTCTACTCACCCAAGTACAAAAAGAGTAGTCATCAAGAGCGTCCAGCCCTTTTTGCTGGGGGAGGAACGTCCTCCCATCTACGGGCGTCCCTCCTTTCTTGCTGGAGGAGGAACGTCCTCACATTTACTGGCGTCCCTCCCTTTTTGCTGGGGTAGGAACGTTCTCACATCTATGGGCGCCCCTCCGTTTGTTGGAGAAGAACGTCCTCCCATCTATGGGCGTCCTGCCCTTCTTGTTCTGGAAGGAACGTCCTCACATCTCAGTAGCGCCCTAAACAGAAATAATCATGTGCGTCCTCTCCTTGTAGTCGTCTCCTCTAGACACGTTCTTAATAATAAAGGGACGTCTAAGTCTTGTCTAAGAGAGTGACGAAAGGATACCCAAGGTAACCCAATAAGGAATACCAAAATAACCCACTGATGGATACCAAGGTAACCCAATGAGGGATATCCAAGGTAACCCAGTGAAGGATACCTAAGGTAAGTCAATGAGGGATACCCTGGGCATCCCTCAATGGTTGACAAGCCGTTACTCACCCGTCAAAACACATGCCTGGTGTTTTAAAACATTAGTGGACCAGCATTTCTGACCGCTGTACCCACCGAAATATTACGTTACGTTACAGTACGTTAAAAAACACTGCGATAGTCATCGTCATTCCTCGTATCGTCCTTCACTAGCACCATGACCACCTTCATCACCACCATCATCACCACCACCACCACTACCACCATCACTACCACTATCACCATCACTACCACCACCATCATCACTACCACCATCACTACCACCACTACCACCACCACTACCATCAGTACCACCATCACTACCACCATCACTACCACCACCACCATCACTACCACCACTACCACCATCACTACCACCATCACTACCACCACCACTACCACCACCACCATCACTACCACCACTACCACCATCACTACCACCACCACCATCACTACCACCATCACTACCACTATCACCATCACTACCACCACCACTACCACCATCACTACCACTATCACCATCACTACCACCATTATTTATCACTATCTACGCACCAGCGCTTCATTTGTATAATGAAGCGGATGGTTCATAAATTTCGATAACGCTCCTATATTCTCTAGTCGCTTGTCGCGGCCGTTCTGTTGTCACGCAGCTCGCGGATCGTCGCGCTCTGTTGTGACGAAGTTCGCGGATATTATCGTTCATCAGTGGCAGATCTGTGCGTTCTGAACACCGGTGTTTCTCTGAACACGCTTCGAACACCCACTACATGCACACAAAAAGATACGCACACGAAAAGATACACACACGGGTATACCTTTTTTCCATTACGTTAAGAAATACGCCTAAACGCAAATGTTAACGGTAACAAATACGTCAAAACCCAACTTTTAAGCACGTTACAACTCCCTTACGCAAAAGCCTTACAACGATTCCACAATTTAAAAAAAAAAAGAATTAAAATAATTGCCCAGTGCTCAAGGAAACAACACAACTGTATGAATACTATACGCAAAAACTGTATAATCATACGCAAAAATTGTATAAGTATCATACGGAAAAATTGTATAAGTATCATACGGAAAAATTGTATAAGTATCATACGGAAAAATTGTATAAACACAACTGAAACATAAAAGGCGAGGAAAATTAATTAATGTGCGATCGTGTTAAAGCATTTCAGTGATTTCTTTCTCCAGCAGCAACAGAAGCAACAATAGTAACAACAGCAGCAAGAGAAACGACAGCAACAGCAGCGGCAACAGCAACAACAGCAACAACAAGAGCAGCAACAACGATAACAACAATTATATCAGCGCGAGCGTCAAACACTACTGCCTCCCCCTGCTCCTATTTCTGCTGCCAACTTATCATGTAACATCTGCTGACAGTCTGATGTCTCTCGTCAGCAGGAAGAAACACTTCTCAGACGCCAACTTAACATCGATACAGCAACACAGGCAACATCTATCAACACTTCATCAACATTCAACATCACACAGAATGTCTTCCAAGCATCCCCGGCACACCATCCTAGCATCATGTCTCCAACGCTAGAATCCCAGTGTACCTTCCTAGCATCCAACACACCTTCCTAGCATCTAACACACCTTCCTAGCATCTAACACTTTCCTAGTATCCAACACACTTTCCTAGTATCCAACACACCTTCCTAGCATCCAAAACACTTTCCTAGCATCCAACACACTTTCCTAGTATCCACCACACCTTCCTAGCATCCAAAACACTTTCCTAGCATCCAACACACTTTCCTAGTATCCAACACACTTTCCTAGTATCCAACACACCTTCCTAGCATCCAAAACACTTTCCTAGCATCCAACACACTTTCCTAGTATCCAACACACCTTCCCAGGATCCAAAACACTTTCCTAGCATCCAACACACCTTCCTAGCATCCAACACACCTAGCATCCAACACACCTTCCTAGCAACCAACACGCCTAGCATCCAACACACCTTCTTAGCATCGTTCCTCCAACACCAGCATCCCAGAGGAACTTTCTATCATCTCAGGACCTCATAATCTCCTTCAACATCTCTCTCAATCTCAAGTCTCCGAGAAACCTTACGCTCCAATTTCCTAATCTCACCATCATGGCGACATATTAATCCTTCTTTCCTCCTCGTCTCTCTCTCTCTGTAACTTTTAAGAAAAAATTGACCACAACACTGCCACTCTCAAATACTAACATATTCGTTGACATTCCAGAGATGTTTCCGCCCTTGTGAGCATCTTGACACTACCTGTTCACTTCCCGACAACGCCTCACATTGGCCTGGGACCAAAATGCAGTGAAAAACACTAAAATATAGTTTATAGGTTATAGTGAGTGCGAGGGGAAGGTTAGATATTGTGAGGGCGAGGGGAAGTAGACATTGTGATGGAAGGGGGGGTAAAGATAGCTGAGTAGTCCACTGATTCTTCTCGTTGCTATTTGACATAAGTCAGGCAATCCCTCGCAGGTCGCTAATAGATGTGTGAGGCAGTGTGTGTGTCGTTACCGACCCCCCTGCTGAAGAACTCAGCCTCAACACTTCCTTATAAACAAAGTTACGCTCTAGGTAAAGCCGTATCAAGTCATAACTTGATAAAGATGTACTCAAAGCGAGAGGCAAACAGATGCAGAGTGTGCCTCTCACTGTTACCTTCGGAGGACAGAACACATTCCACACAATTAAACACCCACATGGGTTTAGCGGTCCACATTAATATAGAAATCTACCCGGAGGAAACCTTGGTCGGCACCGAGTGTTTTTTTTTTTTATTTTTATCATACTTGTGGAGCAACACCTGTCATCCTACACCAGTCCTTGATGAAGAATTAGACACATGTGCAACATCTGGGTATTTTTATTGTAAACGTTTCGCCATCCAGTGGTTTTATAAATACAAATTCAAGGACATAATTGGAACACCGTAGAATTATATACAAAAGCTGAGGTAATCAGTCCCTCAGTCGTAGTCGGTACTCTTCACCAACTGTTGATGTATAAAACATGTGTACAACCCTTTCGTATCTTTATTACTGAAACATTTCGCTTGTACAGTAGGTTTCTTCAGTCTACTACAGAGGTGAGTAAAATTAGATATAGCAGAAGCAGTGGAGATATAAAAATGATATGATCAGTTGTTTCTTTTTCGGGTTACCCAGCCTTGGTGTGAGACGATCAGCATGTAAAAAAAATTATCAGTCCATTAACCTTGAGGAAGCAGGTTTGAGGTGATCAGTCCCTTTGCCTTCAGAAGCGTCCAGCCTCATGTGCCTATGATTATAACATTAATTTTGAAAGGGGTGGACGGGTAAGCTAGCGGAAGGCCTCGGTCAGATGACCAAAAGTTCCAGTGGCAGGTCAACATATGACTGAAGACACAGGAAACACAAGTCCTATTTCCTGACAAACCCTACCTAACCCTCATGTGTCTCTGCCCGCTAAATACAGGCCGTTGTCTGGTCAACGATACCCAGACACATGTGCAACTCTTGGGTATCTTTATTGAGGAAACGTTTCGCCACACAGTGGCTTCATCAGTCCATACGTAGGAGTTGCAAGAGTTGCACATGTGTCTAATTTATCAACATGTCGGTTCTCTGAACCATTCATCTACAACGATACCCCTCGTATTTCCGAGGCCGGTCAAAGGCTTCGTTAAGCCTGAGGTTCTTGAGAACAGTGAACCCCTAACAGTCCTCGACCTCCTGCAGGGCCGCAACCCACTTCAAATGTTTTACGAATTCACTACAAACTTTGCGGAGAATTTCCTGTTGGATATTCTCCATGCATTGGGCACTCTCCTGAGGCATGACTTCCTCCACGGACAGCTGATTGTCGTTCCCAGAGAAGGCCGTCCTTGTCTTTCCTGACGGAGGTGGTGGTGTGTGGGGGGGGTCGATCCTTGTTACTCTCGGGGGAGATGCGATCCTTGTCCTCCAGTACAGAGAACAGACGATCCTTGCCCTCCAGTACAGAGAACAGGCGATCCTTGCCCTCCAGTACAGAGGAGAGGCGATCCTTGCCCTCCAGTACAGAGAACAGGCGATCCTTGCTCTCCAGTACAGAGGAGACGCGATCCTTGCCCTCCAGTACAGAGAACAGACGATCCTTGCCCTCCAGTAGAGAACAGACGATCCTTGCCCTCCAGTACAGAGAACAGGCGATCCTTGCCCTCCAGTACAGAGAACAGACGATCCTTGCCCTCCAGTACAGAGAACAGGCGATCCTTGCACTCCAGTACAGAGAACAGGCGATCCTTGCACTCCAGTACAGAGAACAGGCGATGCTTGCTCTCCAGTACAGAGGAGAGACGATCCTTGCCCTCCAGTACAGAGAACAGGCGATAATTGCCCTCCAGTACAGAGAACAGACGATCCTTGCCCTCCAGTACAGAGAACAGGCGATCCTTGCCCTCCAGTACAGAGGAGAGGCGATCCTTGCCCTCCAGTACAGAGGAGAGGCGATCCTTGCCCTCCAGTACAGAGAACAGGCGATAATTGCCCTCCAGTACAGAGAACAGGCGATCCTTGCTCTCCAGTACAGAGGAGAGACGATCCTTGCCCTCCAGTACAGAGAACAGGCGATAATTGCCCTCCAGTACAGAGAACAGACGATCCTTGCCCTCCAGTACAGAGAACAGGCGATCCTTGCCCTCCAGTACAGAGGAGAGGCGATCCTTGCCCTCCAGTACAGAGAACAGGCGATAATTGCCCTCCAGTGCAGAGAACAGGCGATCCTTGCCCTCCAGTACAGAGAACAGACGATCCTTGCCCTCCAGTACAGAGAACAGGCGATCCTTGCCCTCCAGTACAGAGGAGAGGCGATCCTTGCCCTCCAGTACAGAGGAGAGGAGATCCTTGCCCTCCAGCACAGAGAGGCGATCCTTGCCCTCCAGTACAGAGAGAGGTGATCCTTGCCTTCCAGTACAGAGGAGAGACGATCCTTGTCCTCCAGTACAGAGGAGAGACGATCCTTGCCCTCCAGTACAGAGAGGCGATCCTTGTCCTCCAGTACAGAGGAGAGACGATCCTTGCCCTCCAGTACAGAGGAGAGGCGATCCTTGCCCTCCAGTACAGAGGAGAGACGATCCTTGTCGTCCAGTACAGAGGAGAGGCGATCCTTGCCCTCCAGTACAGAGGAGAGACGATCCTTGCCCTCCAGTACAGAGAGGCGATCCTTGTCCTCCAATACAGAGGAGAGACGATCCTTGCCCTCCAGTACAGAGGAGAGGCGATCCTTGCCCTCCAGTACAGAGGAAAGGCGATCCTTGTCCTTCAGTACAGAGAGGCGATCCTTGCCCTCCAGTATAGAAGAAAGACGATCCTTGCCCTCCAGTACAGAGGAGAGACGATCTTTGTCCTCCAGTACAGAGGAGAGGCGATCCTTGCCCTCCAGTGCAGAGGAGAGGCGATCCTTGCCCTCCAGTACAGAGGAGAGGCGATCCTTGCCCTCCAGTACAGAGGAGAGACCATCCTTGCCCTCCAGTACAGAGGAGAGGCGATCCTTGCCCTCCAGTACAGAGGAAAGGCGATCCTTGTCCTCCAGTACAGAGGAGGCGGTCCTTGCCCTCCAGTATAGAAGAGAGACGATCCTTGCCCTCCAGTACAGAGGAGAGGCGATCCTTGCCCTCCAGTACAGAGGAGAGACGATCCTCGTCCTCCAGTACAGAGGAGAGGCGATCCTTGCCCTCCAGTACAGAGAACAGGCGATCCTTGCCCTCCAGTACAGAGGAGAGACGATCCTTGCCCTCCAGTACAGATGAGAGGCGATCCTTGCCCTCCAGTACAGAGGAGAGACGATCCTTGCCCTCCAGTACAGAGGAGAGGCGATCCTTGCCCTCCAGTACAGAGGAGAGACGATCCTTGTCGTCAAGTACAGAGGAGAGACGATCCTTGTCCTCCAGCACAGAGGAGAGGCGATCCTTGCCCTCCAGTACAGAGGAGAGACGATCCTTGCCCTCCAGTACAGAGGAGAGGCGATTCTTGCCCTCCAGTACAGAGGAAAGGCGATCCTTGTCCTCCAGCAAAGAGGAGAGGCGATCCTTGCCCTCCAGTATAGAAGAGACGACCCTTGCCCTCCAGTACAGAGAGACGGTCCTTGTCCTCCAGTACAGAGGAGAGGCGATCCTTGCCCTCCAGTACAGAGGAGAGGCGATCCTTGTCCTCCAGTGCAGAGGAGAGACGATCCTTGTCCTCCAGTACAGAGAAGAGACGATCCTTGTCCTCCAGTGCAGAGGAGAGGCGATCCTTGTCCTCCAGTGCAGAGGAGAGACGATCCTTGTCCTCCAGTACAGAGAAGAGACGATCCTTGTCCTCCAGTGCAGAGGAGAGATGGTACTTATCATTCCCTACGTTTCACTGACGTCCATTTTACCTTTGCGATTTTTTAATTTTAATAATTCATGTTAAGTGCTAAGCCCATGTGAGTCATTCAGTGCAAGACGTGCTGGAGGCTTGATCCTCCGTCTGCTGAGCGCCAGACTGACGCGCTTCCTATTTGTACTCACCCAGCTGTTATCTCAAATTTGCGAAGCAGAATTATAATACTCTCAGGAGAAATATTTTTTTTTCCATCCTGCAAGGCGTAGGTGAAGGAGTCAGCTTGCCACACCTGCAGACGTGTACTGACGTATGATCCCACTGCGACGCAGTGTTCCTGCGACGTCGTCTAAACTCCTGCATGCGAACGTTGATGCCAATTTCTTTGCAGTTCGAAATAACACGTCATCAGCGTGCATCTTAGCCAGCCGAAGGTTGCATGTACGTCCACGGGATGTTCAGCTTGTGGAAGCTCCAGTGGGAGTGTCATAGATTCTGACAGTTTTAAAAAGTTTCCCCGAGAGTAAAAATGAATCAGTGTAAAGATGGTGCGAGAACAGTGGAGACTGCGACGTGGTTGGTACAGATTTATTATGAATATGATAATAGTATGCAATACCGACAGGTTGATAATTTACATATGCTACAATTAGGTATCTTTATTCCGGAACATTGTTGCAGGCTTTGGAGCAAAACTTTTCTCCAGGCTGAGGGACTGACCACCTCAAAACTACGTCTTCAAGGGTGATGGACTGATTAAATCGTCTTTACATCTCTACTCCTTCTGCTAACTCTTCTGTACTCGACTGAAGAAGCCTACTGTGTAGGCGAAACGTTTCGGAATAAAGATACTTAAATGCTGCACGTCTTACTTATCAACATATTAATTATATTTAGGGTGACGCGCTTAACTCATAAAGGTCAGACATTCCTTGGGGAACGGAGGCAATCGGGTTCGATCCAAGAGAGAAACAAGTCAAATTCTTTATATCAAGAGCCCCTGACAGCACGAGGGTACTAGATGGGGTGCTGGCGGAGAACACTGCCGTGTGGGATCATCTGACTGTTGGTGTTCAGCATGGTGTTGGTGACACTAGCCTAGTGGATAAAAAAAATTAGAGAATCACAATACCGTAGCTGGAACAATTTGGTCTGACCTGGACAATTAACAAGTGACAACTCTGTGTGTATGTGTGTGTGTGTGTGTGTGTGTGTGTGTGTGTGTGTGTGTGTGTGTGTGTGTGTGTGTGTGTGTGTGAGTGTGTGTGTGTAGCAGAGAACACACGCTGGATGTTCCTCTGTCTAGTGATGAGCAGCTTCACTCCAGGATTGTTTGTTCTCGTCTTGACAGTCTCTATACAGTCATGATATAATCTTGATACAGTCTTGATATAGTCATGATATATAGTCTTGATATATACAGTCTTGATACATTCATTAAACTCACAATCTTCTTAGCGACGTAACTGAAAGACACAGCAGTTTTTGGCTCTGACCTGGAAAAGCTGCCAAGACCAGAGTGACGACTCAGTGTTCCTCTGACACTCCTCCAGCAGTTTACCAGGTGTACCAAGTATGTCATGGGCAGCAGGCCCTCCTGAAGCACCCTGGCCTCTGGCATGAACCTCAGCTAGTGTCGGGGGAGCGTCGACAGGAATCCCTGCAACATCCCATCACTCCTATCTTAACCTCTTACCCCTTCCCTAATCCCTTCCTCGATCTCCCCACTCCCCTCCGGCCTGAATTCACACACGAGCGGATAATGAGAGACTGCATGACACATCAAGCGAAGGTGTCAATAGATGAAGAGGAGGA
>NC_069450.1:24012023-24022023 GCF_026875155.1 Cherax quadricarinatus
ATGTGAGTAGTCCGAAAGCGCTTGGAATTTCTCTATTCTTTCAGAGTGGTTGTTTTGCATATTCTGAAATCACCTGTTTACTGTGATCTTATTGCATATATATATATATATATATATATATATATATATAATATATATATATATATATATATATATATATATATATATATATATATATATATATATATATACATATACATATATATATATGTGTGTGTGTATGTGTGTGTGTTGTGTGTGTGTGTGTGTGTGTGTGTGTGTGTGTGTGGTGTGTGTGTGTGTGTGTGTGGTGTGTGTGTGTGTGTGTGTGTGTGCTCACTTTTGGTTGCAGGGGTCGATACTGAGCTCCTGGCCCCGTGTATGTGTGTATGTGTTTAGTGTTTATAAAAGTGAATATATATCATTGGTAGTCTGGTTGGGGATCATTACTCATGCCTGAGACTAACAACAGCCTTGGCTTGATTAATTACTCTACTTAATGACCATTATGTTTAATTTATGTATATTGTTAGTTTGTGACTCTGGCTGAATACCAGTTTACGTCACGGTCTTGAAGACTGTGTGTGTGTGTGTGTGTGTGTACTCACCTAGTTGAGGTTGCAGGGGTCGAGTCCTAGCTCCTGGCCCCGCCTCTTCACTGGTCGCTTCTAGGTCACTCTCCCTGAACTGTGAGCTTTAGCATACCTCTGCTTAAAGCTATGTATGGATCCTGCCTCGTGTGTGTGTGTGTGTGTGTGTAAGGGGAAGGAAAAATTTTGTTTTTTCTTACTCTTACCACTACCATAACTTCCACCGCCACAACTACTACCAACACAACTATCACCACCATAACCACTACAATAACCAAAACTACCACAACTATAACCACTACAATAATCACAACTACCACCTCCATAACCACACCTATAACCACAACTACCACCACCATAACCACAACTATAACCACCACAGGTATCTCACCATCACCACAAGTCCCCTTCGTCAACATACCTCAAGACGCTATGGCGCTACATCTTGAAGCTTCCACAATCTTAATTCACTTGTCTTAAAAAATGTCATCTCGTGGCCACAGGAAATAACCCTTCTACCTTCCTGCGATTTTTGTATCCTGCAGGTTCTTATCCTATAGGTTCGTAACCTGCAGGTTTGCATCCTACAGGTTCGTATCATGCAGGTTCGCATCCTGTAGGCTCGTATCCTGCAGGTTCGTATCCTGCAGGTACACCTCACCTTCCCACCTACGTCCCAAGGGCCCTACAAGACCTGAACTGCTCGCAGATGGCGTTTTGTTCTTTTCCAACTAAAGCCGATAATTACGCATCTAAGGGATGCAATAACAGGACCGCTAATGCCCGTGGTGGGTTGTTGAGGGTGAAACAAGTGTTACTACTGTGCACCCAGAGCTGCTGCTGGGAATGAGACCGAGGTATACATACTTCGATGGCTATACCGAACTTCACACTCCCTGGGAAGGGGGGAGGGGGGGTATTAGAGAAACATTCACTGGAAAATTACACACACGTACACAAACACGTGCACGGACTCATATAGTATATACACGCAAATGCACACACACACACACACACACACACACACACACACACACACACACACACACACACACACACACACACACACACACAAATCTTGTATCACAAACCTCCTGGAGTTTTATGACAAGGTAACAGAAGTAAGACACGAGAGAGAGGGGTGGGTAGATTGCGTTTTCCTAGACTGCAGGAAGGCCTTTGACACAGTTCCCCACAAGAGATTAGTGCAGAAGCTGGAGGATCAGGCACACGTAAAAGGAAGGGCACTGCAATGGATAAGGGAATACCTGACAGGGAGGCAGCAACGAGTCATGGTACGTGAAGAGGTATCACAGTGGGCGCCTGTTACGAGCGGGGTCCCACAGGGGTCAGTTCTAGGACCAGTGCTATTTTTGATATATGTGAACGACATGATGGAAGGAATAGACTCTGAAGTGTCCCTGTTCGCAGATGACGTGAAGTTGATGAGAATTAAATCGGACGAGGATGAGGCAGGACTGCAAAGAGACCTGGAGAGGCTGGACATGTGGTCCAGTAACTGGCTTCTCGAATTCAATCCAGCCAAATGCAAAGTCATGAAGATTGGGGAAGGGCAAAGAAGACCGCAGACAGAGTATAGGCTAGGTGGACAAAGACTACAGACCTTACTCAGGGAGAAAGACCTTGGGGTGACCATAACACCGAGCACATCACCGAGGCACACATCAACCAAATAACCGCTGCAGCATACGGGCGCCTGGCAAACCTGAGAATAGCGTTCCGATACCTTAATAAGGAATCGTTCAAGACACTGTACACTGTGTATGTTAGGCCCATACTGGAGTATGCAGCACCAGTCTGGAACCCACACCTGGTCAAGCACGTCAAGAAGTTAGAGAAAGTACAAAGGTTTGCAACAAAGCTAGTCCCAGAGCTCAAGGGAATGTCGTACGAGGAAAGGTTAAGGGAAATCGGACTGACGACACTGGAGGACAGAAGGGTCAGGGGAGACATGATAACGACATACAAGATACTGCGGGGAATAGACAAGGTGGACAGAGATAGGATGTTCCAGAGAGGGGACACAGGGACAAGGGGTCACAACTGGAAGCTGAAGACTCAGACGAGTCACAGGGACGTTAGGAAGTATTTCTTCAGTCATAGAGATGTCAGCAAGTGGAATAGCCTAGCAAGTGAAGTAGTGGAGGCAGGAACCATACATAGTTTTAAGAAGAGGTATGACAAAGCTCAGGAAGCAGAGAGAGAGAGGATCCAGTAGCGATCAGTGAAGAGGCGGGGCCAGGAGCTGAGTCTCGACCCCTGCAACCACAATTAGGTGAGTACAATTAGGTGAGTACACACACACGCACGCACACACAACACACACACAGAGGCTCAACACCTGGAGTCTACCTGGATGGTGTTTCGGGGGTCAACGCCCCCGCGGCACAGTCTTTGACCACGCCAACAGGTGGATCAGGGCCTGATCAACCAGGCTGTTACTGCTGGCCGCACGTAGTTCAACGTACAAACCACAGCCAGGCTGATCGAGTACTGACTTCAGGTCTCTGTCCACCTACCTCTTTGAGGCAGCCAGGGGTCTATTGGAAATCCCCCTTATGCACGGTGGGAAGCTATAAATATTATATATATATATATATATATATATATATATATATATATATATATTATATATATATATATATATATATATATATATATATGTATGTATGTATGTATATATATCGATAGTAGTAGTAGTAATAACAGTAATAGTAATTGCACCAGCAAAAACAGAAAAATCCATCTTTCAGAGAGAGAGTCGTGTCTCAGAGTTACACGACATTCTCTCAGAGTTACACAACATTCTCTCAGAGTTACACAACATTCTCTCAGAGTTACACAACATTCTCTCAGAGTTACACGACATTCTCTCAGAGTTACACGACATTCTCTCAGAGTTACATAACATTCTCTCAGAGTTACACAACATTCTCTCAGAGTTACACAACATTCTCTCAGAGTTACATAACATTCTCTCAGAGTTACACAACATTCTCTCAGAGTTACACAACATTCTCTCAGAGTTACACGACATTCTCTCAGAGTTACATAACATTCTCTCAGAGTTACACAACATTCTCTCAGAGCTACACAACATTCTCTCAGAGTTACACAACATTCTCTCAGAGCTACACAACATTCTCTCAGAGTTACACAACATTCTCTCAGAGTTACACGACATTCTCTCAGAGTTACACAACATTCTCTCAGAGTTACACAACATTCTCTCAGAGTTACACAACATTCTCTCAGAGTTACATAACATTCTCTCAGAGTTACACAACATTCTCTCAGAGTTACACAACATTCTCTCAGAGTTACACAACATTCTCTCAGAGTTACACAACATTCTCTCAGAGTTACACAACATTCTCTCAGAGTTACATAACATTCTCTCAGAGTTACACAACATTCTCTCAGAGTTACACAACATTCTCTCAGAGTTACACAACATTCTCTCAGAGTTACATAACATTCTCTCAGAGTTACACAACATTCTCTCAGAGTTACATAACATTCTCTCAGAGTTACACAACATTCTCTCAGAGTTACAACAACATTCTCTCAGAGTTACACAACATTCTCTCAGAGTTACATAACATTCTCTCAGAGTTACACGACATTCTCTCAGAGTTACACAACATTCTCTCAGAGTTACACAACATTCTCTCAGAGTTACACAACATTCTCTCAGAGTTACATAACATTCTCTCAGAGTTACACAACATTCTCTCAGAGTTACACAACATTCTCTCAGAGTTACATAACATTCTCTCAGAGTTACACAACATTCTCTCAGAGTTACACAAACATTCTCTCAGAGTTACATAACATTCTCTCAGAGTTACACACATTCTCTCAGAGCTACACAACATTCTCTCAGAGTTACACAACATTCTCTCAGAGCTACACAACATTCTCTCAGAGTTACACAACATTCTCTCAGAGTTACACGACATTCTCTCAGAGTTACACAACATTCTCTCAGAGCTACACAACATTCTCTCAGAGTTACACAACATTCTCTCAGAGTTACACGACATTCTCTCAGAGTTACATAACATTCTCTCAGAGTTACACAACATTCTCTCAGAGCTACACAACATTCTCTCAGAGTTATATAACATTCTCTCAGAGTTACATAACATTCTCTCAGAGTTACATAACATTCTCTCAGAGTTACATAACATTCTCTCAGAGTTACACAACATTCTCTCAGAGTTACACAAATTTCTCAGAGCTACACATTCTCTCAGAGCTACACAGCATTCTCTCAGAGCTACACAGCATTCTCTCAGAGCTACACAGCATTCTCTCAGAGCTATACAGCTTTCTCTCAGAGCTACACATTCTCTCAGAGCTACACAGCATTCTCAGAGCTACACAGCACTCTCTCAGAGCGACACAGCATTCTCTCAGAGCTACACAGCATTCTCTCAGAGCGACACAGCACTCTCTCAGAGCGACACAGCATTCTCTCAGAGCTACACAGCATTCTCTCAGAGCTACACAGCATTCTCTCAGAGCGACACAGCACTCTCTCAGAGCGACACAGCACTCTCTCAGAGCGACACAGCATTCTCTCAGAGCTACACAGCATTCTCTCAGAGCGACACAGCACTCTCTCAGAGCGACACAGCATTCTCTCAGAGCTACACAACATTCTCTCAGAGTTACACAACATTCTCTCAGAGCTACACAGCATTCTCTCAGAGCGACACAGCATTCTCTCAGAGCTACACAGCATTCTCTCAGAGCTATACAGCTTTCTCTCAGAGCTACACATTCTCTCAGAGCTACACAGCATTCTCAGAGCTACACAGCACTCTCTCAGAGCGACACAGCATTCTCTCAGAGCTACACAGCATTCTCTCAGAGCGACACAGCACTCTCTCAGAGCGACACAGCATTCTCTCAGAGCTACACAGCATTCTCTCAGAGCGACACAGCATTCTCTCAAACACAACATTCCCTCAGAGCCACACAGCATTCTCAGAGCGACACAGCATTCTCTCAGAGCTACACAGCTTTCTCTCAGAGCCACACAGCATTCTCTCAAACACAACATTCCCTCAGAGCCACACAGCATTCTCAGAGCGACACAGCATTCTCTCAGAGCCACACAGCATTCTCAGAGCGACACAGCATTCTCTTAGAGCCACACAATGTCTCTGAGAGAGACAGAAGCGTCTCAGAGAGCAACAAAGGTGTGTCTGCCGCTTGGTGTGGTCCAGTGTGTGTCAGGCAGATGTTAAACAGTCTGATGTCTGCAGGAGGGAAGGTAGGAGGTGAGGAGGTAGGAGGTGAGGAGGTAGGAGGTGAGGAGGAAGGAGTCATGGAGTTAAGAGGTTGGGAGAAGGAAGGGGTGGGTGGGAACCAGGTAGGGAGGAAGGATGAAGGGTGGGAGAGAAGGAAGTTAGAGAAGGAGTGTGAGCCGAAGGAAGCAAGAGAGGGTAAGAGGACAGAAGAAAGGTGAGAGAGAGAGAGAGAGAAAGAGAGGAGGGGAGAGAGAATGTAGGTAACAGCTCTTAGCTTGTAAACAAGTTAGGAACCCTAAACCTAATCTTGTAAAACCCTGTGTAAAAGAGAGAGAGCGAGACGAAAGAGAGAGACGAATTGAGATAGGGACTGCAGTAGATAAAGGATGAAAGGACAAAAAGCAGTAAAAGAGAATGAGAAAAGAGACCGAGCATGAGAGGCAGAGAGATTAAAAAAAGAGAGGAAAAACGACAAGGAATTGAAGAAGTGGGAGGGACGAGTGAAGCGAATGAGAAAGGAAGGAATAAGACAAGTTTATATTCATATATTTACGAATTTATTCGCCAAAATTTAACATGAGATTTACGAATTTATTCGCCAAAATTTAACATGAGAATTATGAATTTATTCGACAGAATTTAACAAGAGAATTATCCTCGCTTTTTCCATTGTTTTAATCCGGAATTCGTTTGAAGTGGACCTATGCCTTGTACTTCAAGGAACAGGTGCTGTGAGTCGTACTTCAAGGAACAAGTGCCGTGAGTCGTACTTTAAGGAACAGGTACCGTGAGTCGTACTTCATGGAACAGGTACCGTGAGTCGTACTTCATGGAACAGGTGCCGTGAGTCGTACTTTAAGGAACAGGTACCGTGAGTCGTACTTCAAGGAACAGCTACAGTGACTCGTTACCTGACAGTAACTTTCATTTCACACTCCCTTAAGTATCTCTCACAGCAGGCAAAATCTATCACAGAAGGCAACATCTCTCACAGCAGGCAGCATCTCTCCCATAAGACAGCATCTCTCACCACACAACATCTCTCACACCAAGATGCATCTTTCTCACCATGCAACATCTTTCACACCAGGCAGCATCTCTCACAGCAGGCAGCATCTCTCACACCAAACAGCATCTCTCATAGCAGGTAGCATCTCTTCCACCAGACAGCATCTCCCTCACAATGCAACATATCTCTCACCATGCAACATCTCTCCCACAGGACAGCATCTCTCACACCATGCGACATCTCTTGCAGCTTGTAGCATCTCTCACCATGCAACATCTCTCACAGCAGGCAGCACCTCTCGCCTTACAACATCACTCACAGCAGGCAGCATCTCTCACCTTACAACATCTCTCACAGCAGGCAGCATCTCTCACCATGCAACATCTCTCACAGCAGGCAGCATCTCTCTCACATGCAGCATCTCTCACAGAAGGCAGCATCTCTCACCATGCAACATTTCTCACAGCAGGCAGCATCTCTCTCACATGCAACATCTCTCACAGCAGGCAGCATCTCTCTCACATGCAACATCTCTCCATGTTTACACATAAAGTCCACCCAACATCCACTTTGCTACACATGCAAATTTACCTCGTAACATTGTACTCATGAATATCATAAGATGCAAAAATTACGGTGTACTGGAACGGAAGAGAGGGAAAGAGGAAGGTAAAGAAGAGAGAGGAGAGGTAGGATAACAAGGGAGAGGGAGGGAAGATGAAGAGGAGAGAGGGAGGCTGAAGAAAGACAGGGGAAGAAGATATAGAGAGCAAAAAGGAAGGGAAGAAATATGTGGAAGAAAGGGAAATGGAAATAGATATAAAATGAAAAAATAAGAAAAAAGAAAAAAAGGAAGGGAAAAAGAGGATAAAAAAAGGAAGAGGCAGTAATAGGAGAAAGGAAGGTGGAAGGTAGGAAAGGAAGACTAAGAAACTGAAAAGGAACAGGGAAGAGGACAAAGAGAGGGAGAAAGACAAGGAGAGTGAAAATTTAAAGGTATCCTATAACTTAAGGGGATCAAAAACTTAATTTAAGGAGATTCTATACCTTAATGAGATCTTAGAACTTAGGTGCATCCTACACCTTAAGGGATTCCTTAAGGAAATCCTATGACTCAAAAGCGTCTTAGAATCTGAGAGCACTGTAAGAACACTCCAGGAACAACACACCAGGAACACTTCAGGAACAACACACTAGGAACACTCCAGGAACAACATACCAGAAACAACACACCAGGAACAACACTCCAGGAACAACATTCCAGGAACACTTCAGGAACAACACTCCTGGAACAACACACCAGGAACACTCCAGGAGCATCATGCTAGGAATATCACGACATTGTTTAAGTAACTTTCCTATTTCGTGATTCTGGTAACAATGTCTCCATTGTATCGCGCAGTTCTGGCAACAAAGTTCCTTTATTAAACAAAAGTTGCTGTGGCAATTTACAGATTTGGCAACAATAGTCTCGTTATTATTTCACACGTTGTCTAACAACAACCTCTCTCTTATCTGACTCTTCTGACAACATTACTACTGTTACACCTCCTTTCATTACTTCCCTCTCCTCTCTCCTCTTCTCTCTTTTACTCCCCTTTACACATGCATTTTTACAGTGTACGGTTAAGAGTCCCTACATTTATTTACATGCTAAGAGCTGTTACCTACCTCATCTTATTTGAAAGCTGCCTCTCTCCATCTCTCTCTCTCTCTCTCTCTCTCTCTCTCTCTCTCTCTCATTCCTCAGTATCAGGAAGGCAACGCATGTAAAAAAAATTAAAAACATTGGGCACCTGGTGATGTGTTTACCTCACGCACATGTGGAACATTCCCAGCAGATCACAGTGTGGTGGAAAGGGTGGAGGAAGGGGAAGGAAAGACTGGGGGGAGGGGAAGCAGTGAGAGAGAGAGAGAGAGAGAGAGAGAGAGAGAGAGAGAGAGAGAGAGAGAGAGAGAGAGAGAGAGAGAGAGAGAGAGAGAGAGAGAGAGAGAGAGAGAGAGAGAGAGGCCTATACCTATATCTCCCCTCTAACTCTGTCCTCTTACAGTGTTCAGTGCCTCAGCCTTGATCTACTTAGAGCAGAAGTATAATCGTGGAGTCTTATATACTGGATGTAGAGGCGAGGTGCAGCAGCTGAAGAGAGCGTCACAGGTGGTCAAGATCACTAGTGGAAGTAGATCATACCAATAGGTTGGGTTAGAGGTTAACAATAGTTATATATACACCTTTGATGAGTTTCGAGAGCCTTTCTACTCCCGGAGCCCGGCCATGGACCAGGCTCGTCTGGTGTAGCCTGGTCAACCAGGCTGTTGCTGCTAATGGACCGCTGCCCCACATATCCATCACAGCCTGGCTGATCTGGCACCTGGTGAAGATACTTGTCCATTTTCCTCTTAAAGACTTCTACACTTGTTCCAGCAGTGTTTCTGTATCACTGGATTAATGGTACACAGTACCAACAAGTGGATGAGTAAGACACCTGTACAACACCTGGTTATCTTCACTGTCGAAACGTTTGGCCTGCACAGCAGGCTTTTTCTCTCGAATACAGAGGCGAGTAACCTACTTTCACTACTGGGTCCCCACCACCTGCGACGCCATCTCCAACTGCTGCACCTCTCCTCTTTCTCCAGTATACAACTCTTTCCTCTAAGACGTTTCGCCAACCAGTGGCTGATAAAACCACAGGATGGCGAAACGTCTTGAAAATAAGGGAACCCATATGTTACACATGTGTCTCCTCCTCTACTCCTTCCCTCTTTCTCTCCTTTGTACTCCTTCCTTGTACTTCTACCTTGTACCCCTTCCTTGTACCTCTCCATTGTACCTCTTCCTTGTACCTCAACCTTGTGTCCCTTCCTTGTGTGATAAATGGTTGGGAAAACCGATAAGCTAAAGATTGAGACACGTAACATATGGAAATCTTTATTAAGGAAACGTTTCGCCACACAGTGGCTTCGTCAGTCCAGTAGAAAGCAGAAAGGGGTGGGGTAAGGAGAGGAGGAGGAGTTTGAGGTACTCAGTCCCTCAACCTGGAATCGATGTGTTCAGTCCATCACTCTTATAGAAAGTACAGCATATGGCCGGAGAAGTGGCTTAAGTCCTGTAGTCAGGTGAGCGGAAGCAGGAGGAGGCG
>NC_069450.1:24029523-24099523 GCF_026875155.1 Cherax quadricarinatus
GTGGTGTGTGGGTGGGTGGGGGGTAGGGGGTGGGTGGTGGTGGTGGTGTGGTGTAGGGTGTAGTGTGGTGGTGGGTGGTGGTGTGTGTGGTAGGGGGTGGTGGTGTGTGGTGTAGTGGTGGTGGTGGTGTGTGGTGTAAGGTGTGTAGTGTGGTGATGTAGTGGTGGTGGAGTGGGGTGTAGTTAGTAGTGGTGGTGGTTTATGTAGATGGTGGGTTGTGTGTGTAAGTGTGTTGTTGTAGTGGTGGGGTGGTGGTTGTAGTGTTACTAGTGTGTTTGTAGATCAATGATTGATGGTGAGGGGGGTGTTGTGGTAGTAGGTGAACGTACGCAGTGATCAGGGTGTATTGTAGTGTTACTACGCTGAATGGAATTTCTGACATAATACTGCAACCATAAAAGTGATCTGTGGTGAACCAGGCGGACAGTGACTGTAGGGAAGTGGCAGTGCAACCACTGTCAACCGCCAGTCCTCGATAAACAACTGAAGGTCATCGTCAGGGTAATAGAGCGAGAGGTTGGATTCTTCAATACTCATAACCAAAAGTATTCTTATAAAGTGGTGGTGAACAGGCACAACCCCAGCTTAATGACCTCGTGTAGGCGATAGATTTGATCCAATTAATTAACGGTAACAAGCTAGCTCAGGAAAGCAGAAGAGAGAACTAGTAGGATCAGTGAAAGAGAGAGAGAGGAGAGTGAGAGAGACAATTAGGTGAGAGAGAGAGAGAGAGAAAATCCTGGTTATATCAATCAGAACAACGCCGTTCTGTTAATTACACCTATACACAAACGTGTATGTGTAAAAACCTACATACCTACCTACAGCAAGTGATGTAGTGGAGGCAGGAACATTACATAGCTTTAAGACGAGGTAAGACAAAGCACTTCAGGAAGCAGACAGAGAGAACCTAGTAGCGATCAGTGAAGAGGCGGGGCCAGGAGCTGAGTCTCGACCCCTGCAACCACAATTAGGTGAGTAAAGTCCAAGAGGCAGGACGGAGGATCCTGACCTTACGGATTATTCACTACAATCAGATATCAACGTCACGATGAATTAATTCATCGTATTCATGATTCTGACAGCTCAATATTACACAAAATTCATAGTAAAATATGTCAACATTCTATATCAACAAAATTAAAATTAAAATTGAAAGATATAAAATAATACTGTAACCAGAGTCAACCACATTTTTTAAGTAATTACCGCAACCAGTGTCAACCACAGTAGTTCAATCACATTTTTTAAGTAATTACCGCAACCAGTGTCAACCAGAGTAGTTCAACCACCTTTTTAAGTAATTACTGCAACCAGTTTCAACCAGAGTAGTTCAATCACTTTTTTAAGTAATTACCGCAACCAGTGTCAACCAGTGTAGTTCAATCACCTTTTTTAAGTAATTACCGCAACCAGTGTCAACCAGAGTAGTTCAACCACCTTTTTTAAGTAATTACCGCAACCAGTGTCAACCAGAGTAGTTCAACCATCCTCTCAACAACTGCTTGCAACCAGTCAACCTTGTCACAATAAGACTCTTAGAATTCTAAGAATCTCAACCATATTTTTTTATATGCTTGGAGAAGCGCTAAATGCGTACGAGTCATACAGCGCCTGGGGAATGGGAAGTAATCTAGTTTGTTCCAAACAAGCTCTAACTACTTGGATCAAGAGCTCCTCACTAGCATCCCAGCAGTAACTACAAACAGGTTATCACAAACGCACACATATACAAGTATGTGCACACAAACACGGAAGTGCACATGCGCGCTCGCCCACACGTACACGTACACATAAGCCGAAAATAATTACGTTCAGAATATTAAATATAGTGCACGAGGATCAAAGACAAATAAATGAAAGAATAATTCCTCGCATATTTGTAGCTTGTCTGTTGCTGATCTGTAGTTTGTCTAATATCTGTTGTTTTTCTGCTGTTTATCTGTTCCTTGTCTATTGTTTTACTATTTATCTGTGGCTTATCTGTTGTTTATATGTTATCTTTTGTTTACTTGTAAATAGTTATTGGGGTCACCGCCCCCCGAGGCCCGGTCGCAGACGATACCTTTATATTGACGTTCTGAACAACCAGGCTGCTGGTGCTGTATGTATGCAGTCTAATATAGACACCACAGCCTGGTTCATTAACAACTATTTTGGTCCCCTTACACTTACTGTGTTATCTCTTAGTGTACTCATGGGACCTCTGCTTTTCACTGGAGGTATTTTACACCGTCCGCCGAGCTCCCTGCTTTCACTGGGAGTAATTTCAGTGTGAAGATTGGGACCAATCCCTCCAGAATTTCTCAGATGCAAACTATAATGCATCTTTTTCGCCTACATTCTTAGGAGTACGATTAAAGTAGCTTTAGGTATTCCCAAAAAATTTAGTGCTTGTCAGATTATGTTGGCGGTGAAGGTCCTCTGTGCATTTCCTAGATCTGCGACTTCAGCTGCCTTAAAAAGGGCTTTAAGTGTAGAACAGTATACCAGCCTAGGAAGAACAACCGATTTGGTGTATCATCACTGGCTTGATTTCTCGTTTTAAGTGTTCTAGTTACCCAACATATCAGTTTCCTTGCGGCTGTGACTGTAGCACTGTTTTGATCCTCCAATGTGAGACTCTGACATTACCACTCCTAAGTCCCTCACATTACTCTTCCGTTCTATCGAACTGATAGTTTTATACTCCATGCCAGTTTATATTTCCTCAATCTTTCTATAGCGGGGGAACTGAAATTTTCCCTCATTGAACATCAAATTGTTCTCTGTGGCACACTGGAAGACCTGTAACAAGACTTTTTAAGGAGTACTTGCGCTTTTTTCTGCAAATTAAGTTTTTCTCCTGAAGCAAAAATTGTTCTGAGTCAGTTCCTCTGTGATCTCTTGATTTCAGTTATCTTTCTCTTTGATTAAAAAAAAGAGGAGACGAAGAAGAAAAAAAAAAGGCAGTTAAAAAACACAAGGTGATAATTAGTTCCATATAGAGATGCAAATAAGCCAGAAAGAATCTGGTAATTACTTATGCAAATGTCGGCGAGGAGAAGCGAAGCACAGGAGCAGAGATCTTAGTAACCTTAGCTGAGAGACTCACAGAGATGCTGCTGCTGTTGCTGGCGGGTCCAGCTCCAGCACGTCTAACCACACTGAACATTTTTATTTTCCCTTCACCCTGTACCCGACTTGACTGATGTACTGATAATTGGCATAAAGTGTTTATCTGATCACCTGAACAGAAACTAGGCGGTCTACATCTTAAGTCAATCTGCAAATACGGATCTGATACCACTGATGAGTAAATCATTCTATTTAGTTCTACCCCTGACTAGCATATTTAGATAACACAGGACAGTCTTTAATCTAGGTAAACGCAGATAGCTCTTCTCAGCAGATAGCCTCGGTGTGGATTCCAAAGACCCTGATACCTTTCTTCCCCATGTACTTCCTTGTATTCATTTCAGTGAGTACATGGGAGTACATGGAGGAATCGAGTCTCCAATACTTCTTGAGATGAATTACCAATGTGAGTTCGACTCTTCACATAAATTTAATCAATAAACAAGAGTTGCTTCATATTTCATGACTGCAGCCAAATTACTTGGTTGATCAACCTTATAATACTAATAAAATCAAATTAATATTTACTAATAATGATAATAATACACTAGCAATACTGCTACCACCTTCAAAATAACCACCACCACTACTACACCAACCATCTACCACTACGACTTTCACTTCAGTCCATAAAACTGTCGAACGACCAGGGAAACACCAGACCTACACTAGGCGTCCAAACTGCCCTTCCGCGCCGTCTCCACTCACTCGTTTACGGCACTTAACGCAAAATTAACTACCATTTGAGGGCCGGTGGTGCAGGGGAGACCAATCCATTACTTGGCACTGTTTACCGTAAGGTAATTCCTGCTGACTTCTGCCTGTATTACAAAAGGTAATGAAGCTGTTCTTGGGTATACTGAAAGTCAGTGTAGCTGGAGCAATTCACAAATAACCCATTCTTGGGAAAGCGAACTACAGACGACGGTTCTATCTGTCGTGGATTGTTGTCAAGTCACAAAAGAACGAGAGAAAGTGGGGAGAAAACCAGAAAATAGGTTAGGTGAAAATGATTAAGCAAACGACAGATCAAGACGCGACAGTGCCATAAAGTAGGTCGCGAGATGGTAATTTAATTGACACAACTCTCAACTGGGTGGAGTAGCTGAGGCTATCTCTACTCTTTCTATCACACGTCCCTCTAGCAGTCCACAAAGTAAAGACATACTCAGTGAGTATACATGGCGAGCGATACACGCCTCAGTGAGTCAGGAAACCAGGTGAAGACAATTTCAGAAGTCAGGGAGAATAAATGAAGAGAAATTCACTGTCGGGTCAAACATGCTTGGAAGACTGGAGCATTTGACATTATACTGAGAAAGGTAAACCTAATGAAGAGAAATTCACTGTCAGGTCAAACATGCTTGGAAGACTGGAGCATTTGACATTATACTGAGAAAGGTAAACCTAATATTGCTCATCAAGTTTCTGATATCCAAACACTGGATTTTCAAGCATTTTCATCAACAGAGATAAAACTAGCACTTAGACTCATGTTATGGCCGGTTCAACAAAAGGAAATATTTGAAGACTAGAAGAGAATAGATGGTTTAGGCAGAGGATCACTTTACTGCATGGCTTTGTACATCAATATTACACACCGACATGTTCATAAGACAAGATGCGGTTTATGGCGTTTTACTGAGAAGACGTTTCGCCCACCAGGGACTTAACATTTCATTTTGAGAATTGACGAAGTTCGTGACGGGGGAAATGTCTTATCGATTAAATGCCTTAAACCGCAATTTGTGACTAATTAAGGATAACAGTGATCTCCAAGATGACTTAAAATAGCAACTGGTAGAAAGATACTCTGCGTAAATAGAATTATCAAAGATTATTACTTGGATAGCGTTTATTCTGTTAGTGGGTTGGATTTGTGAAGGACCTGCCTAGTATGGGCCAACAGGCCTACTGCAGTGTTCCTGCTTTCTTATGTTCTTATCAAAGCTCCGAACTCTAAACAGAGCTTTTCCAACTCTATACCAGTAACGTAGCGACTTAACAGATAGAAAGAGGTCGAGGAGAAAGAAGGTGAAATAACGAAAAGTTTGTGGCCATGAAACGAGAGTGTAGGTGTTTCCAGCACCGTGTTGTGTTTCCAGCACCGTGTTGTATTTCCTGCACTGGGTGTTGTGTTTCCGCACTGTTTGTGTTTCCTGCAGTGTGTTGTGTTTCTTGTACTGTGTTGTGCTTCCAGCAACGGGTGTTGTGTTTCCTGCAGTGTTGTGTTTCATGCACTGGGTGCTGCGTTTCCTGCACTTTGTGCTTCCAGCACCGAGTGTTGTGTTTCCTGCACTGTCTTGTGCTTCCAGCACCGGGTGTTGTGTTTCCTGCACTGTCTTGTGCTTCCAGCACCGGGTGTTGTGTTTCCTGCACTGTCTTGTGCTTCCAGCACCGGGTGTTGTGTTTCCTGCACTGTGTTGTGTTCCATACAGTGTGCTGTGTTTCCTGCACTGAGTGTTGTGGTTCCGCCGTAAAAGATGTTTGGCAAGTGGTCTTGCAAAAACGAATGAAGACGTATCGCCAACCGAGAAAAGTTGGCGATACGTCTTCATAATGAAAATACCCAGGTGTTGTACGTCTCTTAGTCGTCAGTACTGAATGTTCACTGATTTTAGATGATGGTGTTGTTGGTCTGAACAAAGGCGGCTTCCCAGCACTGTCTGCAGGTCCTGTTGTCCTCTGTGAGAAATTATGCGTGTGCCCAGTGCACCAGGAGTATGTTTTTTTTTTACTCCCTATTTATAACATATGCTATTGCTAGCACATACATGCACATTTGTGTTTAGGAACTCAGGTGTGAAGAAAAGCGTTGTTTATAGTGTTCCAAAGGTAGACCCAACTATATTTTCCGAGCTACCAGGGGTTATAGGGACGAAGAGTTTCCATTCACCACATTTTCCTCCCTCAGCTTGAGATTGTAGCTTTTTGTTCTCGGCGTTAATGGTGCTAAGAAATCTTCTTTATCTACCCTCCTTTATCCTGTTATGATGTCTTATATGGTTATAATGTCTTCGCTTTTATCTTCCTAACACATATTTCTAAGTTATGGGGAGGCAACTGTGTTCTATACTTTTCAGCTTTTCTCCATTTTCTCGTGTTTTTTAAGGTATGACAAGACACTAAATGTGTGTGAGTACTCACCTAATTGTACTCATCTAATTGTGGTTACAGGGGTCGAGACTCAGCTCCTGGCCCCGACTTTTCACTAATCGCTTCTAGGTCCTCTCTCTGCTTCCTGAGCCTTGTCATACCTCGTCTTAAAGCTATGTATGGTTCCTGCCTCCACTATATCACTTGCTAGGCTATTCCACTTCCTGACGACTATGTGACTGAAGAAGTACTTCCTAACATCCCTGTGACTCGTCTGAGTCTTCAGCTTCCAATTGTGACTTCTTGTTTCTGTGTCCCCTCTCTGGAACATCCTGTCTCTGTCCACCTTGTCTATTCCAAGCAGTATTTTGTATGTTGTTATCATGTCTCCCCTGACCCTCCTGTCCTCCAGTGTCGTCAGTCCAATTTCCCTCAACCTTTCTTCGTAGGACATTCCCCTGAGCTCCGGAACTAGCCTTGTGTGCGTGTGCGTGTGCGTGTGTGTGTGTGTGTGTGTGTGTGTGTGTGTGTGTGTGTGTGTGTGTGTGTGTGTGTGTGTGTGTGTGTGTGTGAAGAGTTAAGGTGACAACTCCGGCAGCAACACCAGTGTAGCGCTGCCGGTCGCCCGACATTTCCACCGGCAAGACGCAGTAATTAACACCAGAGAATAACATCGTTGGCCAAAATTATTAGGAAGGCCGTAGCAGCGGCTCAATTAACTCTAACAAATACATCGTGAACCAAACTGATCACGAGGCACTACACTGCCTCTGAAGGAGCCTCCGAATGTGTCCTACACTGCCTTTGAAGGAATCCTACACTGCCTCTGAATGTGTCCTACACTGCCTCTTAATGTGCCCTACACTGCCTCTGAATATGTCCTACACTGCCTTTGAAGGAGTCCTACACTGCCTTTGGAGGAGTCCTACACTGCCTCTGAATGTGTCGTACACTGCCTCTGGAGGAGTCCTACACTACCTCTGGAGGAGTCCTACACTGCCTCTGAAGGAGTCCTACACTGCCTTTGAAGGAGTCTTCATGTTAACAACTGCCTCTGAATGTGTCCTACACTGCCTTTGAAGGAGTTCTACACTGCCTCTGAATGTGTCCTACACAGCCTCTGAAGGAGTCCTACGTTTCCTCTGGAGTCCTACACTGCCTCTGAATGTGTCCTACACTGCCTCTGGAGGAGTCCTACACTGCCTCTGAAGGAGTCCTAAACTGCCTATGGAGGAGTCCTACACTGCCTATGGAGGAGTCCTACTCTGCCTCTGAAAGGGTCCTACACTGCCTCTGAAGGAGTCCTACACTGCCTATGGAGGAGTCCTACACTGCCTATGGAGGAGTCCTACACTGCCTCTGAATGTGTCCTACACTGCCTCTGAAGGGTCCTACACTGCCTCTGAAGAAGTCCTACACTGCCTGTGAAAGGTCCTACACTGCCTCTGAAGTCTACCAAATCTACTCCTTATGGGACAACACAACAATAATATCTGACAAGCAAAAAAAAAAAAAAAAAAAAAAAAGTGTCTCACTGAATACACAAAAAGAGGTGGAGGCTCGATCCTCCGTCCCCTGAATGCTAGACACAGCACCTAGTCACTCGCCTAGTTACCTAAGTTTCACAACGAGTAACAGTCTATCCGAAGTCTACCTGAAGGCTGTTCCGGGGATCAACGCCCCCGCGGCCCGGTCCCAGACCAGGCCTCGCGGTGGATGACCTGATCAACCAGGCTGTTAGTGCTGGCAGCATGAAGTCCAACACAGGTTCCACAGCCCAGCTGATCAGAAAATGACTTGCGACACTTGTCCAGGATAATATCTATACAATTTAATACAAGTTATACTGAGTAAGTATGAACTACTGAAGAGTATAATATACTGAGTATGTACGATATACTGAAGAAAGTAATATACTTCGTAAGTATATGCTGAAAAGTATTAAGAAAAATACTGCAGCAGAGCAAGGTTTAAGTGAGACAACGTTTCACCCTATCAGATAAAAAAAAATATACCGAGAGCGAAACTTCCCAATAAAGGTTAATTATTTTACACAAAAGTGTCAGCCAAAATTATTTTACCCTAGAGTGTCAGCCAAAATTATTTTACCCTAGAGTGTCAGCCAAAATTATTTTACCCTAGAGTGTCAGCCAAAATTATTTGACGTATCGAAAATCATATTTATATATAAAAATGAGGCAGATACTTGAAAGATTCCTGAATGATACCTTGAAGATACCTGAAGGATACCTGAAGGCGGACGAAATCTTAATAACACTATTTTAAACAAATCAAAGAACGAATGGGACTTGAACCCGTGGCATATGAGTTTTTGGACCCACTGGACATGGGTTGAAACCCCCACCAGTTCCCTGATTTACACCTAAAGGTGTCTGAATGTGTCTGAAGATATCTGAAGATGTCTGACGGTGTCTTACGGAATCTAAAGGTATGTGAGGGTGTTTGATAGTGTCTGAAGGTGTCTGAAGTTATCTGAAGGTATCTGAAGGTGTCTGAGGGTATCGCTACATTCCCAGTTCACCTTCAGAGACTTAAATGGTAGGAGGAGCAGCGCGACTGCAGCAATTTCAGTTGCTGACATTTATTTGGTGTTCCACAGAAGGCAGCAGTCGGAACTACGGGAGTGATGAGCTCGGTCTTACACGGGTAGGTAAGAGGGGGCAGATCGGTGGGAACATAGGTAGAGGGGTGGAAAGGTAGGTAGGTAGGAAGAGGTAGACAGGTAGGTAGGTAAGAAGAGAAGATAGGTAGGTAGGTAGGAAAAGAAGGTAGGTAAGAAGAGAAGGTGGGTACGTAGGTAGGAAAAGGATATAGGTAGCTAGGAAGAGGAAGTAAATAGGTCGTGAAGGAGAGGTGATAGGTAGGTAGGAAGCTGAGATAAGGAGGTAGATAGGGAGTCAATGAGAAGAATTAGATAAATAAGAGAGTAAGAGAGTAGGCTGGAACTATAATTTAGCAGCCTAGCACGATACATCCGTAGGAAGGTACGACAGGCAGCAAGTAAGCTGCTAGGATTTTGTTTCTGTACGATACCTTGAGAAAGCCTCTTCTGATCGCCTTCAAGCTTACAACGTTGATGTATCGTACTAAGAAAAAACCTGAGATTGCTGGAGTGTGCAGGTGCTAATTAGCCAATATCTTAACTGTGTAGCATATTTTCCACTAAATAACATGACTATGTCTCATTTAAATGGCTTCGATTCTTAGAGGCTGATGCCTTTTATGGATAAGGTGACACTCGATATGTTTAACGTTTGCAGACGTAAATTTGTCACTTTCCGAACATAGCTAATAAATGTAGATAAATGGTTCAGAGAACCGACAAGTTGATAAATCAGAAACATGTGCAACACTTGGGTACTTTATTTTGGAAAAGTTTCCCTACACAGTGGCTTCATCAGTCCAATACAAAGAATGGTGAAGATCAGAAGGAGATTGTGTAATCAGTCCCTCAGCCTGAATTCGATGTAATCAGTCCAAGATTGATGGACTGATTACATCGACTCCAGGCTGAGGGACTGATTACCTCAACTTCCTTCTGATCCTCGTCATTCTTTGTATTGGACTGATAAAGCCACTGTGTGACGAATTTTTTTCACAATAAAGATACCGAAGTGTTGCACATGTGTCTAATTTATCATAGTTTGGATTGACTTCAAGCTTCAAGCGTTGATGACCTCTGTTCAAAGGAAGGTTTGTACTCAAGTTTTATTGTGTAAGCTTTAATTAGCCCATTTTATTAAACAAATTGATATCCATACAATAACTTGAGAATGCTTCTTCTGATTGGCTTGAAACCCTGAACGATGCTGCGTCTGAATTAGATTTTTAAATTGCCAGGTTTATTGAATTATTAAAACTGAAATATTGGTTTCAAAAAGGGTTAACACGTAAATGCCTTAAGAGTACAGCTGAGAATACAGCTTTAGAGTACAACTGAGAGTACAGTTTGAGAGTACAACTGAAAGTACAGCTTGAGAGTACAACTGAGACTACAGCTTTAGAGTACAACTGAGAGTACAGCTTGAGAGTACAACTGAGAGTACAGCTTGAGAGTACAGCTTGAGAGTACAACTGAGAATACAGCTTGAGAGTACAACTGAAAGTACAGCTTGAGAGTACAAATGAGAGTACAGCTTGAGAGTACAACTGAAAGTACAGCTTGAGAGTGCAACTGAGAGTACAGCTTGAGAGTACAACTGAAAGTACAGCTTGAGAGTGCAACTGAGAGTACAGCTTGAGAGTACAACTGAAAGTACAGCTTGAGAGTACAAATGAGAGTACAGCTTGAGAGTACAACTGAAAGTACAGCTTGAGAGTACAACCGAGAGTACAACTTCTGAGCTGCAAAAAAAAATTATAATGCTGGAATATTTTTGGGATTATTAGTCTCTGTGAGAAAACTGAAGAATGCCTCGTCATACTGGCTTTAAACTTTCAAAGTTGGTGCATCTTAGCGGCATTGTCTGGAATGGTTCTGAGCTGAGCAGGAGATAGCCATTGTTACTGAAGAAACTGTGATATTAGTTTCCCTCTGATGACTTGTGTATACCTCTTCTGAGGCAATCGCCATTGGTAGCATTTAGCTGTATAAGAAACGTACGCTGCACTCTGCACTATTCTTTTGGCTTGCGCTGAGGTAAAGGGGGCTAGACTTCTGGGGTGTGGAGATACCTTTCATGGATCGCGCAGAGGTCTAAACACATCTAGTTTGTCTAGCAAATAGGAAGATAGTTGGTTATATAGGAAGGAAGGAAACGGGGAGAGAGAGAGAGAGAGAGAGAGAGAGAGAGAGAGAGAGAGAGAGAGAGAGAGAGAGAGAGAGAGAGAGAGAGAGAGAGAGAGAGAGAGAGAGAGAGAGAGAGAGAGAACACAAAACATGCCGAGTGACTATCGACAAATGCCCTTGACAGCCACTAACTAAAACCCACACATACACACACCTGCTCTCGCCTGATGTCTGACAACTGATGATCAACCAGTTTTTTTTTTCACGGTTAATTTGAGCACCACTTTATATGCAAATAAGCCTCTTATGTATGTGCGGTGAGGAGAGGCTCTAAAATATGCTAAACAAAAATCAACTTTAATCTTTTGACAACGAAAATGTACATAATAAACAAGGCGTAGAGGCCAGCTACACACACGTGCTAAAGTGTGTCATGACGACACTCATCTGTTTATTATTAAATTAATCTTAACTTATCTAAAGTATATTTAGTTGGATTAGGCTAAATTAAATTGCGCTTGTTATAATAAGGTTAGATAAGTTTTCTAAGGTTCTTCTGGTGTAAGATTATTAATTTTTACATTAACATAAATGAAAACACATATCTTTAGAAGTAAAAGAGAAAATTTAAGGACTAAATTTTAAATGAGTTCTTGCTAACTGACCAGTTTTACCTATTCGGCACTATATATATATATATATATTATTTTATTTTATTATCACACCGGCCGATTCCCACCAAGGCAGGGTGGCCCGAAAAAGAAAAACTTTCACCATCATTCACTCCATCACTGTCTTGCCAGAAGGGTGCTTTACACTACAGTTTTTAAACTGCAACATTAACACCCCTCCTTCAGAGTGCAGGCACTGTACTTCCCATCTCCAGGACTCAAGTCCGGCCTGCCGGTTTCCCTGAATCCCTTCATAAATGTTACTTTGCTCACACTCCAACAGCACGTCAAGTATTAAAAACCATTTGTCTCCATTCACTCCTATCAAACACGCTCACGCATGCCTGCTGGAAGTCCAAGCCCCTCGCACACAAAACCTCCTTTACCCCCTCCCTCCAACCCTTCCTAGGCCGACCCCTACCCCGCCTTCCTTCCACTACAGACTGATACACTCTTGAAGTCATTCTGTTTCGCTCCATTCTCTCTACATGTCCGAACCACCTCAACAACCCTTCCTCAGCCCTCTGGACAACAGTTTTGGTAATCCCGCACCTCCTCCTAACTTCCAAACTACGAATTCTCTGCATTATATTCACACCACACATTGCCCTCAGACATGACATCTCCACTGCCTCCAGCCTTCTCCTCGCTGCAACATTCATCACCCACGCTTCACACCCATATAAGAGCGTTGGTAAAACTATACTCTCATACATTCCCCTCTTTGCCTCCAAGGACAAAGTTCTTTGTCTCCACAGACTCCTAAGTGCACCACTCACTCTTTTTCCTCTATCAATTCTATGATTCACCTCATCTTTCATAGACCCATCCGCTGACACGTCCACTCCCAAATATCTGAATACGTTCACCTCCTCCATACTCTCTCCCTCCAATCTGATATTCAATCTTTCATCACCTAATCTTTTTGTTATCCTCATAACCTTACTCTTTCCTGTATTCACCTTTAATTTTCTTCTTTTGCACACCCTACCAAATTCATCCACCAATCTCTGCAATATATATATATATATAATTACAAACGAGATTTTGATAACGCATACTCTTACGCTGTCATTCTTTTGATTAAAATATAATGGTCTACATTGTGATTTCAAAAGTAAAATCAGTGAATATTTAACTCGTTGAGAGAGAGAGAGAGAGAGAGAGAGAGAGAGAGAGAGAGAGAGAGAGAGAGAGAGAGAGAAGAGAGAGAGAGAGAGAGAGAGAGAGAGAGAGAGAGAGAGAGAGAGAGAATTATCGAGGGGTTACCACAAGCTTTCATTTGGTCTAATTTGTCTCAACTTCAGTGTTACTGGCTGTACATACTTCTGGCGGCCCTATGACTGACATATACTGATCTCTTATTTCCAACAGTTACTTTACTGCGAGAGGTGTATATACATCCACTGAGAGGTGCGAACTTAAGTGTATATACACCACAAGGGGCTGTATTTCTATGAATATACAGATGTATATATAAATGTGATTAGCGTGTATCTCAGTAACTGTATTCTTGTGTGCGTGAAAAGAAGCCTCGAGTTTCTCATGCTACATTGTACTGAAGAAGGTTCGCCGGTCTTGTCCCAGCCAGGGTCTTTTCCAGATGGTGACCCGGCGTCATGCAATAGAGGAATGGAGAATCGAGCCTACATTCCTTCTTGTACTGAATGACCCACGCAGGTTGAGCGTTTCCCTTAAACAACACTAATAATAATAATAATAATAATAATAATAATAATAATAATAATAATAATAATAATAATAATAATAATAATACAAACATACATACATACCATGCCCTTTACTGGTCTCCAGTAATGTTTTGGAAAACAAAATACTCAGTGAGTATCACATTTTACTACAAATAAAATTGTTATTGTTATTATCATGTTTTCTGTGGGTGACCCACACAGCAGCACCCCAGGTGAAGATGATTCTCCTCACCCCAGGTGAAGATGATTCTCCTCACCCCAGGTGAGGGACCTGGTGTATCTCACCTGGCCCAACTCCTGTTTCCTGACGAACCTTACCTATCACCTTCCCTACTCACTATCAACAACTCCTGGACCATTTACTTGGGCCATAATATCTTCCCCTCGTATTCGTCAGTGGATACTTGGCCTTTTATGCCTTTAGGGGAACGTGGTTCTTTTTTAGCGTTCATTTTTAGTACAAATGAAGAAGGATGGTGAGGTAGAAGGGAGGACAGGAAAGTGAGAACAGATGCGAAAGTGAGAAAGCATGTGCGAAATGAGAAGGAAAAGTACTAGAGAGTGGTATAAAAGGTGCGTTAAACAACATAATAACAGAAGGAACAGCAGGTCAGTGTGTCTACCTGAGCAGTGTATCAAAGATATAACTGTAGGAACAGCAGGTCAGTGTGTCTACCTGAGCAGTGTATCAAAGATATAACTGTAGGAACAGCAGGTCAGTGTGTCTACCTGAGCAGTGTATCAAAGATATAACTGTAGGAACAGCAGGTCAGTGTGTCTACCTGAGCAGTGTATCAAAGATATAACTGTAGGAACAGCAGGTCAGTGTGTCTACCTGAGCAGTGTATCAAAGATATAACTGTAGGAACAGCAGGTCAGTGTGTCTACCTGAGCAGTGTATCAAAGATATAACTGTAGGAACAGAAGGTCAGTGTGTCTACCTGAGCAGTGTATCAAAGATATAACTGTAGGAACAGCAGGTCAGTGTGTCTACCTGAGCAGTGTATCAAAGATATAACTGTAGGAACAGCAGGTCAGTGTGTCTACCTGAGCAGTGTATCAAAGCCATAACTGCAGGAACAGCGGTTTTCTCGTACCTGTAACAGAAGACCAGAAAAAGTTAGTTCACATTTCTGAATTCAGGAATTTGCAGAGAGCAGGAAAGCACAATGTACACTCCACAATTACCTAGTTGAAATAATAATAAAGGTTAATAATACATTATAATAATAATAATAATAATAATAATAATAATAATAATAATAATAATAATAATAATAATAATAAGCGTTGGGAACTTAATATTCAGAACTGAATTTTCGTGAAAATACACCAGGCATTTTATATTTTATCTATTTCTGAATAGCACTGAACTAAACTCCACACACACACCACACGCCACATACTCCGCACAGACACGCACACACACACACACACACACACACACACACACACACACACACACACACACACACACACACACACACACACACACGCACACACACACATACACATACACATGCGCACACATGCGCACACATACACATACACACGCATACACATACACATACACACACACACATACACACACACACACACACACACACACACACACACACACACACACACACACACAAACACACACACAGTTCCTCACAAGAGACTAGTGCAGAAACTAGAGGATCAGGCACGTATAACAGGAAGGGCACTGCAGTGGATCAGAGAATACCTGACAGGGAGGCAACAACGAGTCATGGTACGGGATGAGGTATCACAGTGGGCACCTGTGACGAGTGGGGTCCCACAGGGATCGGTCCTAGGACCAGTGCTATTTCTGGTATATGTGAATGACATGATGGAAGGGATAGACTCAGAGGTGTCCCTGTTCGCAGATGATGTGAAGTTAATGAGGAGAATTAAATCAGATGAGGACCAGGCAGGACTTTAAAGAGACCTGGACAGGCTGGACATGTGGGCCAGCAACTGGCTTCTTGAATTCAACCCTGCCAAGTGCAAAGTAATGAAGATCGGAGAAGGGCAAAGAAGACCGCAGACAGAGTATAGACTAGGTGGCCAAGGACTGCAAACCTCGCTCAAGGAGAAAGATCTTGGGGTGACCATAACACCAAGCATGTCTCCGGAGGCACACATCAACCAGATAACTACTGCAGCATACGGGCGCCTGGCAAACCTGAAAATAGCGTTCCGATACCTTAGTAAGGAATCGTTCAAGACACTGTACACTGTGTACATCAGGTCCATACTGGAGTATGCAGCTCCAGTTTCGAACCCACACCTGGTCAAACACGTCAAGAAATTAGAGAAAGTGCAAAGGTTTGCAACTAGGCTAGTTCCAGAGCTCAGGGGTATGTCCTACGAAGAAAGGTTGAGGGAAACCAGACTGACGACATTGGAGGACAGGCGGGTCAGGGGAGACATGATAACGACATACAAAATACTGCATGGAATAGATAAAGTAGACAGACACAGGTTGTTCCAGAGAGGGGACACAGAAACAAGGGGTCACAATTGGAAGCTGAAGACTCAGACGAGTCATAGGGATGTTAGGAAGTATTTCTTCAGTCATAGAGTCGTCAGGAAGTGGAATAGCCTAGCAAGTGATGTAGTGGAGGCAGGAACCATACATAGCTTTAAGACGAGGTATGACAAAGCTCAGGAAGCAGAGAGAGAGAGAGAGAGAGAGAGAGAGAGAGAGAGAGAGAGAGAGAGAGAGAGAGAGAGAGAGAGAGAGAGAGAGAGAGAGAGAGAGAGGACCTAGTAGTGGTCAGTAAAGAGGCAGGACCAGGAGCTGAGTCTCGACCCCTGCAACCACAATTAGGTGAGTGCACACACACACATACACAAACCTAACCTAACACATTAGCTCATTAATCCCTCCACCACATACACATTTTTACGATAAGCTGAAGCAGCTAGAACATCCAACAGGATAAAAACAAAATGGGATCTCAAAAGGGAGGACGTAAAGGCAAGGGAACCGATGATGGCTGGTCGGAAAAGGAAAAATGGGTAGAACGGCTCAAGAACAAAATGGAACAATAATGGGAGAAAAGGTTAAACGAGCTTTGCAATAACAGGTTAGAACAAATATCTGCAAAGAGCAAGAAGTGGGAATCACGAGCTGTAGTAGCTGAGGCAAAGATAGAGAGACTGGAGGAAGAAATGGATGTGCTGAAGCAGGATCTAAAGATGAGGTCCAAAAGGAGCAAGATGACTGAAATGGGAACATCAGCAGACAGCGAGGGGACTGAAGGAGGGGATGGAGCTAAGCAGTCTTTTGCAGAAGTAATATCAGGCCATCATGATGTCTGGGAGATGATTAGGGAAACAGCAAAGGAGATGCTTAAATCAGATCCAGAGATACAGTGGGAAAAGAAATGGGAAGAGGAGAGGGAGAGGTCAATAATTATTCATGGGCTTCAGAAGGTTGAAGAGCAGACCTATGATGAAAGAAAGCATTGAGAGAAAACAGAGATTAAGAACATCATTGCAATAACAGGAGAGAGAGGCATGTCTCAGGTAGAGAATTTTTTACAGACTTGGGGGGAATTCGAGGGAAAAAAATCGACCAATCAGATTGACATGCAAGACAGATGTGGTACGGAACAGGATACTACAACAGAAACCACTGTTAAAGTACTCTCCAGATTATCAAAAAAGTGTTCCTCAATCGAGACAGAACACGAAAGGAAAGGGAACAACTCAAAGTGAGAGAAGACAAAAACAGTGGAAGAAAAGAGACAGGACAGGCAACGACAGACAGGAGAGCTCAGCCTTTGGGGGAACATCAAACACAAATGCTTATAGAAACCTCTCAACCCCTGTCACCACATATCAACCAAACACAGCAAACAGAAACGAACCTCACTCCATAGCCACCACCCCCCTAAGCACTAATTCCACAATCACAGCAGCCTCCTATAATATTGTGCCCTGCCTCCCACCCTCCCAGCCTGCACCTTCCTCTTCCATCTCCCAAAATACAGTAATGGAAAGGAAGCTAAAGGTATGGTACACCAATGCAGATGGAATAACAAATAAGAGTGAAGAGTGGCAAGAACGCATCATTGATGCATCACCTGACATCATAGCACTAACAGAGACAAAACTTACAGGGATGATAACAGATGCAATTTTTCCACCTGGATAACAGATTATGAGGAAAGACAGAGAGAACAGAGGAGGGGGAGGAGTAGCATTGCTCAAAAAAAAACCAGTGGAGTTTTGAGGAGATGGGAGGAATGGAAAGAAGGGAAACAGACGACTTCATTGTAGGAACACTTCAGACTGGGGGTCCAAAGGTGATGATAGCAGTGATGTATAACCCACCACTTAACAGCAGGAGAACAAGAGAAGAGTACGATGTGTGCAATAGGGCAATGGTGGATACACTAGCTGAAGTGGCCAGGAGGGCTCATATGGGTAGGACAAAATTGCTTATAATGGGGGATTTCAATCATAGAGTGACTGGGAAAACCTAGAGCCACATGGGGGACCAGAAACGTGGAGGGCTAAGATGCTGGAGACTGTATTGGAGAACTTCATGAACCAACATGTTAGGGATACAACCAGAGAGAGAGGAGAGGATGTTGCAGCTAGGCTGGATCTCATATTCACCTTGAACAGTTCAAACATAGGGGATATCACTCACGAAAGACCCCTTGGCGCTAGTGATCATGATCTGAGTTTTGAATATCTTGTAGAATTAACAGTGGAGAATGCAGCAGCACGAGAACAAAGAGAGAAACCGAACTTCAAAAAAAGGGACTACATAGGAATGAGAAGTTTCCTGCATGAAGTGCAGTGGGAAAGAGAACTAGATGGAAAGACAGTAAATGAAATGATGGAAATAGTGACCACTAAGCGCAGGGAGGCAGAGGAAAGGTTCATACCAAAGGGCAACAAAAAATGGTAAGACCAGAGTGAGCCCATGGTTTAATTGGAGGTGTAAAGAGGCCAAAGCCAAGTGTGCTAGAGCATGGAAAAGGTATAGAAGGCAAAGGACTCAAGAAAACAAGGAGCTGAGCAGAAGAACCAGAAACGAACATGCAAGGATAAGGAGAGAGGCCCAGAGGCAATACAAGAACGACATAGCATCAAAAGCCAAATCTGAACCAAAGTTGTTATACAGTCACATTAGGAGAAAAACAACAGTCAAAGACCAGGTAATTAGGCTGAGGAAAGAAGGAGGAGAGCTGACGAAGAGTGACCAAGAAATAACAAAAAAAGGCACAATACCGTGACTGGAATTAAACAAAAGATTTAGAGAAGTATTCATAATAGAGTCAGGAAAGCTTCCAGCAAACTGTGGAGGTAGGGTGCACCATCAGGTGCTGGACATAATACACATAACCAAGGTAGAGGTGAAGAAACTGCTAGGCGAACTCGATTTTTCAAAGGCGGTGGGGCCAGATAACATATCTCCATGGATACTGAGAGAGGGAGCAGAGGAACTGTGTGTGCACTTAGCAGCAATCTTCAGTAAATCTATCGAAACAGGGCAGTTGCCTGAGGCGTGGAAGACAGCACATGTAGTTCCAATTCGTAAGAAAGGGGACAGACAGGCAGCATTAAACTACAGACCAGTGTCACTGACTTGTATAGTATATAAAGTCATGGAAAAGATTATCAGGAGAAAAGTGGTGGAACACATTGAGAAGATTGGGCTCATACATGACAGTCAGCACGGCTTCAGAGATGGGAAATCCTGTGTCACAAATCTACTTGAGTTCTACGATAAGGTAACAGAAGTAAGATAAGAGAGAGAGGGATTGGTAGATAGAATCTTTTTAGACTGCAAGAAGGCTTTTGACACAGTACCACACAAGAGACTGGTGCAAAAATTAGAGGAGCAGGCAGGAATAACGGGGAAAGTACTGCAATGGATCAGGGAATACCTGACAGGAAAGAAACAACGAGTGTTGGTACGTGATGAAGCGTCGGAGTGGGCGAATGTGTCGAATGGGGGTTCCACAAGGTTCAGTCCTAGGCCCGGTGCTGTTTCTTGTATACGTGAATGGCATTGTGGAAGGAACAGATTCAGAAGTGTCTCTGTTCGCTGATGATGTGGAACTGATGAGGAGAATACAAGTGGGCGAGGATCAATTAAGATTACAAGGGGATCTGGACAAACTACAAGTATGGTCCGACAAATGGCTCCTGGAGTTTAACCCCAGCAAGTGTAAGGTCATGAAGATTGGGGAAGGACACAGAAGACCGCAGACGGAGTACAGGTTAGGAAACCAGCAGCTGCAAACGTCAATTAGAGAAAAGGATCTTGGGGTAAGCATTGTAACGAACATGTCCCCTAAGGGACATGATAACAACGTATAAAATACTAAGAGGCATTGACAAGGTGGACAAGGATCGAATGTTTCAGAGATGGGATACAGAAACAAGGGGCCACAATTGGAAGCTGAAAACACAGATGAGTCACAGGGATGTTAGGAAGTATTTCTTTAGTCTTAGAGTTGTCAGGAACTGGAATAATCTGGAGAGTGAAGTAGTGGAAGCAAATTTCATAAATAGCATTAAGAAGAGGTATGACAACTACCATGGAGCAGGGAGAGAGTAAATTAGTATCGACCAGTGAAGAGGCGGGGCCAGGAGCTATGACTCGACCCCTGCAACCACATATAGGTGAGTACACACACACACACACACACAATATATATATATATATAATATATATATATATATATATATATATATATATATATATATATATATATATATATATATATATTATATTATATATATATATTATATAAAGAAATTCAAGAACTTAGGAAAATGTAAGCTGTAGTGGGCGTACGGGTGGTGGGCGTGCGGGTGCTGGGCGTGTGGGTGGTGGGCGTATGGGTGGTAGGAGTGCAGGTGGGTGGGTATTAAAGGACTTACCTTTATGTCTGCTGTAGCCGTGTAGAGCGCAGTAGGACGCCCTGGACGCTGGCTGAGCCGCCCACTGGTGGGTGGGCGTCCTTACCGCCTTCCCCGCCGCCCCTCCTTCCACCTCCCACGCCACCCGACGCCCGCCCTCCGCCGCTCCGCATTCCTCCAGCAGGTCCACCCGCCCAAGGTGTCTACTGGGGCTGCGGGAGTGGCTGCGGGCGCCAAGAGGCGGCGAACTGCGGGACCTGGAAGAGCTGCGGGCGCGAGCGTGGGCGTGGGGGCGGCGGTCACGCCCCGGTACGGTGGTGGGGTCGTAGCTGGGGTACTCTGCCCCCAGGAAGGTGGTGAGGGTGGAGCTGGTAGGAATGGACCACACCCCATCCCAGTAGTGTACCCCACGCTGCCCCGGAGGGCACGGCGCCCCCGGAATACTAGACCGACGTCCGTACCCGCCGTCTACACTACCGTGGCGTGGGTAGATGGCGTGGTACTGGGTAGCGGCGTGGGTGGAGGCGGGGGTGGGGGTGTGGGTGGAGGCAGGTGCGTGGGTGGAGGCGGGGGCGTGGGTGGAAGCCGGGGTGGGGAGGTAGTGGATTGCCCCCTCTGAGAAGGGGAGGGGTGGTGGCAGACTTTGATCACTGTAAGTGCTTCTGGAGCCGCTGTGGGAGCTACGACTGGAGTCAGAACCTCCATATGCTCCCTCCAGGCTCTCTCCAGGTAGGTAGCGGGGGTCCAGTGTCACCTGTGGGTGGTGGGCGGGCTGTGGAGCGTCCCGCGAGTGGTGGGCGGGCTGTGGGGCGTCCCGCGGGTGGTGGGCGGGCTGTGGGGCATCCCTAGGGTGGTGGGCGGGGTGAGTCTCTCGCTGATGATGGGCAGCCTGTGTAGTGTGGGTGTGAGGGGTTGTAGGGGTGGGGGTATGGGCGTCCTGGTGGGTGTAGAGAGGCAGGTGGGGCGAGGAGCCGGCTAGGGGTGGGCAGGCATACGGGTGGGTGTGCCCCGGCGTGTAACAGAAGCGGTACCCCGCTCCTGAGGACCCCTGGCGGGGCAGAGTGGCGGTCCTCACGCCCACGCCCTCCACTTCCTCGCCCTCGGGAAGACTGCGCCTCTTCAGCGAGCTGAAAGATCTGCGCCGCTCGCAAGCTGGCTCGTCACGCTCCTGCCCATACATACTACACACCCGGCTGGCTAGCGAGCCGGCCGCGCTCTCACACGGTTGCTGTGCTACGCTTATCGCTGGATCGTGAGGTCTCCGGGGTGACCTGAGGCCTTCCCTAGGTAGCGGGGCTGGACTTCGGGGCGGGGGTGGCGGGGGAGCAGGTAAAGTGGGAGACACTCGCCCCGTGTACAGGTATTGACTCGAGTCTTCGGAGCTTTCGACATTCTCCGCCTGGTGTTCGTCTTCCTTCGTCCTAGTATCGTCCTTGTCCCTGCCATCCCCACTGGCCACATCGGGGTCGTCACTGTCATCGTCCCGGGGAGGGCGGTGGGCCACCAGGTCCAAGGTGATCCTGCCTCGCTCGTGCTCTGGAGGGGAGGTCTGCGAGGCAGTGTCCTGTGCGCACGACTCCTTGGTCGAGTCTCTGGAATTGACAATGGACGGCAGCGAGGGTGAGGTCGTGCTCGACAGTGAGCACAAGTCCTCAGGTGAGCCCGGCAGTGGGCGCAGTGGCGCAAGTGCTTGCGGACCTTGAGGAGCCAGACCATCCCAAAGAGAGCCATCATGGCGGGGAGGAGGCGCAGCTGCGCGTCATCACTCCGCCCTGTAGCGCCCTGGCCGCCACCTCCCTCATGCTCCACACTCGCTTACACTTCACTCAACACTTCACTAAACACTCGCTACACTATTACATTTCCCGGAGTGAGGCAAGAACTCTCCACTATACACTATCTCGCTCATCTTTCCTCACTCTAGTGAATCATGTCGTTATTAAATAAACACTCCCATCATCTTACAGCGTTTCAGAGTCTGTTTATCCTCTTATTGTATTATATCATCCCCCCTCCTTTTACAATGCCTGGAATAGAATTGCAATTAGAAGAGAGACAAGCATCACTGTCACAACAGCCACCAGTCTTACTCCCGCTGATGGCACTGCAACCACTCTCTCCTGTACACCCTTCTTGATAATCCCACTAAACTCCCTGTACACCCTGCAGGAAAGCACCTTGATACTCCCACTAAATTCAATGTACACCTTGCAAGAAGGTGATTTGATGTTGCAGCTTCCCTCCTGTACACCCTAAATGAAAGTGACTTGATGTTGCAACTACCCTCCCTGCACACCCTTCAAGGACGTGCCTTGACCCTGGAACTACACCCATTCTCTGGGTGCTATACGAGCTCTTTAGGTTTCGCGCTTCCCCATTAACATACTTAAAGTAATATCCTCCTCAAAACTCAACGTTTTAGACTATGTAAACAGGGCATGTTAAATACACTTTCCACAATAATAGAATAAAGTCTAGAGAATAAAATATTTCTCACGGTACTGTAAGGAATAAAAACAAGGTATTTAAAAAAAATGGATTACCCAAATATTAGTGCGAATATAAGTCGTCACACTAAGGAATTAAAGCGTCCTCCCAAAAAAGGCTGTCTTCACCCAGAGTAGGGTATCTCAACTCAGATTGTCTTCACCCAGAGTAGGGTATCTCAACTCAGATTGTCTTCACCCTGAGTAGGGTATCTCAACTCAGATTGTCTTCACTCATAATTAGGATACCTCAACTCATTTTGTCTTCACCCAGAGTAGGGTATCTCAACTCAGATTGTCTTCACCCAGAGTAGGGTATCTCAACTCAGATTGTCTTCACTCATAATTAGGATACCTCAACTCAGATTGTCTTCACCCAGAGTAGGGTATCTCAACTCAGATTGTCTTCACCCAGAGTAGGGTATCTCAACTCAGATTGTCTTCACCCAGAGTAGGGTATCTCAACTCAGATTGTCTTCACCTATGGGGATATCTCAACTCAGATTGTCTTCACTCATAATAGGATACCTCAACTCAGATTGTCTTCACCCGAGTAGGGTATCTCAACTCAGATTGTCTTCACCCTGAGTAGGGTATCTCAACTCAGATTGTCTTCACCCAGAGTAGGGTATCTCAACTCGGATTGTCTTCATTCAGAGTAGGGTATCTCAACTCAGATTGTCTTCACCCAGAGTAGGGTATCTCAACTCAGATTGTCTTCACCCAGAGTAGGGTATCTCAACTCAGATTGTCTTCACCCAGAGTAGGGTATCTCAACTCAGATTGTCTTCACTCAGAGTAAGGTAACCCAACACAAGCTCAACTATTTCACTCTGTCCAACAATTATTAACAACCACCTCCTCCTATCTTCACGTGACCTCCTGGCCTAAATAAGAGGTAATGTCTCATTTCTTTGTATGTGCCGAAAAAGGTCTCAACCCTAGGTAGAAATACAGGAATAATTAGTCCCCTACTTTTGCCTTCACGTGGGTGACCCTCTACAATTGATTTCGATCTCCCACCCCCCATCTTTTCCTTTCTCTGCCACGTGTATAACACCATATATATATATGTCGTGCCGAATAAGGCAAGCGAAAATTTGTGTATGCAATAATTTCGCAAAAAATCATTTGGAATCTAACGAAAATTTTTTATTCCCTTATGTTTATTTATTATTAAATTACTGCAAACTTATCTAAAATATATTTAGTTGGATTAGGCTAAACTAAACTGAGCTTGTTATAATAAGGTTAGGTAAGTTTCTTAAGATTCTTTTGGAACAAAATTATTAGTTTTTACATTAACAAAAATTAAAAAATATATCTTTAAACGTATAAGAGAAAATATTAGCAAGGACTTAATTTCAAATGAGCTCCTGCTAATTCAAAAGTTTTACCTATTAGGCACGACATCATATATATAATATATATATTATATATATATATATATATATATATTATAATAATATATATATATATATATATATATATATATATATATTATATATATATATATATATATATATGTCGTGCCGAATATGTAAAATTGGTCAATTAGCAAGAACTCATTTAAAACTAAGTCCTTTCTGAAATTTTCTTTTATACGTTTAAAGATATTTTTTTTCATTAATGTTAATGTAAAAAATTTTAATTTTGCACCATAAGAATCTTAGAAAACTTATCTAACCTTATTATACAAGAGCAATTTATTTTAGCCTAACCCAACTAAATATATTTTAGATTTGTTTACAATATTTTAATACTAAACAAACACAGTGAAATATATTTTTTTAGTTAGGTTCAGAATGATTTTGGCGAAATTATTGCATACACAAATTTTCACTTGTCCTATATGGCAAGATGAGCGTTGCTATTTAAGCCAAGATCGCAAGTTATGCCTATTCGGCACGACATATATTATATATATATATATATATATATATATATATATATATATATATATATATAATTATATATATATATATATATATATATATATATATATATATATATTATCCTGACAGTGCGCCAACTTTAGTCGCCACTCCGGTGAGAGGCGACGAACCGTGCGATGTGAGGATTAAACTCATTGAAATATGTAAATATATGTACATAAATGCGTGATAATGCAACCCCCAAAACTCGCTGATTTCTGCCGGTTCAAATTAATATTCCGCCTTACCGATAAACTTGCAAATCGTACGGTTAACGTTACTGGAACTGAACAGAATATCCGTTCCGAAAGTGTTGTGTGTGTGTGTGTGTGTGTGTGTGTGTGTGTGTGTGTGTGTATGTGTGTGTGTGTGTGTGTGTGTGGTGTGTGTGTGTGTGTGTGTGTGTGTGTGTGTGTGTGTGTGTGTGTGTGTGTGTGTGTGTGATGTGTGTGCTCACCTAATTGTGGTTGCAGGAGTCGAGACTCAGCTCCTGGCCCCCGCCTCTTCACTGGTTGCTACTAGGTCCTCTCCCTCCCTGCTCCATGAGCTTTATCATACCTCGTCGTAAAACTATGTATGGCTCCTGCCTCCACTACATCACTTGCCAGACTATTCCACTTCCTGACAACTCTAAGACTGAAGAAATACTTCCAAACATCCCTGTGACTCATCTGAGTCTTCAACTTCCAATTGTGACCCCTTGTTGCTGTGTCCCATCTCTGGAACATCCTGTCTCTGTCCACCTTACCTATTCCTCGCAATATTTTGTATGTCGTAGGATATTCACCTTAGCTCTGGAACCAGCCTTGTTGCAAACCTTTGCACTTTCTCTAATTTCTTGACGTGTTTGACCAGGTGTGGGTTCCAAACTTGTGCTGCATACTGCAGTATGGGCCTGACGTACACGGTGTACAGTGTCTTGAACGATTCCTTACTGAGGTATCGGAACGCTATTCTCAGGTTTGCCAGGCGCCCATATGCTGCAGCGGTTATCTGGTTGATGTGTGCTTCCGGAGACGTTCTCGGTATTATACTCAACCCAAGATCTTTCTCCTTGAGTGAGGTTTGCAGTCTTTGGCCATCTAGCCTATACTCTGTCTGCGGTCTTCTTTGCCATTCCCCGATGTTCATGACTTTGCGTTTGGCGGGGTTAAATTCTAAGAACCAGTTGCTGGAACACGCGTCCAGCCTGTCCAGGTCTCTTTGTAGACCTGTCTCGTCCTCATCTGATTGAATTCTCCTCATTAACTTCACATCATCTGCGAACAGGTACACTTCTGAGTCTCTCCTTCATTTTGTAGATGGCGTGGTACTGGGTAGCGGCGTGGGTGGAGGCGGGGGTGGGGGTGTGGGTGGAGGCCGGTGCGTGGGTGGAGGCGGGGGCATGGGTGGAAGCCGGTGTGGGGAGGAAGTAGACTGCCCCCTCAGAGAAGGGGAGGGGTGGTGGCAGACTTTGATCACTGTAAGTGCTTCTGGAGCCGCTGTGGGAGCTACGACTGGAGTCAGAACCTCCATATGCTCCCTTCAGGCTCTCTCCAGGTAGGTAGCGGGGGTCCAGTGTCACCTGTGGGTGGTGGGCGGTCTGTGGAGCGTCTCGCGAGTGGTGAGCGGGCTGTAGGGCGTCCCGCGGGTGGTGGGCGGGCTGTGGGGCATCCCTAGGGTGGTGGGCGGGGTGAGTCTCTCGCTGATGATGGGCAGCCTGTGTAGTGTGGGTGTGAGGGGTTGTGGGGGTCGGGGTATGGGGGTCCTGGTGGGTGTAGAGAGGCAGGTGGGGCGAGGAGCCGGCTAGGGGTGGGCAGGCGTACGGGTGGGTGTGCCCCGGCGTGTAATAGAAGCGGTACCCCGCTCCTGAGGACCCCTGGCGGGACAGAGTAGCGGTCCTCACGCCCACGCCCTCCACTTCCTCGCCTTCGGGAAGACTGCGCCTCTTCAGCGAGCTGAAAGATCTGCGCCGCTCGCAAGCTGGCTCGTCACGCTCCTGCCCATACATACTACACACCCGGCTGGCTAGCGAGCCGGCCACGCTCTCACACGGTTGCTGTGCTACGCTTATCGCTGGATCGTGAGGTCTTCGGGGTGACCTGAGGCCTTCCCTAGGTAGCGGGGCGGGACTTCGGGGCGGGGGAGCAGGTAAAGTGCGAGACACTCGCCCCGTGTACAGGTATTGACTCGAGTCTTCGGAGCTTTCGACATTCTCCGCCTGGTGTTCGTCTTCCTTCGTCCTAGTATCGTCCTTGTCCCTGCCATCCCCACTGGCCACATCGGGGTCGTCACTGTCATCGTCCCGGGGAGGGCGGTGGGCCACCAGGTCCAAGGTGATCCTGCCTCGCTCGTGCTCTGGAGGGGAGGTCTGCGAGGCAGTGTCCTGTGCGCACGACTCCTTGGTCGAGTCTCTGGAATTGACAATGGACGGCAGCGAGGGTGAAGGTCGTGCTCGACAGTGAGCACAAGTCCTCAGGTGAGCCCGGCAGTGGGCGCAGTGGCGCAAGTGCTTGCGGACCTTGAGGAGCCAGACCATCCCAAAGAGAGCCATCATGGCGGGGAGGAGGCGCAGCTGCGCGTCACACTCCGCCCTGTAGCGCCCTGGCCGCCACCTCCCTCATGCTCCACACTCGCTTACACTTCACTCAACACTTCACTAAACACTCGCTACACTATTACATTTCCCGGAGTGAGGCAAGAACTCTCCACTATACACTATCTCGCTCATCTTTCCTCACTCTAGTGAATCATGTCGTTATTAAATAAACACTCCCATCATCTTACAGCGTTTCAGAGTCTGTTTATCCTCTTATTGTATTATATCATCCCCCCTCCTTTTACAATGCCTGGAATAGAATTGCAATTAGAAGAGAGACAAGCATCACTGTCACAACAGCCACCAGTCTTACTCCCGCTGATGGCACTGCAACCACTCTCTCCTGTACACCCTTCAGGAAGGTATCTTGATAATCCCAATAAACTCCCTGTACACCCTCCAGGAAAGCACCTTGATACTCCCACTAAATTCAATGTACACCTTGCAAGAAGGTGCCTTGATGTTGCAGCTTCCCTCCTGTACACCCTAAATGAAAGTGACTTGATGTTGCAACTACCCTCCCTGCACACCCTTCAAGGACGTGCCTTGACCCTGGAACTACACCCATTCTCTGGGTGCTATACGAGCTCTTTAGGTTTTGCGCTTCCCCAATGATATAATTAAAGTAATATCCTCCTTAAAACTCAACGTTTTAGACTATGTAAACAGAGCATGTTAAATACACTTTCCACAATAATAGAATAAAGTCCAGAGAATAAAATATTTCTCACGGCACTGTAAGGAATAAAAACAAGGTATTTAAAAAAATGGATTACCCAAACATTAGTGCGAATATAAGTCGTCACACTAAGGAATTAAAGCTTCGTCCCAAAAAAGGCTGTCTTCACCCAGAGTAGGGTATCTCAACTCAGATTGTCTTCACCCAGAGTAGGGTATCTCAACTCAGATTGTCTTCACCCAGAGTAGGGTATCTCAACTCAGATTGTCTTCACCCAGAGTAGGGTATCTCAACTCAGATTGTCTTCACCCAGAGTAGGGTATCTCAACTCAGATTGTCTTCACCCAGAGTAGCGTATCTCAACTCAGATTGTCTTCACCCAGAGTAGGGTATCTCAACTCAGATTGTCTTCACCCAGAGTAGGGTATCTCAACTCAGATTGTCTTCACTCAAGAGTAGGGTATCTCAACTCAGATTGTCTTCACTCAGAGTAGGGTATCTCAACTCAGATTGTCTTCACCCAGAGTAAGATATCTCAACTCAGATTGTCTTCCCCCAGAGTAGGGTATCTCAACTCAGATTGTCTTCACCCAGAGTAGGGTATCTCAACTCAGACTGTCTTCTATCAGAGTAGGGTATCTCAACTCAGATTGTCTTCACCCAGAGTAGGGTATCTCAACTAAGATTGTCTTCACACCGAGTAAGGTAGCCCAACCCAAGCTCGTCTATTTCACTCTGTCCAACAATTATTAACAACCACCTCCTCCTATCTTCACGTGACCTCCTGGCCTAAATAAGAGGTAATGTCTCATTTCTTTGTATGTGCCGAAGAAGGTCTCAACCCTAATTCGAAATACAAAAATAATTAGTCCCCTACTTTTGCCTTCACGTGGGTGACCCTCTACAATTGATTTCGATCTCCCACCCCCCATCTTTTCCTTTCTCTACCACGTGTATAACACCATATATATATACGTCGTGGTTAATAGGTATTACTTGAGAATTTGGCTTAAATAGCAACGCTCTCCTTGCCGAATAGGGCAAGCGAAAATTTGTGTATGCAATAATTTCGCAAAAATCATTCTGAATCTTACGAAAAATTTGTATTCCATTATGTTTATTTATTATTAAATTACTGTAAACTTATCTAAAATATATTTAGATGGATTAGGCTAAACTAAACTGAGCTTGTTATAATAAGGCTAGGTAAGTTTCTTACGATTCTTTTGGTGCAAAATTATTAGTTTTTACATTAACAAAAATTAAAAAAAATATATCTTTAAACGCATAAGAGAAAATATTACCAAGGACTTAATTTCAAATGAGTTCCTGCTAATTCACGTTTTACCTATTCGGCACGACATCATATATATATATATATATATATAATATATATATATATATATATATATATAAAATATAAAATATATATATATATATATATATATATATATATATATATATATAATATCCTGACAGTGCGCCAACTTTAGTCGCCACTCCGGTGAGAGGCGACGAACCGTGCGATGTGAGGATTAAACTCATTGAAATATGTAAATATATGTACATAAATGCGTGATAATGCAACCCCAAAACTCGCTGATTTTTGCCGGTTCGAATTAATATTCCGCCTTACCGATAAACTTGCAAATCGTACGGTTAACGCTACTGGAACTGAACAGAATATCCGTTCCGAAAGTGTGTGTGTGTGTGTGTGTGTGTGTGTGTGTGTGTGTGTGTGTGTGTGTGTGTGTGTGTGTGTGTGTGTGTGTGTGTGTGTGTGCGTGTGTGTGTGTGCGTGTGTGTGCGCGTGTGCGTGTGTGGTGTGTGTGTGTGTGTGTGCGTGTGTGTGGACTCAGCTCCTGGCCCCCGCTTCTTCACTGGTCGCTACTAGGTCCTCTCCCTCCCTGCTCCATGAGCTTTAACATACCTCGTCTTAAAACTATGTATGGTTCCTGCCTCCACTACATCACTTGCCAGACTATTCCACTTCCTGACAACTCTACGACTGAATACTTCCAAATATCCCTGTGACTCATCTGAGTCTTCAACTTCCAATTGTGACCCCTTGTTGCTGTGTCCCATCTCTGGAACATCCTGTCTCTGTCCACCTTACCTATTCCTCGCAATATTTTGTATGTCGTAGGATATTCACCTTAGCTCTGGAACCAGCCTTGTTACAAACCTTTGCACTTTCTCTAATATCTTGACGTGTTTGACCAGGTGTGGGTTCCAAACTTGTGCTGCATACTGCAGTATGGGCCTGACGTACACGGTGTACAGTGTCTTGAACGATTCCTTACTGAGGTATCGGAACGCTATTCTCAGGTTTGCCAGGCGCCCATATGCTGCAGCGGTTATCTGGTTGATGTGTGCTTCCGGAGACGTTCTCGGAAGACGTTTCTCCTTGAGTGAGGTTTGCAGTCTTTGGCCATCTAGCCTATACTCTGTCTGCGGTCTTCTTTGCCATTCCCCGATGTTCATGACTTTGCGTTTGTCGGGGTTAAATTCTAGGAGCCAGTTGCTGGACCACGCGTCCAGCCTGTCCAGGTCTCTTTGCAGACCTGTCTCGTCCTCATCTGATTGAATTCTCCTCATTAATTTCACATCATCTGCGAACAGGTACACTTCTGAGTCTATCCCTTCCATTATGTCATTTACATATACCAAAAATATCACTGGTCCTATGACTGACCCCTGTGTGTGTGTGTGCGAGAGAGAGAGAGAGAGAGAGCGAGAGCGAGAGAAAGAGAGAGAGAGAGAGAGAGAGAGAGAGAGAGAGAGAGAGAGAGAGAGAGAGAGAGAGAGAGAGAGAGAGAGAGAGAGAGAGAGAGAGAGAGAGAGAGAGAGAGATGTAGGTAATGGAACGTTTTCAGGAAGAGGGAAAAATGGTCTGTACTAGATTGGAAAATTCGTTGTTGATCGGCAAAGATATTAAACACAGAGCGTCATTGGGGAATATTGGCCAGGCTCGCGAAGTGAAGTTGGCCTGATATCCAGTTTACGAACACCCCTGATGCTTTATGAACACCCCCTGATGCTTTGTGAAACACCCCTGGTACTTTATAAACACCCCTGATATTTTATAATGATCTACCACTAGGTGCGTGTTTGCATACGGGTATATGTAGGAAGTATAGGGGAATGAATTTGTACGTGAGAAAGAAAGATTAAAGGTCGCACTAACGCACAAGAGGTAAGAACAACGTGGATATAAATGGACTCAATGCGGAGGGACATGAACCAGACACAGAGAGAGACTAAAGGCCACGGCGAGCCGGAGAGAGATATAAAAACAATGGAGATTCGGAATTAGGGCGAGTAGAACACACTACGAAAGAAAATTCACACTTGAACCCCACCGATACAGTAAGTACAAGGTAATACGATGCCAGGTAACGTCTCCGATATTATTAATAGCGATATTCCACACTATTAACCGATATATATGAAGAAGAAAGCTTTAGGTAACGTTGCACTCTGTCCCGAAACGTGTTTTCTTCCCGTTCCCCCCCCCAGTTGTAACTTTCGGCCTAGGACGGACCGAAACATCGCCTATAATTTACCTATGACGTGGATTAAAAAAGCGAACTGATAAGTAAAACACACGTCGGTATTATATGCAAATCCACATACGACACCATCAACTCGACTGTTAATTGAAGTATAAACCGAACTTTGGTCTCTTTAACTCGACCCCCGACATCTCAGCAGACTACCACTGCTTCCACACTACACCCAAACATGTCCAACACCCCTAGTGTAGGTGAACACCTGCACAACACCCTCTAGGGTAGGAGAACACTTGCACAACACCCTCTAGGGTAGGAGAACACTTGCATAACACCCTCTAGGATAGGAGAACACTTGCATAACACCCTCTAGGATAGGAGAACACTTGCATAACACCCTCTAGGGTAGGAGAACACTTGCACAACACCCTCTAGGGTAGGAGAACACTTGCACAACACCCTCTAGGGTAGGAGAACACTTGCATAACACCCTCTAGGATAGGAGAACACTTGCACAACACCCTCTAGGGTAGGAGAACACTTGCACAACACCCTCTAGGGTAGGAGAACACTTGCACAACACCCTCTAGGGTAGGAGAACACTTGCATAACACCCTCTAGGATAGGAGAACACTTGCATAACACCCTCTAGGATAGGAGAACACTTGCACAACACCCTCTAGGGTAGGAGAACACTTGCACAACACCCTCTAGGGTAGGAGAACACTTGCACAACACCCTCAAGGGTAGGAGAACACTTGCACAACACCCCTAGTGTAGGAGAACACTTGCACAACACCCCTAGTGTAGGAGAATACCTGCATAAAGAAATGACAGATACACCCTAGTGAGAAATACTTATACACTAGTAGGGAAAAGCAACAACACAAGGAAACCAAAATAGATCTATCTATCATCAATGGTAGACTACCCCCTTTTCTCTTCTTCAGGTAAGCATCCATTTAATAATAAATCTCTTATCCATATTCCATTCAACTAGCCGTCTTGCCTATCCATCTCTTTCTCCGTGTCTCAAGCCGTGATCCATATTCCAGGCAACTATCCATCTGCCTATCCATCTCTATCCCCGGCCAAGAACCAATACGTGCCAAGGGATGGTCTCTGTCTTCATTATCTAAATGGCGGGTGTCACACGTGCCTCCTGGACCTACAATTCCTCGCGGCTCAGACTTGAGCCTCCAAACCTCTAACAGAGCTAGGACTTGAGCCTGCAAACCTCTAACACAGCTAGGACGAGCCTCCAAATCTCTAACCATGCTAAGACTTGCACCTGCAAACTTCTAACAGTTCTGTAAACCTCTAACACAGCTAAGACTAGCGCCTACAAAAATCTAATAAAACCAAGACTTGCCCCCAACAAAATTATAACAGAGCCAGATCTAGTGCCTGTAAATGTTTAGCACAGCAAAGATCAGCGGACGGAGGATCGAGTGGTGAATAACCCAAGCAGATGTTTAATATTTCAGGTAAATACAAGAACGTAACAAAGTTTGCCCGAATAAACACGAAGACCTGCTACTGCTGCCATCAACAATGATACCCCCCCTTTAAAAAATAAAGAGTTTTTCACTATTAATAACCTCACCGACATTAATATTTCTCTCTCTCTCTCATACGCACTACACTGGTGTCTCTTTTTCCCTTACCTCACCAGACTCCTTTTTCTTCCTCTCTTCCCCTTACACCAGTCTCACCTTTCCTTCTCACTCCATGACCGTAATAATTCTGGTTACAAGGGTACAAGCCAGTCAGTCAGTCAGCCAGCTAGTCAGCCAACTAGTCAGCCAACTAGTCAGCCAACTAGTCAGCCAGCCAGCCAGCCAGCCAGCCAGCCAGCCAGCCAGCCAGCCAGCCAGCCAGCCAGCCAGCCAGCCAGCCAGCCAGCCAGCCATGCAATGGAAAAAAGAGCACAGACAGTGTTTAAAATTGATGCCTATTTTTAATTATTCTTTTGATATTGTAGTTCGAAGTGCTGGGAGCAGCAATAATGCTGAGTGACCTCAGTCAGCTGGGTGATCCCAGCAAGTTACGTGATATCAGTCAGCTGGGTGATCCCAGCAAGTTACGTGATATCAGTCAGCTGGGTGATCCCAGTAAGTTACGTGATATCAGTCAGCTGGGTGATCCCAGCCAGCTGTGAGGTGGCAGGAGCAGCAGCACACTGTTCCGAGGGACGAGTGAAGCGGAACATATAAACAGAGATAGAAATAGAGGCTGAGAATAGTCACTAAGAATAGGGAGGTGACCTGAAGACAGACAATAAGGAGGTGAGCTAGGGAGGTGACCTGAAAACAGACAATAAGGAGGTGAGCTAGGGAGGTGACCTGAAGACAAACAATAAGGAGGTGAGCTAGGGAGGTGACCTGAAGACAGACAATAAGGAGGTGAGCTAGGGAGGTGACCTGAAGACAGACAATAAGGAGGTGAGGTGCAGACAGACACAAGACCACAGGAAAAACAGAGACGATAACAGCGCGTCCATCATCACTACACAATAGTGACTATCATTGTTTTCTATTCATAGGGTGAAAACTAAAGTCAGAGGGAGAGAGGAAGGCCTATTATATACTTGAGACCGGTTTCGAGGGTTCTTCTACCCCGCAACCCCAGCCTGAGGCCAGACTTCCCTACAGACCGACCGATCAACCAGGCTATTTGTGTCGCTAAGCCGGCAGTGCCATCCGGCACTCGTAGATGGAAGCGATCCAGCTTCTATCTTCGTTCCGGCAATATTTCTGACACTTGCTGGAAGGGGTAAGGAGGAGATGGGAAGGGATTTTTGAGGCGTCTGTGGACTATTCAGGGAGAGTTAATCAGGAGAGGGCAGCTCTAATTCCTTGGATCAGAGTGCCCCCCCTCAGTAGCATCATGGAGCCTCACCGAAGAGACACGAGGTTAACACGAGATCGAACAAGTCGGAGAGAGATAAACAGTTAAGTCAACTTGTGTTGCTGTCTTCAGACAGCAAGAGAGAAAGAGAGAGAGAGAGAGAGAGATAGAGATAGATAGATAGATAGATAGAGAGAGAGAGAGAGAGAGAGAGAGAGAGGAGAGAGAGAGAGAGAGAGAGAGAGAGAGAGAGAGAGAGAGAGAGAGGGAGAGGGAGAGAGAGAGAGAATTAGCGTCAACAATAACTGGAGATGTACTAATGAAAGACATCACAAGGAAACGCCTAAATTAATTTTATGTCTGCCAGCTCCTCTGGCAGGAGGTCATGCACTTGTTAAGTGCATCTTAACAATCACACTTCTTATTGCGTCAGCAGGAGCTGAGCTGTGTTGTTGCCCTTGCAACATTACACAGCTCCTGATAACGCAATGAGAAGTGTGAAAGTGCTTGAGTTAAAGATTTCCACCCCCGTGGCTTGTCTAACACACACACACACACACACACACACACACACACACACACACACACACACACATATATATATATATATATTATATATATATATATATATATATATATATATATATATATATATATATATTATATATATATATATATATATATATATATATTGTCTTTTCTAAAATTTTCTCTTTTATAAGTTTAAAGATATATTTTTTTCATTAATGTTAATGTAAAAATTAATAATTTTATACCAAAAGTATAGAAAACTTACCTAACCTTATTATAACAAGCGCAATTTAATTTAATCTAATCTAACTATATTTTATATAAGATTATAATAATTTAATAACAAATAAATACAATGAAATATAGTTTTTTCGTTAGGTTCGGAATGATTTTTTTCCGAAATCATTGCATACACAAATTTTCACTTGCCCTATTCGGCAAGAAGTGCGTTGCTATTTAAGCCCAAATCGCAGGTTTTACCTATTGGGCACGACATATATATATAAAACATCACCCATCAGAATACAGTATAAAATAAACCCATGGAAATTAATATTAAACAATCGCTTGGGGAACGAAAGCAACTCTGTTATTGTGAATCATTAAACAAAAACACAGACAAATGCAACGACAATTATTTCTTTGTTGACGCAGAGCAGCGTAACCGAACACTCTGTACGCCCTTAACGTAATTATGTGCGTTACCTGCAGTTAAATGTGTGTGTGAGTGTGTGTGTGTGTGTGTGTGTGTGTGTGTGTGTGTGTGTGTGTGTGTGTGTGTGTGTGTGTGTGTGTGTGTGTGTGTGTGTGTGTGTGTGTACCCTCACCTATTTGTGGTTGAAAGGGTCGAGACATGTCTCCTGGCCCTGCATCTTCACTGATAGCTACTAGGTCCTCTCTCTCTCTACTTCCTGAGCTTTGTCATACCTCGTCCTAAAGCTATGTACGGTTCCTGCCTCCACTACATCACTTCCTGACGACTCTGTGACTGGAGAAGTACTCCCTAACATCCCTGTGACTGGTCTGAGTCTTCAGCTTCCAATTGTGACCCCTTGTTCCTGTGTCCCATCTCTGGAACATCTTGTCTCTGTCCACCTTGTCTATTCCACGCAGTATTTCGTTTGTTATCATGTCTCCCCTGACCCTCCTGTCCTCCAGTGTCGTCAGTCCGATTCCCCTCAATCTTTCTTCGTAGGACATTCCCTTGAGCTCCGGTACTAGCCTTGTTGCAAACCTTTGTACTTTCTCTAATTTCTTGACGTGCTTGACCAGGTGTGGGTTCCAAACTGGTGCTGCATACTCTAGTATGGGCCTGACGTACAAAGTGTACAGTGTCTTGAACGATTCCTTACTAAGGTGCTGGAACGCTATTCTCAGGTTGATGTGTGCCTCCGGAGACGTGCTCAGTGTTATGTGTGTGTGTGTGTGTGTCCTCTCTTCTCATTTCTTCCCTACTTCCCTCTTTCTCTTCCTGTTTACCTCCCAGTCTCTCTCCCTCTCTTTCCCCCCCCCCCCCCGGACAACAGAAAAGTAAAGGTACATAAAGCTTCAACGGTAACGAAAAAGAATGACAAAGACAAAACCAGCAACAGGAGGAGCAAACAGTAGTTAAAATAGGAAACTAATATGGCCGAAGCTACGACCGGTTCATCCAGACTACCACTAGCCCATCCAGACTACCACTAGCCCATCCAGACTACCACTAGCCCATCCAGACTAACACTGGTCCTAAGGCCGACTCCAGGCTCATTATCAGTATCAGAAACACTAGCCTCTTGTTAGTTACCAGTAGCGATCGTGTCATTACAAGGGACTCGGACACACACACTCTCTCTCTCTCTCTCTCTCTCTCTCTCTCTCTCTCTCTCTCTCTCTCTCTCTCTCTCTCTCTCTCTCTCTCTCTCTCTCTCTCCTCTTTCTACCTCGTCTGAAGTTAATATAAAATGAACGTCTCTTCCAGGAAAATCTGAAGGAGAGACGTGATAAGTGTCTGCAACATTTCTCTCTCTCATTTAACCCTCTACTTTTCATTTTAGTCCTGCCTTCCTTCCTTCCATCCATTCACTTTTCTTCCTCGCCACCTCTTCCTCTCATTTCCCCTGCCTTCTTTATTCCAATTATCGTCCTTCCTTTTCTTTTATCTACCTGCTCCTCGATAAATGCTTTCCATTCTCCCTCCCTCTTCACACCTGATTTATTTGCAAATTGCTTCCTTCTCCCACGTACTTATATCTCCGTCATCTTATGCTCCTATTCTCTTTTCCCCTTATATGTTCTTTACCGTGTCGTCTTCACGCACGCACGCACGCACGCACGCACGCACGCACGCACACACACACACACACGCACACACACGCACACACACACACACACACACACACACACACACACACACACACACACACACACACACACACACACACACACTGGAAACAATTTTCGTGAGGTATTGCCAGACGTTCGAAATCCATTGCCTCTACGCCCACACAGCTAACACGCCCATGAAGTCCACAACACGCCTATACAGCCCACAACACGCCCACACAGCCCACAACACGCCCACACAGCCCACAACACGCCCATACAGTCCACAACACGCCTATACAGCCGGGAACATTATTTATCTTCCCGTACGTACTCTAACGCGCCGATGCTCTCTCCCATGGGCAGGAGGTGAGAGATGCGCAAGGAAAGATGAGAGATAAGGAAAGTGGGGAAACAGTGAAAAGGAATAATATAATGTAAGAACGAAAGAGCAGGAAAAAAAAAGACTGGGCGGGGAAAATATCCACTCTCCTCTCAACCAAAAACGACAACACTGAACACGAGCGACATCATTCTTAGCTAGAAAACGAAAAAACGCGACGCCATAAAGAATGACGCCATTAAATGTCGCTCTAAATAGCATTAAAGACGACTCAAACGACAGCAAAACTGAGGGGGGGGGGAAATAAAGACGATTACATTCACTCAGGATAGCTTCTCCCTGACATCAACTACACTGCTGGAAGACATCAACTACACTGCTGGAAGAAACATCAATTACACTACTGGAAGAGATATCTACCACACTGCTGGAAGACATCAACTACACTGCTGGAAGAGACATCAACTACACTGCTAGAAGACATCAACTACACTGCTGGATGACATCAACCACACTGCTGGAAGAGACATCAACTACACTGCTGAAAGAGACATCAACCACACTGCTGGAAGAGACATCAACTACACTGCTGAAAGAGACATCAACCACACTGCTGGAAGACATCAACTACACTGCTGAAAGAGACATCAACTACACTGCCCAAGAGCCCACTATGATAACACAGGAACCCATCCCTACCCACCCATTACAACCCACTAAGATAATGCAGGAAATCAAGAACCCATAAAGATAACCTTTATTGAAAGAATTCCGGTCCTTGAACCTTCATTAAGGTCCAGAGACCGAAACGTCTTCAATAAAAGCGTCTTACAGGAATTTCTCAAAGACCATACTCCACGACCCTAACAACATTTTACTCTTAAAATGAACTATAGAAATCACGTTCAATTTCTTATAAACTTTCTCAATACACTTAATTTTTTCTTAAATGCTACTGAAAACATATCTAACACTAATTCCTGTACTCCACTCGTATTATGATAAACAAGAACATCAACGAATATCCTGTATCTCTCTCCATCCTCAAGATCAGAATCTTCTTACAATAATTAGTATAGAGCAAAAATTTCATCCCATCACCCGCCAGTTAAGGAGATACTGACCTGAGGTTGGGGGGAAAATATGTACCAGGGAAACGCTTTCATAGTACCTACTTCTCAATGGCCTTTCTCAAATGCATTTATCAAAAATTACACCGTATGGGAGAAGTGTTATAAGTGCCAATAACATTAATATAATAGGTAAGATGTAGGTAAAAGGTCAAGTATATTAGATGGTAACTCTTCTCTTACCAGCCTGTTGTTTCACAGATGGTAACTCTTCTCTTACCAGCCTGTTGTTTCACAGATGGTAACTCTTCTTTTACCAGCCTGTTGTTTCTCAGATGGTAACTCTTCTCTTACCAGCCTGTTGTTTCACAGATGGTAACTCTTCTTTTACCAGCCTGTTGTTTCCCAGATGGTAACTCTTCTCTTACCAGCCTGTTGTTTCCCAGATAGTAACTCTTCTCTTACCAGCCTGTTGTTTCCCAGATAGTAACTCTTCTCTTACCAGCCTGTTGTTTCCCAGATAGTAACTCTTCTCTTACCAGCCTGTTGTTTCCCAGATAGTAACTCTTCTCTTACCAGCCTGTTGTTTCCCAGATGGTAACTCTTCTCTTACCAGCCTGTTGTTTCCCAGATAGTAACTCTTCTCTTACCAGCCTGTTGTTTCCCAGATGGTAACTCTTCTCTTACCAGCCTGTTGTTTCCCAGATGGTAACTCTTCTCTTACCAGCCTGTTGTTTAAACAGATGGTAACTCTTCTCTTCCCAGCCTGTTTTTTCCCAGATGGTAATTTCTTCTTTACCAGCCTGTTGTTTCCCAGATAGTAACTCTTCTCTTACCAGCCTGTTTGTTTTCCAGATGTAATCTTTCTACCAGCCTGTTGTTTCCAGATTTTTAACTTTCTCTTACCAGCCTGTTGTTTCCCAAGATAGTAAACTCTTCTCTTACCAGCCTTTTTGTTTTCCAGATAGTAACTCTTCTCTTACCAGCCTGTTGTTTCCCAGATGGTTACTCTTCTCTTACCAGCCTGTTGTTTCCCAGATGGTAACTCTTCTCTTACCAGCCTGTTGTTTCCCAGATAGTAACTCTTCTCTTACCAGCCTGTTGTTTTCCAGATAGTAACTCTTTTCTTACCAGCCTGTTGTTTCACAGATGATAACTCTTCTCTTACCAGCCTGTTGTTTATATTCATAATACCGTAGGTAAAAAGTTGAGCATAACAGCCAACACGGGTTCACGGATGGTAAATCTCTTACCAACCTGTTGATGTTCATAAAGATACGTCTTTGTAAATAAAGACAGGTCTCTGTAAATCAAGAAACGTCTTTGGAAATTAAGAAACGTCTTCGTAAATAAGGACACGTCATTGTAAATAAAGACACGTCATTTAAATAAAGACACATCTTTGTAAACAAAGACATGTCTTTCTAAGTAAAGAAACGCCTTTGTAAATAAAGACACGTCTTCGTAAATGAAGACACGCTTTCGTAAACAAAGACGCATCTTTCCAATTAAAGAAACATCTTTGTAAATAAAGACACGTCTTTCTAAGTAAAAAAAACACCTTTGTGAATAGAGACACGTCTTTGTAAATAAAGACACGTCTTTGTAAATAAAGACACATCTTTGTAAACAAAGACACGTCTTTGTAAATAAAGACACGTCTTTGTAAATAAAGACACGTCTTTGTAAATAAAGACACGTCTTTGTAAATAAAGACACGTCTTTGTAAAATAAAGACACGTCTTTGTAAATAAAGACACGTCTTTGTAAATAAAGACACGTCTTTGTAATAAAGACACGTCTTTGTAAATAAAGACACGTCTTTGTAAATAAAGACACGTCTTTGTAAATAAAGACACGTCTTTGTAAATAAGACACGTCTTTGTAAATAAAGGGACACGTCTTTGTAAATAAAGACACGTCTTTGTAAATAAAGACACGTCTTTGTAAATAAAGACACGTCTTTGTAAATAAAGACACGTCTTTGTAAATAAAGACACGTCTTTGTAAAATAAAGACACGTCTTTGTAAATAAAGACACGTCTTTGTAAATAAAGACACGTCTTTGTAAATAAAGACACGTCTTTGTAAATAAAGACACATCTTTGTAAACAAAGACATGTCTTTGTAAATAAAGACACGTCTTTGTAAATAAAGACACGTCTTTGTAAATAAAGACATGTCAGATGTTACACGTGTGTCTGTTTAATTAACTTGTTGGTATAAAATAAAATTATGCAATGAAATAAAGGCAATAGATTAAAAATATTTATATGCTTTATTTTTTTTATGGAAACTCCACTGTAGACGTGATGACAACTTTTACAGAAAAAAAAACAAATAATTTTTTTTTTGGAAGGAAAAATTAAATAAATTTACATATGAAGTCAAAAAACACGGTGCGCCACCAACGTTGTTAAAAGTCATATATAATAAAAACTACCAAAAAAGCCTTATCGGAAAACCCTCTTGTAATATACTAAAAAAAATAAAAAAAAGATCACCTCTCTTAGAAATTCCCATTTTCGAAAACAAAAAAAAAATCCGCTCAAAAAATATCGCCTATCAAAAAAAAAAATCCAAAAGCCCGTAAAATATCCAAAAATACCTTCCCCCACCCCCAAAAAAAAATCCTTCTTCAGAAACTCGTTGAAAAATACCCCAACTGAAAACCGTATGTACCTCCACTCCCATACATTCCAAGATTCCATGAAAAAAAAGTTTTTTCCACTACATGATATAAAAAAATGCCCCCTACCTCCTCCCCCCCCTCCGGGAAACAAATTGAAGCACTGACGTTCAAAGCTCCATACTGAAGAACTCACGTCCTGAAACACTGCCGCCAAATTCAACCAGCGCAGCGCGAAAATAATCGCGAAAAAACTGCCCAGAGCCAAAATTGAAATTCCCCGCGCAAAATATACGAGGCTTAGAAATAGTGTTGAATGGAGGAGTGAAGGGGGGGGAGGTATTAATGGAGGAGCGATTATATTAATGCAGGAGTGATGTATATTAATGGAGGAGTGATATATATTAATGGAAGAGTGATGTATATGAATGGAGGTGGGATGTATATTAATGGAAGAGTGATGTATATGAATGGAGGTGGGATGTATATTAATGGAAGAGTGATGTATATGAATGGAGGTGGGATGTATATTAATGGAAGAGTGATGTATATGAATGGAGGTGGGATGTATATTAATGGAAGAGTGATGTATATGAATGGAGGTGGGATGTATATTAATGGAAGAGTGATGTATATGAATGGAGGTGGGATGTATATTAATGGAAGAGTGATGTATATGAATGGAGGTGGGATGTATATTAATGGAAGAGTGATGTATATGAATGGAGGTGGGATGTATATTAATGGAAGAGTGATGTATATGAATGGAGGTGGGATGTATATTAATGGAAGAGTAATGTATATTAATGGAGGAGTGATGAATATCAATGGAGGAGGGATATATCAATGTAAAAAGGGGTATATAAGGTTAGTGGAGGTACATCAACAGAGTACTGAGTGATTATCGAGTACAACCAACAGTATGGACCACTTGCCACTTCACAAAGTGGTTTCTCTAGTTACTGGTAGTGGGAGTGAATAATAATTTCATGATGGTAAATAACACTGACGGTATTGAATAACGATGGTTGTAAATTATGATGATGGAGGTGGTGGTCGTGAATAATGAGGGTGGTGGTGGTCGTGAATAATGAGGGTGGTGGTGGTCGTGAATAATGATGGTGGTGGTGGTCGTGAATAATGATGGTGGTGGTGGTCGTGAATAATGATGGTGGTGGTGGTCGTGAATAATGATGGTGGTGGTGGTCGTGAATAATAATGATGGTGGTGGTGGTGGTCGTGAATAATGATGGTGGTGTGGTCGTGAATAATGATGGTGGTGGTGGTCGTGAATAATAATGATGGTGGTGGTGGTGGTCGTGAATAATGATGGTGGTGGTGGTCGTGAATAATGATGGAGGTGGTGGTCGTGAATAATGAGGGTGGTGGTGGTCGTGAATAATGATGGTGGTGGTGGTCGTGAATAATGATGGTGGTGGTGGTCGTGAATAATGATGGTGGTGGTGGTCGTGAATAATAATGATGGTGGTGGTGGTGGTCGTGAATAATGATGGTGGTGGTGGTCGTGAATAATGATGGTGGTGGTGGTCGTGAATAATAATGATGGTGGTGGTGGTGGTCGTGAATAATGATGGTGGTGGTGGTCGTGAATAATAATGATGGTGGTGGTGGTTGTGAATAATGATGGTGGTTGTGGTCGTGAATAATAATGATGGTGGTGGTGGTTGTGAATAATAATGATGGTAGTAGTCGTGAATAATGAAGGAAGTGGTGGTAATGAATAATAACGATGGTGGTGGTAGTGAAGAATGATGATGATAATGGTAGGGTGATGAATAACAATAATAAAAGCATTGATGGTAGTGAATAATAGTCACGGAACGATACCAGTTTCTTTGCCGACACCGATACTCATATTTTACGCTGATACCGACATTTTTATTTTGCTCCGATACCGATACTGTCTCAAAACTTATTATTTTCCCAATTATCATAACTTCGTTCAATACAAAGGCGAATACTCAATAGGTAGTCAATAACCCAGGAAGATTATTAAATAACTTAACTACTCTGATTATTATTATAATCAAAAAGAAGCGCTAAGCCGCAAGGGCTATATAGTTAACTACTCTGAGATAGCAATGTCATTGCTAATTACAGGCCCCCCCCCGCCCCCCGCGAGGCCTACAAATTCAAAAAAAGACAACAAAATTTATTTTTGACTGTATCTACATATCTAGTAATCTCATGAGGGCATAATCAAAAATCCACTACGATGGCAAAAAGCCTAAATCATTTCCAGTTATATTAAAATGAAACTAAAATATCTAACACTCTCCTAATATTGTTCATTTAAAAAAAATATATTATGGAAACTGAAAAAAATACCTTACTTTTAATAACTGGAAATTAATAATGAAAAATTACAATTCAGAAACTGAATATCCGTTTTTCTGTTATTAACCTAAATTAACTGACACATTTCCATTATACAGGTTAATTTTTTTAATTTTTAAGAAAAGCACTGGAAAAAATAGAAAAAAAAACATTGTTCTAATATGTGAACCTAAAAACGAACTATGTATGTGTGTGTATATATATATATATAATATATATATATATATATATATATATATATATATATATATATATATATATATATATATATATATATATATATATATATTTCTCATTGTCAGAAGTAAAAAAAACATTTCCCATTTTCAGAATTCAAAAAAAAAAAAAAATATTTCTCATTTTCATAAGATAATCTGTTGGTATGAGGACAGCAGATGTCCCTCCAATACTAAACAATCTCTCACTCTCTATTGAAGACAAGGCTGACAACAGCTTAGAAGTTCAAAGGTTTCAATTTCTTCTACAGCTTACTGAAACCTACGTTTTCAACCAGTGAAAAAGGTTTATTGTCAACTGACAATCGTAAGGTAGAGTGCTAGTGTTACTATTTTTAAGAACAGGTGTGTTATTTTAAAAGTATCGGCAACGTTTTTACCGATACCATACAAAAATTGCCGATACTTATATCATTATTACTCACACCCCTTGTGAGTAATAATGATAGTGGTAGTGAATAATAATGGTAGTGAATAATAACGGTGATGGTGTATGATAGTTATAATGGCTGTGAAAAATCACGGAAGTGGTGATAATGGTGGACACTGAAATTCACACATTAATTTCATCTTACGATAAACTCTACGGTCTTTGCTCTCAACATTTCACTACTGAACGCTACTCTTGCAGTACATTATTTTCAACAAACCCTGAAAAATAAACTACAATCTTTTCACTACTGATTGCGACTTTCATGCAGTTATTGAAATATTTTCCTAGCGTTCATAAATAATATCAACTCTTAATGTCAAATGATACGCACACTTAACACTGCTCTTAATGTAAGCACAGGAAATTTACGTATATAAATTATTCAGCTTAATTATCTCAATCTCAATGATCGACACCATGCCTAACCCTTCTAGGGTAGGGTAGGTGCCTGAGCCGGGGCCTTCAGCTCATAAGACTGTCATTCCCATTTGCCTCCTTGGGGCGGGGATGGCAGACCAGAGAGGCCTAGCTTGTGGCTAGGCCTGGGGACAGTTGGTCCCAAAGATGAGGAGGTACTTGTGCCTCCTCCCATGGGAGACTTAGGTCTCAGACACTCCCTAAAGAGGGAGCCAAGGCCGGGCCACCACTTGGAAAAGGCCCGGGCCGGGAGAATACCGGCGAATCTTTAATAATAATAATAACTCAATCTCAATATAGTTCCCAAGCTGAAGTTACCTGCATGCTTAATGCACGTATTTTAAACACAAGGACTCCTAACTACAACCATTTGTTTTCCGTCAACTGGTGACTAATATTTTCAGACAGCTTCTGCTTCAAATATATTTGTTTGACTTATTTATTAATTTATATGAAACGTTAAATTAGTCTGGAATGGTTACGTATCGATTCTCCGTCTGTTGAGCACACTACAAACATTTCCTGCAGTGCCGCAGACGCGTTTTGTGATGTGCGCAAAACACCGTGCGTGCGCGATCTGTGACGAGATGCGTGCGGTAAGTTATGACACACATAAGAACACAAGGATATAGAGATACTTTTGTAGATGAGTAGCTTGCAAGCACAACTGTGATAATTAATCAGGTACTTCCAAGCACCAGTGTGTGTGTGTGTGTGTGTGTGTGTGTGTGTGTGTGTGTGTGTGTGTGTGTGTGTGTGTGTGTGTGAGGTAGTACAGACGTGGGTGCTTGAAGAGTGTGCTCCACAACTAAAAAGAAAGCATCAGATAAGTGGTGTTTTACTGTTCAAACAAGCAGGTGTTCTACAATGGTGTTTCCTTGTTTAAACAAGGCGGCGTTTGAATATAGTGTTCACATTACAGTGGTGGAGAGCCCACGCCCCTGACACTATCACCTCTGACCTTTGTTTTGCTCTAATTTACTAGCCAGAGCAGCGGTGGAGAGTGCCAAGCCTCCAGAGTGCCACCCACCCCCCGGAAAATCACCCCCTGGAAGATCACCCCACACACTGCTACCCCAAGTATCATTCACCACAGTGACACTACCCCCCCAATCCACCACCAACAGAGTGCCAACATCCACCACCAACACAGTGCCAGCATCCACTACCAACAAAGTGCCAACCAGTAGATCAGTGATATTCCTGTAGTCATTTTCTAATGATACTTCTACCCCTCCTTCCATGTTTATTACCTGATTAATCAGACTGTTGCTACCAGCTGCTCGCAGGTTCCCAAAGCCAAGACGGTGTCAGGACACACACACACACAAACACACACACACACACACACACAATGAGGATACAAACACACTGGGTGAGCATAACACACACACACGCACACACACACACACACACACACACACACACACACTTACACACAGTGAGGATACAGACACACACATAGGGTGAGCATAACACACACACACCCACACACACACGCACACACACACACACACACACACACACAGACACACACACACACACACACACACACACACACACACACATATACACACACACACACAAGGAAAAAGATATTGGGGTAAGTATAACACCAGGCACATCTCCTGAAGCGCACATCAACCAAATAACTGCTGCAGCATATGGGCGCCTAGCAAACCTCAGAACAGTATTCCGACATCTTAATAAGGAATCGTTCAGGACCCTGTACACCGTGTACGTTAGGCCCATATTGGAGTATGCGGCACCAGTTTGGAACCCACACCTAGCCAAGCACGTAAAGAAACTTGAGAAAGTGCAAAGGTTTGCAACAAGACTAGTCCCAGAGCTAAGAGGTATGTCCTACGACGAGAGGATAAGGGAAATCAACCTGACGACACTGGAGGACAGGAGAGAGAGGGGGGACATGATAACGACATACAAAATACTGAGAGGAATTGACAAGGTGAACAAAGACAGGATGTTCCAGAGATTGGACACAGCAACAAGGGGACACAGTTGGAATTTGAAGACACAGATGAATCACAGGGATGTTAGGAAGTATTTCTTCAGCCACAGAGTAGTCAGTGGAATAGTTTGGGAAGCGATGTTATGGAGGCAGGATCCATACATAGCTTTAAGCAGAGGTATGATAAAGCTCACGGTTCAGGGAGAGTGACCTAGTAGCGATCAGTGAAGAGACGGGGTCAGGAGCTTGGACTCGACCCCTCCAACCTCAACTAGGTGAGTACAACTAGGTGAGTACACACACACACACACACAGAGTGAGGATACACTCAGACTGCGCTTGCACACTCTTGTAACAAACCTATCGACCTTCTCCTATAAAGAATCGAGGAAAAAAAAGGTCAAAAATAAAATTCCGATAAACTCTCCAGCAGTGGATCAACTTTTAATTTGCTTAATGGGAGTTCTGTTCTGACTCTGCCCTCAAGGTAGCCACCAGTAGCAGTGCATCTCCACCACGATGCATCCCTCACCTACATAATACATTTGAACCTGCAGCTTTGGTAATGAATTCTTATCTTTAGCCACATAAAATATAATATACTCCTATAAATAAGGCCTCTCGCAAAAAAAAAAATGTTCGCGTATTTTGGGTTTCTTTCACAGTGAGCTACAAGAGACATGTTGGTATGTTTCTGGTTACCTCCAGAAACAGCACTCCAATCTAACCCTTTTCCTATGATTATGAATATTTGCTGGGATTGAATAATCTATAATTATATAACTCTCACTGCTTGTACATACACACGCCTCATGGTATATATGCTGTGAGATACTTGTCAGTGTATATACCGGGAGATAAATATCCCTTCATCGTATACAGTGTACACACCTCTCGGTGTATTTTCAGACATATATACCATTCGTACATATACACAAACGTACATACACGATATTCGCAGGAATGATTGATATCTAATAGCCCAGTCTGTTAGTCTGGACAATGATTGGGCTGTTGAACCTGACCGAACATGGCACTCGGAATGACACCATTTTCGCTTGGGAAGCCTGGCTGCCAGAACCCAGTGTCTCTTTCCAGCTATCCGGACGGAGATTCGAACCTACGCCACACCCAGCGCTGAATAACCCCCACACGTTTAGCGCTTCAGCGAAATAACAATAATAATGTCTGTATAATTATTCTGTAGACATGACAGGTAGACTAAATTATTTCCTCAGTCATTAACCTTAAAATTTTGCTATTAATCTCAAAGATTAATAATAGTGTTTAAGAGAAAGCAACATCTAGCAACCCTAAAAAGCCATTGTTACCAATATCTATTTTTTTTTTTTGGCGTGTGGATATTAAAAAATTTGTCAAAGTATATCTGATAGGTTTCCATTATTTTCCGTCGGTCCCTTCCTATCCCTTACTGAAAATTAAAAATTAAACAGACGATAAAAAGAATTCCTTTAGTTCTCCCAATATTATCGAATTATCTTCCTCGTTTTCTCTTGTTCTATTATTTTTGGTGTCACCTTCACATATCCAAAGTCATTACCTCTTGCCAGTTACCTTTATCTTTTATATGAAGAGAAAAAAGATACTTCACCTCTTATCTAAAGAGAAAAAAGATACTTCGTCTCTTATCTAAAGAGAAAAAAGATATTTCCTTTTTTATCTAAAGAGAAAAAAGATACTTCGTCTCTTATCTAAAGAGAAAAAAGATATTTCCTTTTTTATCTAAAGAGAAAAAAGATACTTCGTCTCTTATCTAAAGAGAAAAAAGATACTTCGTCTCTTATCTAAAGAGAAAAAAGATACTTCGTCTCTTATCTAAAGAGAAAAAAGATACTTCGTCTCTTATCTAAAGAGAAAAAAGATACTTCGTCTCTTATCTAAAGAGAAAAAAGATACTTCGTCTCTTATCTAAAGAGAAAAAAAGATATTTCCTTTTTTATCTAAAGAGAAAAAAGATACTTCGTCTCTTATCTAAAGAGAAAAAAAGATACTTCGTCTCTTATCTAAAGAGAAAAAAGATACTTCGTCTCTTATCTAAAGAGAAAAAAGATACTTCGTCTCTTATCTAAAGAGAAAAAAGATATTTCCTTTTTTATCTAAAGAGAAAAAAGATACTTCGTCTCTTATCTATTGCAAAAATATTTCATCTCTTACGTATTTTTTTCTGTTTTCATCCTCAGTTATTTCAAATTACAATCCTTCTCCTCCACCATCTATCTCCCCAAACATATTCTGGCACTGTAAACATCTCTCATTTGTGCCTCAAACATCTCTGTCTCTCACCACATATTTCTCCCATTATCTCTATCCTTGTCTCAAGATTTTAGCGAGAATTCAGTTTTAAACTGATTTTCGGATATCTCTCTCTCTCTCTCTTTTCACACCTTTTCGCTTGACTGTTTGTACGCCATTTTCCTCTTGTTACTCGTTAAGCGATTTCGGCAGCCAAGTGGAAACGGTTCAGGAATTTTCTCTCTCTCGTCACGTGATTCTTTAGTAACCTGGAATAATTCATAGACTCGTTAACTAATTCGTTACCAGCCTGGAATGATTCTTGAAATTATATAGCTGCCTCGTTAAGCGATTCTCTTTAATGAAGCTGGTATAGTGAAATTCTCGCTCGTTACTGCTCGTTAACTCGTCCGGGAAACGGATGTACAGTTCTTTAACTCTTTTTCGTTAATCGCCGGAAATATAACGAGTTATTTAACTCTCTCCAGTTATTCATTCGTTAACACATCCGAAAAACCGAGTCATTCAACTTCACGTTACTCTCTCGTTAATGTTTCCGGAAAACTGAATAAATCTTTAAACGCTTTCGTTACTCGTTGGGTAAAACGTCTGGAAAATGGAATGAGCCCACTAACTCTCTTGTTGCTTATTCGACAACTCGTCCAGGACACGAAACCAGTCTTAAATCTCCCTCGTTGTTCGTTTAACAACCTGACCGTGAGTACGAATGGATCCTAAACTTCTCGTTCGTTAAGCAAGTCAGCTGTGACGTGTAACCTACCCCGGGAGCGTTACTCGCTCGTATATGCCTTAACAAGCCAATATGTTTTCCCTTGTTGGTGCAAAGGCACGTTTCGCTCACCATTATGCCTATTTACCCAGTTAGGAAAACAAAAGAATTAAAACCAGTTAAAAACGGAGTTTCGCTCTAAACAAAAAATTTAAGCGTCAATATTGGTTTCAATACGTTTTCTGAAAATGGTCCTTGCTGGTTTCTGTACATTTTCAAAATGGTTCCTACTGGTTTCAATACCTTCTGAGAAAGGTCACTGCTGGTTTCAATACCTTTTGAGAATGGTCCCTGCTGGTTTCAATACGTTTTCTGAAAATGGTCCCTGCTGGTTTCAATACATTTTCAAAATGGTTCCTGCTGGTTTCAATACCTTTTCAAAATGATCCCTGCTGGTTTCAGTACATTTTCAAAATGGTCCCTGCTTGTTTCAATACGTTTTCTGAAAATGGTCCTTACTGGTTTCAAAACTTTTTCTGAAAATGATCCATGCCGGTTTCAATACGTTTTGAGTATGGTCAGTGCTGGTTTCAATACCTTTTGAGAATGGTCATTGCTGGTTTCAGTACCTTTTTGAGAATGGTCACTGCTGGTTTCAATACCTTTTGAGAACGGTCATTGCTGGTTTCAGAACCAGCAGTGATTGAACAGAACTGGCATCAAGGAGATGATTCCTCTGAGGAGAAATGAACAACTATGGAAAACAAAACTGTATACTCTGAGAAACGTTTCGCGCTAGGCAGAGCTTTATCAAGTTACAGGGCGAAATGTGCTCAATATGAAGACCCTTTTCGCATGCTCGAGACTTTTCTCTCAATACCTGACAGCGTTACCACCAACTACACCGTTATTGCCACCAACTACACCGTTAATAACAACTACACCGTTAATAACAACTACACCGTTAATAACAACTACACCGTTAATAACAACTACACCGTTACTGCCACCAACTACACCGTTAATAACAACTACACCGTTACTGCCATCAATCACATCGTTACTACCCACATCGTTCCCGTCTCAAAATACTCGAAAAACATTGTGTGTTGTTCCTCAGTTGATTTATAAATATAATGAGAAAATGAGAGATAATACCCTGACTACAATAATTCACAACTAACCCACAATACCCTGACTACAATAATTCACAACTAACCCACAATACCCTGACTACAATAATTCACAACTAACCCACAATACCCTGACTACAATAATTCACAACTAACCCACAATACCCTGACTACAATAATTCACAACTAACCCACAATACCCTGACTACAATAATTCACAACTAACCACAATACCCTGACTACAATAATTCACAACTAACCCACAATACCCTGACTACAATAATTCACAACTAACCCACAATACCCTGACTACAATAATTCACAACTAACCCACAATACCCTGACTACAATAATTCACAACTAACCCACAATACCCTGACTACAATAATTCACAACTAACCACAATACCCTGACTACAATAATTCACAACTAACCCACAATACCCTGACTACAATAATTCACAACTAACCCACAATACCCTGACTACAATAATTCACAACTAACCCACAATACCCTGGCTGAAAATTCAAAACCCAAATACCCGGGGCCAAAATTCACAAAAACCCCACAAACCCTGTAAAAATTCACAAAAACCACAATACCCTGCTGCAAAAATTCCAAAAAAAACTCCCTGCCAAAAAAACAAAAACCCCCAAATCCCCGGGGCCCCAAACAAAAACCCCACTTCCCCGCAACAATCACAACTAACCCACAAACCCCTGGTAAAACAATAACAAAAACCACAAATTCAACAAAAAACCCCCCAAAACCCGGGCTGCAAAATTCACAACAAACCACAATCCCGGGGGTCAAACAACCAACCCAAAAACCCCCGACTGCACATTCACAACTAACCCAATCCCGGGCTGCAAAATTTACAACTAACCCACAATCCCTCAACAAATTAAAAAACCCCCCAACCCTCCTTTTTTTAAAATTCCCAAAACCACAAAATCCAACAACCCAAACAACCCAAAATCCTCTAAATTCCAAAACCCCCCAAAAAACCCTGCTGAAAATTCACAATAACCCACAATCCCCCGGGGGGAAAATTCAACTAACCCACATACCCTGACTGAAATAAAATCCCAAAAACCCCTTTCCCCAAAAAAAAAACCCAACCAACAACCCCCAAAAATCCCGGCTGAAAAAAAAATAACCCCAAAATCCGGGCTCAAAATTCAAAACAAACCCCAAACCGCTGCAAAAAATTACAACTAACCACAATACCCTGCTGCAAAATTAAAAAACAAACCCAATCCCCGGGAAAACAATTAAAACTAACCAAATACCCTGCTCAAAATTTCAAACCCCAAAACCCCCCAAAACCCAAAAAACCCCAAATACCCGGGAAAAAAAACCCCTCCCCAAAAAAAACCCAAAAACCCCTTTGGCTAAAAAACTAAACCCCCAAAAAACCCAACAACACAAAACCCCCCTGCCAAAATTAAAAAACCCCAAAACCCCCAACTTAAACCCCCCAAAATTCCAAAACAAACAAAACCCCAAAACCCCAAAAACACAATCCCCCAAAACCCCAACAATTCCCCAAAAAACCCCCCCTCCAAAAACCCACTCCCCCCCCCCCTTCAAAAAACCCAAACAACCCCACTAGGGGAAAACAATTAAACTAACCCCAAATACCCACTGAAACAATTACAATAAAAAAACCCCCCCAAAAAAAATTTAAACCCCCCCCACAAAATTCCAAAAACCCCACTTTCCCAAAAAAACAAAACAACCCCAAAATTTAAACCAAAACAACCCCAAAAAAACCCCCCTGCTGCAAAATTAAAATTCCCCAAACCCCCTTTGCAAAATTAAACTAACCCACAAACCCTGCTGAAAAAAACAAAACCCAAACCCCTGATGAAAAAATTCACAACCCCACAATCCCCTGCCAAAAAAAAAAATTACCCCAACAACCCCCTAAAACACAAAAAACCCCCCTGATGCAAAATTCAAATAACCCACAATCCCTGACTCAAACAACACAATTTTCCCAAATCCCTTCCAACAATTCCCCCCAAACAATCCCACTAACAATACAATCCCAAAATTTCCCCCAAAAACACAAAACCCATTAACCCCCAAAACAAAATAACCCCTCCCGGGCCAAAAATCCCACAAACCCCCCAAAAAACCCCAAAAAACCCCAAAAACCCCAAAAAAAAAAAACCCCTGACTGCAAAATTCCCAAACAACCCAAAAACCCCCTTGTTCAAACAACCCCAAATCCCCCAAATTCCCAACTCACAATCCCCAACTAACAATCCCCTCCCAAATCCAAAAAACACAAAAACCCCAACTTATAAAAATTTAAAACTAAACCCAAAACCCCCCAAACCCCAAACAAATAAACCCAAAAACCCCCACTGCAAAATTCCAACAAAACCCAAAATCCCCCCAAAACAACAAAAACCCAAACCCACCAAAAACACAAAACCCCAAATACCCTCCCCAAAAACAACCCAAAATACCCGACTGAACAATTCAAAACTAACCCCTCCCCCGCTGCAACAATTCCAAAACCAAAAAAACCCTTTTGAACTTAAAAAACAATTCCCACAAAACCCCCCCCTGACCAAAATTCAAACAACCAAATACCCTGACGCAACAACCCAAACAAACCCAAATCCCTGGTCCCCAAAAAAAATCCCACAAACCCTCTGAAAAATTTAAAAAACCCAAAAAACCCTTTCCAAAATTTTAAAAACCCCACAATACCTGCTGAAAATTTCACAAAAAACCACAATCCCCTTCAAAAATTTAAACAAACCAAATCCCTGTGCAAAATTAAACCCCCCCAAACCCTGCTGAAAAAATTCAAAAACCCCCACAATACCCCCAAAATTCAAAAAACCCCAAAATTTTTAAAACACCCCCCCAAAACCCTGAACAATTAAAAAAACTAACCCACAAACCCTGCTAAAATTCACCAAAACCCCCAAAACCCCCCGGGCCCAATTCCAACTAACCCACAATCCCCTGACTGAAAATTCACAACAACCCCAACCCCGATGAACAATTAAACCAAACAAACCCGACGCAACATTCAAAACTACCCACAAACCCGACCAACAATTCACAACAAACCCCCACAAACCCTGCTGCAAAATTCACAACAACCCACAATCCCCTGACTGCAACAATTCCAAAAACCCCAAAATCCCTGACTGCAAAAATTCAAACTAACCCACAAAACCCACTGAACAATTAACTAACCCAAAAACCCATGCAACAATTACAACTAACCCACAATCCCCGCTGCAACAACCCAAAAACCCCAAAACCCCTATGCAAAATTTTACAACAACCCAAACCCTTCTGCAAAATCAAACAACCCACAATCCCCGCTGGAAAATTCAAAAAAACCCCCCAAAAAACCCGGGCCTGCAAAAATTTTCACAAAACCCCAATACCTGCTGAAAAATTCACAACCCCCAAATCCCTGGGGGGGGGGGGGGGGGGGGCCAACAAAAACCCAAAACCCCAAACCCGGGCGAAAAAATTACAACAAAACCAAAATCCCTCCAAAAATTTCCCAAAACCCCCCAAACCCGGTGCAACAATTCAAACTAACCCCAACCCCTTTGGCAAAATTAAACAACCCACAATACCCCCCAAAAAAACCCCCCCTCCAAAAACCCAAAACCCCCCCCCAAAATTACAAACAACCCCCCCCTTAAAACCACAAAAACCCCCCCCCTTCAAAAAACAACCCAAATCCCCGGGCTGAAAATTCAAACTAACCCCAAATACCCGGGCTGCAACAATTCAAACAACCCAAACCCGGGCTGAAACAATTCCAAAAACCCACAATATGGTGAACAATTCCAATTCACTACCCCCAAAACAAAACCACAACCCTCCAAAACCAAAAATTCCCCAATCCCCTCCAACAAAAAAAACCCAAAATTTACGGAAAATTTAAAACTAACCCACAATCCCCGGGCTCAACATTACAACTACCACCCCCCCAAAAACAACCCCCAAAAACCCGGCTGAACAATTCACAAACAACCCAAAACCCGGCTGAAAATTACAACTAACCCAAATCCCCTGGCTAAAAATTCACAACCCCAAATCCCCTGATAAAATTAAAACCCCAAACAATACCCGGGCCAACAAAAAAAACCCAAACCCCCAATCCCTTAAAAAAATTTAAAAACCCCAAATACCTCCCTGCCAATTAAAACAACCCCCAAAACCCGCTGCAAAATCACAACCCAAAACCCCTGCCAAAAACAAAACCCCAATCCCCTGCCAAAAATTTAAAACAACCCAATCCCCTGCTAAAAAAAAAAAACCCCCCCAATCCCCTTTAAAAAAATTTAAAAAACACCCAACCCCCCAAACCTTCCCCCCCCACACCAAAACAAAAACCCAAACAAACCCCAAAATAAAATCCCCCACAAACCCCCAAAAATTTAAAACTAACCCCCAATCCACCAACAACACAAAAACCCAAATCCCCCCCCCAAAAAACCCAAACCCCCTGCTGCAACAATTCAAAAAAAACCCCCCAAACCCCCAAAAATTTCAAAACAAACCCCACAATCCCGCTGAAAAAATCACAAAACCAAAAACCCCTGCTGCAAAAATTTCACAAAACCCACAAACCCGCTAAAAACCCAAATCCCCAAATACCCCCAAAACACAAAAACCCCAAACAAACCCCTTCTGCCTTCAAAAAACAACCCACAAACCCCCCAAAAATTTTCCCCCAAAATTTCCCAAATCCCAAATTCTAAAACAACCCACAATACCCTGACGCAAAAACCAAAGCAACAACACAATCCCAAATCCCAAAATAAAAAACCCAAAAAAACCCCAAAATTTCCCTAACCCCAATACCCCAACCCCAAAAATCCCCCAAAACCCTTCAAAATTCCCAACCCACCCCCACGCAACAAAAAAAACCCAAAAACCCTTAATTCACAAAACCCAAATACCCTGCCCAAAATTCACAAACAACCCCCAAATCCCTGACTGAAAATTCACAAAAACCCCAATCCCCGCTGCAACAATTCAAAAACAAACCCCAATACCCGATGAAAACAATTCAAAACTAACCCACAATCCCTGACTGAAATTCCACAAAAACCCCCCCCGGAAAAACCCCTAAAAAATCCCCATTAAATTTTCCAACCCCCTCCCCGCCCCCAAAAAAACTAACCCAGGCCCCCTTTTTTTTTTAAAATTTTCTTAATGGTTTTTTCCCAAAAACCCCCAAAAAAACCCAACCCCTTTCCCTTTCCCGAATTTAAAAAAAAAAAATTTTAAAAAAAAAAATTTTTAAAATTTTTTTTTTGTTTTAAAATTTGGAAAAAAGGAAAAAAAAGAAATTTAAAAAGAAATTTTTTAAAAAAAAACCCCCAAAAAAAAACCCCAAACCCCCCAAAAAAACCCCCAAAAACAAAAAAAAAAACAACCCCAAAACCCAACCACATAAAAAACACCCCCCCTTAAAAACACAAAAAATTTACAAAAAAACAAAAAACCCCGGGGCCAAAACAAAAACCCCCAAAAACCCCTAAAATTAAACCCCCAAAAAACCCCCTTTCAAAATTCACAAAACCCAAAACCCCAAATTTCCCTCCTTTTCATTTAAAAACCCAAAATTTTAAAAATTTTAAAAAACCCCATCAACTTCCCAAAAAACCAAAAACCCCTATGAACAATTAAATAACCCAAAAATTGAAAATTAAAAACTCCCCTTTATATGAAAAAATTAAAAAAAAATAAAAAAAAATTTTAAAATAAAAAACCCCCAAACTTAAAAACCCAAACCAATAAAACAACAAAAAACCCCCCACAATCCCCTCAACAACCACAAAAACCCTTTTTTCCCGGAACAAAAAAAACCCAAAAATGAAATTTTCAAACAACCACAATTTTAAAATTCAAACTAAAACCCACAAAACCCTGACTGAAAAATTCACAACTAACCCACAAACCCGGGCTGCAACAATCCACAAAAAACCCCAACAATACCTGACTGAACAATTCACAACTAACCCACAATACCTGACTGCAAAATTCTAAACAAACCCCAAAATACCGACGGAACAATTCACAACAAAACCCAAAAACCCCTGACTGAAAACAATTCAAACTCCCCCACAATACCCTGGCTGCAACAATTCACAATACCCAAAATACCTACTGCAACAATTCAAAAACTCCCCAATCCCCTACTGAAACAATTCACAATAACCACAATACATGACGGCAACAATTAAAAAACCCCAATACCCTGACTGCAACAATCCAACTAACCCACAATACCCTGACGCAAAATTTCCCAAAAATAACCCCAATACCCGGGATCAACAATACAACTAACCCACAATACCCTGACTGCAACAATTCCAAAAAAACCCAAAATCCCGGGCTGCAAAAAATTCACAACAAACCCCACAATACCCTGGCTGCAATAATTCACAACTAACCCACAATCCCCTCGCTGCAACAATTCACAACAACCCCACAATACCCGACTGCAATAATTCAAAACAAAACCCACAATACCCGGGCTGCAAAAATTCCAATAACCCCAATCCCCTGGCTGAAAACAATTCCAACAAACCCCACAATACAGGGCTGCAACAATTCACAACTAACCCAAATTCACTGGCTGCAACAATTTCACAACTAACCCACAAAAACCCTGGCTGCAAAATTTCAAAAAATCCCACAAACCCTGGCGCAACAATTCAAAATAACCCACAATACCCGGGCTGCAACAATTCACAACAAACCCCCAAAATCCCCTGCTGCAGCAATTCACAACTAACCCAAAATACACTGCTGCAATAATTCACAACAAACCCCACAAACCCGTGCAAAAAATTCAAACTAACCCACTACCTGACTGCAAAAATTTCCAAAAAAACCCAAAATACCCTGGCTGCAACAATTCAAACTAACCCAAAATCCCCTGGCTGCAATATTCAGAACTAACCCACAAACCCTGACGCAATAATTCACACAACCCCCAATCCCTGACTGAACAATTTTAAACAAACCCACAATACCTGACTGCAATAATTCAAACAAACCCAAACCCCCTGGCGCAAAAATTTCACAAAAACCCCACTCCCTGGCTGCAACAACTCAAAAACAAACCCCACAATACCCTGGTGAAACAACCACAACAACCCCACAAACCCTGACTGCAACTTTTTCAAACTAACCACAATACCTGGCTGAAAAAATTCACAACTAACCCACAATCCTACGAAACAATTCACAATACCCATAATCCCCGACTGCAACCCAATTCAAAAACAAAACCCCAATCCCGGGCTGCAAAATCCAAACTAACCCCCCCCGACTGCAACAACACAACAAAACCTAAAATACCTGATGCAATAATTCTCAACTAACCACAATACCCGACGGGGAACAATTCACAACAAACCCCCCACAATACCCTGACTGCAAAAATTCCAACTAACCCAAATCCCCTGGCTGCAAAATTCAAAACTAACCCACAATACCCTGACTGCAACAATTCACAACTAACCCACAATACCTGACTGAACAATTCACAACAACCCAAAATACACTGACTGCAACAATTACAACAAACCCCCACAATACCCTGCTGAAAAATTCACAACTAACCCACAATACCCTGACTGCAACAATTCAAACTAACCCCCCAATACCCTGACGCAAAAATCCAAACTAACCCACAATCCCCTGACTGAACAATTAAAACAAACCCCCCAATACCCGGGCTGCAAAATTCACAAACAACCCACTCCCCGGTGCAAAAAATTTCCCAAAAATAACCCACAATCCCCTGGCTGCAAAAATTCACAACAAACCCACAATACCTGACTGCAATATTCACAACTAAACCACAATCCCGGGCTGCAAAAATTTCAAACAAACCACAAACCTGACGCAACTTTACAACTAACCCACAATCCCCGGGCCCAAATAATTACAACAAACCCCCACAATACCCTGGCTGCAACAATTCAAAACAAAACCCACAATCCCCTTTCGGGAACAATTCACAACTAACCCACCTGCCCAAAACAATTCACAACTAACCCCCAATACCTGACTGCAAAATTAAAAACTAACCCACAATACCCTGACTGCAAAAATTCACAACTAACCAAAAATACCCGACTGCAACAATTAAAACTAACCCACAATACCCTGACTCAACAATTCCAACAAAACCCACATACCCTGATGCAACAAATTCAAAACAAACCCACTTCCCCGATTTGCAAAATTTCACAACAACCCACAATCCCCTGACTGCAACAATTCAAAACTAACCCACAAACCCGATGCAACAATTCACAACAAACCCAAAATACCCTGACTGCAAAATTCAAAACAAAACCACATACCCGGCTGACACAATCCAAAACTACCCAAATACCCTGACTGCAACAATTACAATAACCCACAATACCCGACTGAAACATTCCAACAAACCCCACAATCCCCTGGTGCAACAATTCCAAAAACAACCACAATACCCTGCTGCAACAATTCAAAAATAACCACAATATCTAGCAACAATTCACAACTAACCCACAAAACCTGACTGCAAAATCACAATAACCCAAAATCCCCCGACTGCAAAAATTTCAAACAAACCCACAATACCCTACTGCAACAAAAAAACAAACCCAATACCCGACTGCAAAAATCCAAAACTAACCCACAATCCCCTGACTGCAAAATTCACAAAAACCAAAATACCCTGGCTGCAAAAATTTCACAACTAACCCAAAATACCCTGCTGCAATAATTCACAAATAACCCACAATCCCCTGGCTGCAAAAATTCCAAAACTAACCCACAATACCCTACTGCAAAATTTCACAACAAAACCCACAATACCCTGGCTGCAACAATTCACAACAAACCCCACAAACCCTGGCGCAAAAATTTCCCAAAAACTAACCCACAATACCCGGGCTGCAACAATTAAAAACTAACCCACAATACACGGCGCAACAATTCACAACTAACCCCAATCCCCTGGCTGCAAAAATTCAAAAACTAACCACAATCCCCGGGCTGCAAAAATTACAACAAACCCACAACCGGGGCTGCAACAATTCACAACTAACCCAAAATCCCCTTCCCTGCAGAAATTCACAACAAACCCCAAAATACCCTGACTGCAAAATTTCACAACTCCCCCACAAACCTGACCAAAAATTTCACAAAAACCCACAATCCCCGACTGCAATAATTCACAAAAACCCCAAAATCTTGGCTGAAACAATTCACAACAAAACCCAAAATCCCCGGCGCAAAATTCAAAAAACTAACCCCACAATACCCTGACTGCAATAATTCACAACAAACCCCACAATACCCTGATGGAAAAATTTTAAAAATAACCCACAATACCCTGACTTCAATAATTCACAACAAACCCCAAAATCCCCTGGCTGAAAACAACTCACAACTCCCCCACAATCCCCGGGCTGCAACAATAAAAACTAACCCACAATCCCCGACGAACAATTCCAACAACCCCACAATACCTGACTGCAAAATTCCAACAAACCCCACAATCCCCTGGCTGCAAAAATTCCCAAAACAAACCCCCACAATCCCCTGACTGAACAATTCAAACAAAAACCCAAAATTCCCCTGACTGCAAAAATTTCACAACTAACCCAAAATCCCCTGGCTGCAACAATTACAACAAACCCCCACAATACCCGGGCTGCAACAACAAACAAAAACCCACAATACCCGGCGCAACAACTCACAACTACCCCAATACAGACTGCAACAATTAAAAACAAACCCCACAATCCCCTGACTGCAAAAATTTTCAAAACTAACCCACAATCCCCTGGGCAACAATTCCAAAAAACCACAATCCCCTGACTGCAACAATTAAAAACTCCCCCACAATACCCTGACGCAAAATTTCCCACAACTAACCCCAAAATCCCTGACTGCAAAAAATTCACAATAACCCACAATACCCTGACTGCAACAATTCAAACTAACCCAAAATACCCTACTGCAAAATTAAAAAACTAACCCAAAATACCCTGACGAAAACAATACAACAAACCAAAATACCCGATGAACAATTCACAACTAACCCCAAAAACCCCTGACTGAAACAATTACAACTAACCCAAAATACCTGGCTGCAACAATTCAAACTAACCCAATACCCGGACGCAAAAATTTCACAACAACCCCCACAATACCCTGACTGAAAACAATTCACAACAAACCCAAATCCCCTGAACAAAAATTCACAACTAACCCACAATCCCTGACTGCAACAATTCACAACTAACCACAATACCCTGCTCAAAAATTCACATAACCCACAAACCCTGACTGCAACAATTCCAACTAACCCAAAATACCCTGGCTGCAAAAAATTCACAACAAACCCCACAATCCCTGACTGCAACAATTCACAACTAACCCCAATCCCCTGACTGAACAATTCAAATAACACACAATACCCTGACTGAAAAATTCAAACTAACCCACAATCCCCTACTGCAACAATTCACAACTAACCCACAATCCCCTGACTGCAACAATTCCAACTAACCCAAAATCCCCTGACTGCAACAATTCACAATAAACCCACAATACCTGACTGAAAACAATTCAAAACAAACCCCACAATCCCTGGTGCAACAATTCACAATAACCCACAATACCGATGCAACAATTCACAACTAACCACAATGCCCTGCGCAAAAAATCCAACTAACCCAAACCCCCCCAGACTGCAACAATTCACAACTAACCCAAATACCTGACTGAAAACAATCACAACTAACCCAAAATACCGGGCTGAACAATTCAAACTAACCCAAATCCCTTACTGAAACAATTCAAACTAACCCCCAATCCCCTGACTGCAATAATTCTAAAACAAACCCACAATACCCTGTGGAAAATTCACAACTAACCCAAATCCCTGATGCAACAATTCACAACTCCCCCACAATCCCCTGGCTGCAAAAATTCAAAACAACCCACAATACCCGACTGAACAATTCAAAACTAACCCAATCCCCTGACTGCAACAATTCACAACTAACCCACAATCCCCTGACTGCAAAATTCACAACAAACCCACAATCCCCCTGACTGCAACAATTCACAACTAACCCAAAATACCCTACTGCAACAATTCACAACTAACCCACAATACCCTAATCAACAATCCAAAAACCCAAATACCTGACTGCAACAATTCAAAACAAACCCAAATACCCGGCTGCAACATTCAAAACAAACCCACAAACCCTGCTGCAATAATTCACAACAAACCCCAAATACCCGGCGAAAAAATTTCAAACTAACCCCAATCCCCTACTGCAATATTCAAAACAAAAACCAAATCCCCTGGCGCAACTTTCAAACAAACCCCAAAATACCCTGGCTGCAACAATTTCAAATAACCCACAATCCCCTGGCTGAAAACATTCAAACAAACCCACAATCCCCTGCTGCACAATTCAAACAAACCCCAAAATCCCCTGACTGCAACAATTCCAACTAACCCAAATCCGACTGCAAAAATTCACAACTAACCCACAAACCCGATGCATAATTTCTCAATAACCCAATACCCGGGCGGGAAACAATTCAAACTAACCCACCATACCCTATGCAACAATTCCAAACTAACCCACAATCCCCTACTGAAAAACAATTCCAACAAAACCCACAATACCCTGCTGAAATAATTTACAAAAACCCCACAATCCCCTGACTGCAAAAATTTCACAACTAACCCAAATACCCTGATGAAACAATTCACAACTAACCCACAATCCCCTGAGTGCAACAATTCACAACTAACCCACAATCCCCTGACGCAACATTAAACAAACCCCCAATCCCAGGCGCAAAAATCCAAAACAAACCCACAATCCCCGATTTGAAAAATTCAAAACAACCCACAATACCCGACTGCAATAATTCAAAAAAAACCCCAAAATATCCTGACTGCAAAAATTCCAAAACTAACCCACAATACCCTGACTGCAAAATTCACAACAAACCCCACAATACCCGGGCTGCAACAATCCACAACTAACCCCACAATACCTGACTCAAAAATTCACAACTAACCCAAATCCCCTGATGCAATAATTTCAACTAACCCACAATCCTGACTGGAACATTCAAAACTAACCCAAAATACCTGACTCAACAATTCCAACTAACCACAATACCCTGGCTGCAAAAATTTCAAACTAACCAAATACCCTGACTGCAACAATTCCCAACAAACCCCAAAATACCCTGACTGCAACAATTCAAAAACCCACAATACCTGACTGCACAATTCAAAATAACCCAAAATACCCTGACTGCAACAATTCCAACAAAACCCCAAACCTGCTGCAACAATTCACAACTAACCCCACAATACCTGACTGCAACAATCCACAACAACCCAAATCCTGACTGCAACAATTCCAACAAACCCACAAAAACCTGGCTGCAAAAAAATTTCAAAAACAAACCCCAAAATACCGGGTGCAAAATTCCAACAAAATACCCTGGCGCAAAAATTTCAAAAATACCCACAATACCCTGACTGAAATTTTAATTCACAAAAAAACCCACAATCCCCTGGGCAACAATTCACAACAAACCCCACAATACCCTGGCTGCAACAATTCACAACAAACCCCCATCCCTGGCTGAAAACAATTAAAACAACCCAAATACACGGGGCTCCCCAAAAATTTCACAACTAACCCAATACCCTGGCGCAAAATTTAAAACAAAACCCACAATACCCTGGCTGCAACAATTCAAACTAACCCACATCCCCGGGGGCTGAAAACAATTCACAACAAAACCCACAATACCCTATGCAGCAATTCACAACTAACCCCACAATCCCTGACTGCAATAATTCAAACTAACCCACAAAACCCTGACGAAACAATTCAAATAACCACAATCCCCGATGCAAAAATTTCACAACAACCCAAAATACCCGGGCGCAACAATTCACAACAAAACCACAATCCCCTGACTGCAAAAATTTCACAACAAACCCAAATACCTGACGAAATAATTCACAACAACCCACAATACCCTGACGGAAAAATTTACAATAACCCACAATATTGACTGCAAAAATTTCAAACTAACCCACAAATCCCCGGCTCAAAATTCAAACAACCCACAATACCCTGGCGCAACAACTCAAATAACCCACAATCCCCTGGCTGCAACAACTCAAAACAAACCCCCAAAAATACCCTGACTCCCAACAATTCACAACAAACCCCACAATCCCTGACTGAACAATTACAACAAAACCCCAAAAAACCCCGGGCTGCAACAATTCACAACTAACCCACAATACCCTGACGCAACAATTCACAACTCCCCCACAATACCCTGACTGCAAAATTCAAAACCCAAAATCCCCGGGCTGCACAATTAAAAACTAACCCACAATACCCGGGCTGCAACAATCACAACAAACCCACAATCCCCTGGCGCAACAACTCACAACAAACCCCACAATACACTGACTGCAACAATTCACAACTAACCAAAATACCTGACTGCAAAAATTTCACAATAACCCAATACCCTGGCGCAACAATTAAAAACAACCCCCAAATACCCTGACTGCAACAATTAACAATAACCCACAATACCTGAGAACAATTCACAACTAACCCCAATCCCCGGACTGAACAATTCCAACAACCCAAAATTCCCCTGACTGAAAAATTTCACAACTAACCCACAATCCCCTGACTGAAACAATTCACAACTACCCACAATACCCTGACGCAAAATTTCACAACAAACCCAATACCCGACTGAAACCCAACACAACAAACCCCACAATACCTGACTGCAAAAAATTACAACCAACCCACAATACCCTGGCTGCAATTTTTCACAACAAACCCACAATACCGACTACAAAATTCACAACTAACCCACAATCCCCTGACTGAAACAATTCACAACTAACCCCAATACCCTGACTGCAACAATTACAACTAACCAAAATACCCTGACTGCAACAATTCAACAAAACCCACAATCCCCTTCTGCAACATTCACAAAAACCCCCAAAAACCCCTGGCTGCAAAAATTTTTTTCACAAAACCAAAACCTGGCGCAACAATTCACAACAAACCCCACAATCCCCCTGAGAAACAATTAAAAAACAAACCCCACAATCCCCTGCTGCAAAAATTCACAACTAACCCACAATCCCCTGGCTGAACAATTCACAAAACCACAATACCCGACGCAACAATTACAAAACAAAACCACAATCCCCTGCTGAAAAAAATTCCAACTAACCCACAATACCCTGACTGCAATATTCTAAAACTAACCCAAATCCCCTGGCTGCACAATTCACAACAAACCCCAAAACCCGCGCACAATTCACAACAACCCACAATCCCGACTGCAACAATACAAATAACCCACAATACCCTGACTGCAATAATTCACAATAACCCCACAATCCCCTGATGAAAACAATTCAAAAACTAACCAAAATACCTGACTGCAACAATTCACAACAAACCCACAATCCCCTGACGCAACAATTCACAACTAACCCCAATCCCCGACTGCAAAAATTCCAACAAACCCCCACAATCCCTGGCTGCAACAATCCCAACTAACCACAATACCTACTGCAAAAAATTCACAACTAACCCAAAATCCCTGACTGCAATAATTCAAAACTAACCCCACAATATCGACTGAAACAATTCACAACAAACCCCCAAAAACCCCGACTGCAAAAATTTCACAACTAACCCACAATACCTGGCTGCAACAATCCAAAACTAACCCACAACCTGACTGAACAATTCACAATAACCCACAATCCCGACGCAATAATTTCAACTAACCCAAAATACCTGACTGGAACAATTCACAACAAAACCCAAAAACCCCGACGCAACAATTCAAAAACACCCACAATACCTGGCTGCAACAATTAAAACCCACAAACCCTGACTGCAAAAAATTCACAATAACCCACAATACCTGACTGCAACAATTCACAACAAACCCCACTTTCACTGACTGCAAAAAAATTCACAACAAAACCCACAATCCCCCTGACTGCAATAATTAACAACAAACCCACAATACCCGGGGACTGAACAATTCACAATAACCCACAATCCCCGACTGCAACAACCCACAACTAACCCACAATACCCTGACTGCAACAATTCACAAACAAACCACAATCCCCTGGTGCAAAAATTCAAACAACCCCACAATACCCTGGCTGCAATAATTCACAACTAACCCACAATACCCTGGCGAAACAATTTCCAACAAACCCCAAAAACCCCTGACTGCAAAATTCACAACTAAACCCAATCCCCTGGCTGCAACAATTCACAACAAACCCACAATCCCCTGGCGCAAAAATTACAACAACCCCATTCCCCTGGCTGCAAAATTTCACAACAAACCCACAAACACGGCTGCAAAAATTTCGCAACAAAAACCCCACAATCCCCTGGCTGCAAAAAATTCACATAACCCACAATCCCCCTGGCTGCAACAATTTCACAAAAACCCCACAATACCCGGGTGCAAAAATTTCCCAAACTAACCCAAAATACCCGACTGCAGCTTTTCAAACAAACCCCACAATCCCCTATGAAATAATTACAACTAACCCAAAAACCCTGACTGCAACAATTCACAACAACCCAATCCCCTGACGCAATAACAAACTAACTAAATACCCTCTGCAAAAATTCACAACTAACCCACAATACCCTGGCTGAAATAATTACAATAACCACAATACCCTGACTGAAATAATTCAAAAACAAACCCCACAATCCCCTGCGGGGAAAAAAATTTTCAACTAACCCACATACCCTGACTGCAATAATTCACAACCCCCAATACCCTGGACAAAAATTTCCAAACAAACCCCCACAATCCCGGTGCAAAAACTAAAAACTAACCCACATCCCCTGGCTGAAACAATTTCAAACTAACCCACAATACCCTGACTGCAACAATTCACAACTAACCCACAAACCCTGACTGCAACAATTCACAATAACCCACAATACCCTGGCTGCAACAATTCAAAACAAACCCCCAAATACCCTGACTCAACAATTAAATAACCCACAATCCCCGACTGCAATAATTCACAACTAACCCACAATCCCCGGCGGGAAAAATTCAAATAACCCACAATCCCTGGCTGCAACAATCCAAAAACCCCAAAATACCCTGGCTGCAAAACTCACAAAACCCACAATACCTACTGCAAAAATTTTCCAACAAACCCACTACCTGACTGAAACAATTCACAAAAAAACCCCCAAAATTTCCCCCCGGCGCAACAATTCACAACTAACCCCAAAATCCCTGACGCAACAATTCCAAACAACCCCACAATCCCCTGACTGCAAAAAAATTCAAAACAAACCCCACAATCCCCTGACTGAAACAAATTCACAACTAACCCAATCCCTGCTCAAAAATTCAAAAACAAAACCCAAACCCTGACTGCAAAAAATTCACAACTAACCCACAATCCCCTGACTGCAACCAATTCACAAAACCCCAAAAATTTACCCTGATGCAAAAATTCACAACTAACCCACAATACCCGACTGAAACAATTCCAACAACCCAATCCCCTGGCTGCAAAAATTTCCAACTAACCCACAATCCCCGATGCAAAAATTCACAACTAACCCACAACCCCCGACTGAACAATTTCCCAAAAACTAACCCAAAATCCCCTGATTGCAACAATTCCAATAACCAACATCCCTGCTGCAACAATTCAAAACAAACCCCAAATCCCCTGAGTGCAACAATTCACAACAAACCCCAAAATCCCCTGACGCAACATTCAAACAAAACCCATTACCCTGGCTGCAATAATTCACAACAAAACCCACAAACCCTGACTGCAACAATTCAAAGTAACCCACAATACCCTACTGAAAACAATTCCAACAAAACCCAAATCCCCTGACTGCAACAATTCAAAAATAACCCACAATACCCTGCTGAAAACAATTCACAACTAACCCACAATCCCCTGACTGCAACAATTAAAACAACCCCAATCCCCTGGCTGCAATAATTCACAACTAACCCCAATACCCGGCGCAACAATTCAAAAATAACCCACAAAAAATGACGGCAACAATTCACAACAAACCCCACAATACCCTGACTGCAACAATTCAAAACAAACCCCAAAAACCCCTGACTGCAACAATTCACAACTAACAACAATCCCCGACGCAAAAAATTCACAAAAACCCAATACCCTGACTGCAAAAATTTCACTTAACCCCAAACCCCTGACTGCAACAATTCAAAACAAACCCCACATACCCTGACGCAAAAATTTCCCAAAACTAAACCCAAAATACCCTGAGCAACAATTCACAACTAACCCCCAAAATACCCGACTGCAACAATTCACAACAACCACAATACCCTGACTGCAAAAATTCACAACTAACCCCACAATGCCTGACTGCAACAATTCAAAACTAACCCCAATACCAACTGCAACAATTCAACTAACCCACAATACCCTGACTGAAACCCAATTCACACTAACCACAATACCGGCTGAACAATTCACAAAAAACCAAAATCCCTTTGCAAAATTTAAAACAAACCCCAAAATCCCTTCTGCAATAATCTACAAACCCAAATCCCCGACTGGAAAACAATTTCCAACCCCACAATACCCTGGCTGCAAAATTTCAAAAAACTAACCCACAATACCCTGGCTAAAATAATTCACAAAACCCCCAAACCCTGGCTGCAACAATTCACAACTAACCCAAAAAACCCCTGACTGAAATAATTCACAACTAAACCACAATCCCCGGGCCCCAAAAATTTCCAACAAACCCAAATCCCCTGATGCAACAATTCAAAACTAACCACAATCCCCTGATGCAACAATTCACAACTAACCCACAATACCCAGACTGCAACATTCACAACAAAACCCACAATACCCTGACTGCAACAATTCACAACTAACCCAAAATACCCGGGCCCCTGCAACAATTCACAACAAACCCACAAACCTTGACTGCAACAATTCCAACAAACCCCAAAATACCCTGACTGAAAATTTTAAAACAACCCACAATACCCTGACGGGAACAATTAAAAAAACTAACCCACAATACCCGACTGCAACAATTCACAACTACCCACAATACCCGACTGCAACAATTCACAACTAACCCACAATCCCTGACTGCAAAATTCACAACTAACCCCCCAATTACCCTGACTGAAACAATTCACAAAACCCACAATACCCTACTGCAACAATTCACAAAACCCACAATTTACCCTGACTGCAAAAATTCACAAAAAACCCACAATACCCGCTGCAAAATTTCACAACAAACCCACAATCCCTGCGCAAATCCAAACTAACCCCAATACCCTGACTGCAACAATTACAACAAACCCAAAAACCCTGGCGCAACAATTCAAAAAAAACCCACAATCCCCTGGCTGCAATAATTCCAACAAACCCAAAAACCCCCTGGCTTCAACAATTAAAAAACAAACCCCACAATACCCTGACTGCCAAAAATTCACAACAAACCACAATCCCCGGCTGCAACAATTCAAACTAACCCCAATACCGGCTGCAAAAATTCAAAAAGAAACCCACAATACCCTGGCTGCAACAATTCACAACAAACCCCAAAAATCCCTGGCTGCAAAAATTTCAAAACTAACCAAAATACCCTGCTGCAAAAATTTCACAACTAACCCCAATACCTGGCTGCAAAAATTCAAACAAAACCCACAATCCCCGGGCTGCAACAATTTCACAACAACCCAAATACCCTGGCTGCAAAAATTCACAACAAACCCCAAAAACCCCTGGCTGCAACAATTCACAACTAACCCACAATCCCCTGGCTGCAAAAATTTCACAATAAACCCAAAACCCTGGCTGCAAAATTCAAATTTAACCCAAATACCCGGCTGCAACAATTCACAAAAACCCCCCAAAATCCCCTGGCTGAACAATTCACAACAAACCCCACTTTCCCTGGCTGCAAAAATTCACAATAAACACAATACCCGGCTGCAACAATTACAACAAACCCCAATCCCGGCTGCAAAAAAATTTCACAACAACCACAATACCCTGACTGAACAATTCACAACAAACCCCACAATACCCTGACTGCAAAATCCAAAACAAACCCAATACCCGGCTGCAAAATTTAAAACAAACCCAACAATCCCCTGGCTGCAA
>NC_069450.1:24104523-24112023 GCF_026875155.1 Cherax quadricarinatus
CAATACTGAATTAATAGGTCATACAATATGCAAATTCAGAGGAAAACGCAAATTTACAAAATTCTGAGGCTAGAATAAGACCCAGAATTATGGACGAGGGGGAGGGGGAGGGGTAGATCGTAAGCCTCAGAATTATAAAAGGGGGGGGGGATCGTAAATACCGATATTACCCGCACGAGAAAATATTCTCCCCTCCTCCTCCCCAAGCGCGTAAAATGGATCTAATGCACTAAGGTTCAAAATCAAAGGTGGAATTTTATGGACGGACTTAACATAGAATTAAAAATGTGCTTCCCGTCTAGACTAGTTTGTTTGTTTGTTGTTAGTGGTGGTTATTACTATTATTTTTTCTGTTATTTTAGTTGCTTTTGTTGTGATATTGTTGGTGGTGTTGTTATTATCGTTATTGTTGTTACTGTTGCTGCTGTTGGTGTTGTTAGTGTTATCGTTACTGTTTTTGTTGGTACCGTTTTGTTCTTACCGTTATTTTGTTGTTACTGCTGTTGTTGGTGTTATCGCTATTATTTTTTTCTGTTGCTGTTTTGTATTTTGTTACTTTAATTGCTTTTGTTGTTACTGTTGCTGCTGATGTTATCGTCGTTATTTTTTGTTGTTACTGTTGTTGGTAGTGCTATTGTTGTTACTGCTGGTGTTGTTATTGCTATCGTTATTGTTTTTCTTGTTGCTGTTGTTGATGGTGTTATTGCCATCGGTACTGTTTTTGTTGTTACTGCTGTTGTTGGGGTTGTTACTGTCATAGTTATTATTGTTTGCTGTTGCTCTTTGTGTTCTTATTTTCGTTGTTGCTGTTATATCCTTCTTGTTCGTTGCTGTTGTTGCTAAAACTTTCGTTGTTGCTGCTTGTATTCTTGTTTTCCTTGCTGCTGTTTATGTTTCTGTTTGCCTTGATGCTATTTATGTTTTTGTTTTGGTTCTTGCTGTTTACGTTCTAGTTTTTCATCATGTTCTTGTTTTCGGTGTTCTTGTTTCGTTATGTTTACGTTCTTGTTTTCGCTGTTCATGTCTTTGTTTTCGTTGTTTACGTTCTTTTAATTGTTTTGTTTATGTTCTTGTTTTCGTTGCCGTTCTTGTTTCGCTGTTTATATTCTTGTTTTCGTTTTTCATGTTCTTGCTTTCTTTGTACATATGTTTCCTTTCGTTGTTTGTGTTTGTGTTTTCAGTTTCTGTTTGTGCTCTTGTCACAGCTGCTCATGCTGATGCCTGGTTAGCAAACTAAACAGTTAATTAATCTCTGCTAACTGAAGAATGAGCAGATGGTCCATACATAATGCCAGGAAGCAGGGCCATAAAATCAGGGCCTTCCCATCATATAAGGGTCATTAAGTCAATTCAGTGGCTTTAATCAAAAGTCAGGGGACCCCTTCAAATCCTAGCCAGGAAATTCTGGCGAGTAGCTAGGAACGCAGATTGAAGCAGCCTCTCTGAGAGTGTACCATTAGCAAACTAGGAAGTGTAAGCGAGGACTATGAGCTTAGAGCCTCAGTGAAAGTGTCCACATTAGCGAACTAGCAAGTATAAGTTAGGAATATGAGCTTAGAGCCTCACCTAAAGTGTTCCATTAGCAAACTAGCAAGTGTAAGTCAAGACTATGAGCTTAGAGCCTCGCTAAGAGTGTTCCATTAGCGAACTAGTAAGTGTAAGCCAAGATTATGAGCTTAAGAGCCCCGCTGGAAGTGTTCCATTAGCGAACTTCAAGTGAAATCGTCAAGTCATTCGTGATTTAATGCCCGAAAAATATTTTTTGACTGACATGCGGACCCTGAGAACACCAGATGAACCCACCGAGATATTTACGGCTGAACATAAAGGAAATATTATTGGTACTTAAAACATCGACAGTACAAGTTATAAACAGGAATTACACGGGTATGACTGACCTAGTTTTGCTTTTTTATTACCCACACTGAAGGATATACAAAGCGAGAGGTATCTCTCAAATGTATATACACCAAGAGGTGTGCATATTTCAGTGGACATACAGAGAAGTGTGTATATCTGAATATACACCGAGGCGTGTATACTTCAGTGTATATGTGCCGATAGGTCTAAGTGTATAAACACAGAGTTTACTCCCTGTTTATTCTCTATCTTTGGAATCAAAGTATTCTTGGCTGGTGATGATTCGATTTAAACCCAATTGACCAACCAATCAATAACTGATGTTTTGCACAGCGAAATATGCATGCAGAATTATAACGTACACAGATGTGTGAGAGTAAACAAGTCAGAGGAAAGACAATAGAACTAAGTGTATATTATTATATATATATATATATATATATATATATATATATATATATATATATATATATATATATATATATATAATAAAAGGAAGACAGACAGCTGCCTCTGAAGCCTTGAAACTCGGACGACAAACACTGACTTCAGATAATTCAACTTTGCAGGTGTTAAATGGAAGACGGTAAACAACAGCAGTGTACCAGAAACAGTACCTGGAATCACTTAAAGCAATAGACAAATGCCAGAGCTGTTGGAGCTTTGTGGAAAGTTTGCTTAGAACCAACACAAGAGAATCTACTAAAAATGAAAATCCACTGGCTGTGATTTTCGTGAACAATGAGGAACTAATCAGAAACAATCTCACATACAACATAATTCCCATCACAATCTCAGCAAACAACAGATATGCATAAATTCACGCACAAAACCTATAAAAGAAAAAACAGCCAACGTGAAAGCTGATGTTTAAGACATGTGCAACAGCTGGGTATCTTTACTGTCGAAACGTTTCGCCTACACAGTAGGCTTCTTCAGTCAAATACAAAGGCAGCAGGTGTAGTAGCGAAACGAAGATGTAATCGAACTATCAAACATGGATAAGTATTTGAAGTGGTTAGTCCCTCAGCCTGTAGAGAGTTCATCTCCAGGGTCTAGAATGATATATCATTTCTCTGTATTCGACTGAACAAGCCTACTGTGTAGGCGAAACGTTTCAAGAATTAAGATACCCAACTGTTGCCAACATGTTTTAGATCATCAACTTGCCAATATTTTATACTACTTTCAATATAACGTGAAAGCTGTTCAATAAATTTAATTTCTACAACCAAACAACAGTGACAAAAAAAAATAAGCTACGAGACATTCCCATAGTAAGACATTACGGGGGTGTATGCAAATTTTAGACAGATTTCGCGTGAGTACTGAACCGGATTCGCAAAGCCCAGCCAGAGTTCACCGAACACTGATCAACCACACTGAAACAGATTTAAACAATATTACGGAATAATCATGCTGGGCGTTTTTTTTACAAAATGGATTCTTTAGATGATGAAGTTAGCGAATATCGTTTGATCACATATTCTTTAAACCTGCGTCCAGAGGAGGGGAAAAAAAAGCACAGTTTTACAAAAGTAACTTGAGGCGAAAATCTTTCGAGAGCTTAAAGACTTTTAACTTAAAGTTCTTTGGCGAGGGTTTGGCGTGTCGAGACTTCGAAGTTGAAATGGAACTTTTCAAGGAGCTGAGTCTTTGACGGGAGTCGGAAGCAAAGTTTGTCGTGCCGATACTTCATAAGTCACAGGCAAAAAAAAAAAAACTTGGCTTATAAGTTGAGGTGAATTGGAAATCACATAAAAGTTCGTCGCCCAGAAACTTATTAAAAAAAACTTTTGAGCCAGAAGTTTTACAACTATAACGACTAAAGTTCATGTTAAATTATTTAAGCATTATATACGAAATAAGATCAACGCTTTGATAGCTACAACGAGATTATCTGATGCTCGTCTCCAGCAATATATAAACCTGTATGTCTCGCTACTTAAATTATCTAAAATAATCTTGATGATTATCCAGGTACTATCTAAGATAACTTTTACGCTGCTCTATACTGTGCAAGATAGCACCTTATTTCACTAGTCATCACTTTACCAAAATGTAGCAGATAGACGAATTACCACCTAGTAAATTAATGGACAAAAAAAGAATAGAATTTTTGCTATTCTTTGTGTGTGTGTGTGTGTGTGTGTGTGTGTGTGTGTGTGTGTGTGTGTGTGTGTGTGTGTGTGTGTGTGTGTGTGTGTGTGTGTGTGTGTGTGTGTGTGTGTGTGTGTGTGTGTGTGTGTGTGTGTGTGTGTGTGTGTGTGGTGTGTGTGTGTGTGTGTGTGTGTGTGTGTGTGTACATTCGTGCATAATGTGCGTACATTATGTCTGTGCATCTCTGTGTGTGTGCATATAAGATCTGTCCACTTAGTCGCGTATGTAAACGATTTAGGCTCACGTGTGTACACAATTCCGGTGTACGTCTCTATGTGATTATGTGCACTGGCATACATGCGTTTTCACGAGCATTCACGTTCGTTCATTTCTGAACGATCTAACCTTATAAGTTACATTACATTAATTCAGCAACCTCAACGATACGTCTGGCAACGAGGTGACCGAAAAATAAAAGAGAAAGTTGAAATGTAAACGTTGTTATGCTAGATCGTGTGACCCTGAACGTTGTTATGCTAGGTGGTGTGACCCTGAACATTGTTATGCTAGGTGGTGTGACCCTGAACATTGTTATGCTAGATGGTGTGACCCTGAACATTGTTATGCTAGATGGTGTGACCCTGAGCGTTGGTAAGCTAGATGGTGTGACCTTGAACATTGTTATGCTAGATGGTGTGACCCTGAACATTGTTATGCTAGGTGGTGTGACCCTGAACATTGTTATGCTAGATCGTGTGACCCTGAACATTGTTATGCTAGGTGGTGTGACCCTGAACATTGTTATGCTAGATGGTGTGACCCTGAACATTATGCTAGGTGGTGTGACCCTGAACATTGTTATGCTAGATGGTGTGACCCTGAACATTATGCTAGATGGTGTGACCCTGAACGTTGTTATGCTAGATCGTGTGACCCTGAACGTTGTTATGCTAGATCGTGTGACCCTGAACGTTGTTATGCTAGGTGGTGTGACCCTGAACATTGTTATGCTAGATGGTGTGACCCTGAGCGTTGGTATGCTAGATGGTGTGACCTTGAACATTGTTATGCTAGATGGTGTGACCCTGAACGTTGGTATGCTAGATGGTGTGACCCTGAACATTGTTATGCTAGATGGTGTGACCCTGAACGTTATGCTAGGTGGTGTGACCCTGAACATTGTTATGCTAGATGGTGTGACCCTGAACGTTGGTATGCTAGATGGTGTGACCCTGAACATTATGCTAGATGGTGTGACCCTGAACGTTGTTATGCTAGATGGTGTGACCCAGAACATTATGCTAGATGGTGTGACCCTGAACGTTGGTATGCTAGATGGTGTGACCCTGAACATTGTTATGCTAGATGGTGTGACCCTGAAAGTTGGTATGCTACATGGTGTGGCCCTGAACATTATGCTAGATGGTGTGACCCTGAACATTGTTATGCTAGAGGGTGTGACTCTGAATATTGTTATGCTAGATGGTGTGACCTTGAACGTTGTTATGCTAGATGGTGTGACCCTGAACATTATGCTAGATGGTGTGACTCTGAACATTGTTATGCTAGATGGTGTGACCTTGAACGTTATGCTAGATGGTGTGACCTTGAACATTATGCTAGATGATGTGACCTTGAACGTTATGCTAGATGGTGTGACCTTGAACGTTATGCTAGATGGTGTGACCTTGAGCATTGTAATGCTAGATGGTGTGACCCCGATCATTATGCTAGATGGTATAATCCTGAACATTATGCTAGATGGTGTGACCCTGAACGTTGGTATGCTAGATGGTGTGACCCTGAACATTGTTATGCTAGATGGTGTGACCCTGAACGTTGGTATGCTAGATGTTGTGACCCTGAACATTATGCTAGATGGTGTGACCCTAAACATTGTTATGCTAGATGGTGTGACCCTGAACATTATGCTAGAGGGTGTGACCATGAACATTGTTATGCTAGATGGTGTGACCCTGAACATTGTTATGCTAGATGGTGTGACCTCGAACGTTGTTATGCTAGATGGTGTGACCTTGAACATTGTTATGCTAGATGGTGTGACTTTGAACGTTATATTAGATAGTGTGACCTTGAACGTTATACTAGATGGTGTGATCCTGAACGTTATGCTAGATGGTGTGACCCTGAACGTTATGCTAGATGGTGTGACCCTGAACATTGTAATGCAAGATGGTGTGACCCTGAACATTGTTATGCTAGATGGTGTGACCTCGAACGTTGTTATGCTAGATGGTGTGACCTTGAACATTGTTATGCTAGATGGTGTGACCTTGAACGTTATATTAGATAGTGTGACCTTGAACGTTATACTAGATGGTGTGATCCTGAACGTTATGCTAGATGGTGTGACCCTGAACGTTATGCTAGATGGTGTGACCCTGAACGTTATGCTAGATGGTGTGACCCTGAACATTGTAATGCAAGATGGTGGGACCCTGAACGTTATGCTAGATGGTGTGACACTGAACGTTGGTATGCTAGATGGGGTGACCCTGAACGTTATGCTAGATGGTGTGACCCTGAACGTTGGTATTCTGGGAGTGACCCTGAACGTTGGTATGCTAGATGGGGTGACCCTGAACGTTGGTATGCTGGATGAAGGTGACTCTAAACGTTGGTATACTGGATGGGGGTGACCCTGAACGTTGGTATGCTGGACTGGGTGACCCTGAACGTTGGTATGCTGGATGGGGTTGACCCTGAACATTGGTAAGCTGGATGGGAGTGACCCTGAGCGTTAGTATGCTGGATGGGGGTGATCCTGAACGTTGGTATGCTGGATGGGGGTGACCCTGAACGTTGGTATGCTGGATGGGGGTGACCCTGAACGTTGGTATGCTGGATGGGGGTGACCCTGAACGTTGGTATGCTGGATGGGGGTGACCCTGAACGTTGGTATGCTGGATGGGGGTGACCCTGAACGTTGGTATGCTGGATGGAGGTGACCCTGAACGTTGGTATGCTGGATGGGGGTGGCCCTGAACGTTGGTATGCTGGATGGGGGTGACCCTGAACGTTGGTATGCTGGATGGGGATGACCCTGAACGTTGGTATGCTGGATGGGGATGACCCTGAACGTTGGTATGCTGGATGGGGGTGACCCTGAACGTTGATATGCTGGATGGGGATGACCCTGAACGTTGGTATGCTGGATGGGGGTGACCCTGAACGTTGATATGCTGGATGGGGATGACCCTGAACGTTGGTATGCTGGATGGGGATGACCCTGAACGTTGGTATGCTGGATGGGGATGACCCTGAACGTTGGTATGCTGGATGGGGATGACCCTGAACGTTTGGTATGCTGGATGGGGATGACCCTGAACGTTGGTATGCTGGATGAGGATGACCCTGAACGTTGGTATGCTGGATGGGGATGACCCTGAACGTTGGTATGCTGGATGGGGGTGACCCTGAACGTTGATATGCTGGATGGGGATGACCCTGAACGTTGGTATGCTGGATGGGGATGACCCTGAACGTTGATATGCTGGATGGGGATGACCCTGAACGTTG
>NC_069450.1:24117023-24187023 GCF_026875155.1 Cherax quadricarinatus
ACCACTGGCCTGGTGCCATACACAGGTACAACCACTGGCCTGGTGCCATACACAGGTACAACCACTGGCCTGGTGCCATACACAGGTACAACCACTGGCTTGGTGCCATACACAGGTACGACGACTGGCCTGGTGCCATACACAGGTACGACGACTGGCCTGGTGCCATATACAGGTACAACCACTGGCCTGGTGCCATACACAGGTACGACCACTGGCTTGGTGCCATACACAGGTACGACGACTGGCCTGGTGCCATACACAGGTACGACGACTGGCCTGGTGCCATATACGGGTACAACCACTGGCCTGGTGCCATACACAGTACAACCACTGGCTTGGTGCCATACACAGTACAAACGACTGGCCGGGTGCCATACACAGGTACGACGACTGGCCTGGTGCCATATACAGGTACAACCACTGGCCTGGTGCCATACACAGGTACAACCACTGGCTTGGTGCCATACACAGGTACGACGACTGGCCTGGTGCCATACACAGGTACGACGACTGGCCTGGTGCCATACACAGGTACAACCACTGGCCTGGTGCCATATACAGGTACAACCACTGGCCTGGTGCCATACACAGGTACAACCACTGGCTTGGTGCCATACACAGGTACGACGACTGGCCTGGTGCCATACACAGGTACGACGACTGGCCTGGTGCCATATACAGGTACAACCCACTGGCCTGGTGCCATACACAGGTACAACCACGGGCCCCTGGTGCCATACACGGGTACGTCCACTGGCCTGGTGCCATACACAAGTACGACCACTGGCCTGGTGCCATACACAGGTACAACCACTGGCTTGGTGCCATACACAGGTACGACGACTGGCCTGGTGCCATACACAGGTACGACCACTGGCCTGGTGCCATACACAGGTACGACCACTGGCCTGGTGCCATACACAGGTACGACGACTGGCCTGGTGCCATACACAGGTACGTCCACTGGCCTGGTGCCATACACAAGTACGACCACTGGCCTGGTGCCATACACAGGTACAACCACTGGCTTGGTGCCATACACAGGTACGACGACTGGCCTGGTGCCATACACAGGTACGACCACTGGCCTGGTGCCATACACAGGTACAACCACTGGCCTGGTGCCATACACAGGTACGACCACTGGCCTGGTGCCATACACAGGTACAACCACTGGCCTGGTGCCATACACAGGTACGACCACTGGCCTGGTGCCATACACAGGTACGACCACTGGCCTGGTGCCATACACAAGTACGACCACTGGTCTGATACCTCTCGCACATGAAAGGTACGACCACCTCCCAAGAGACAACTTTTTCATCACGAGAATTTAAGGAAAACCAGAAAAATATTAAGTATAAGCAGGTTGTAAACCCATGTTAACATGTTAAATACAGTGTCCAGCTTCTTGACTACTATGTTAACTTGTTTATTACATTATTTAACTTAAGTGATATGTTTAACGTGTTAAATGAAGATTTTTTTAACGAGTTAAGTGCAGTGTAAGTGAAATGTTTCTATAAGTGCAGTATTTAGCTTAGTTAGTGAAGGATTTAACTTAGTAAGTGAAGTGCTTAATTTAGTAAGTGAAGTGTTTAATTTAGTAAGTGAAGTGTTTAATTTAGTAAGTGAAGTGTTTAATTTAGTAAGTGAAGTATTTAATTTAGTAAGTGAAGTGTTTAATTTAGTAAGTGAAGTGTTTAATTTAGTAAGTGAAGTGTTTAATTTAGTAAGTGAAGTGTTTAACTTAATAAGCGCATAACCCCCACCAGACGTGCTTCACTTGCCACTTTAAACACTTATTAAAGTAGTGACTGCAAAATACCCTAACTATACATCTTTTCAGTCTTCATGTTCAAGAAGGCTGCCTTCCTGGTCGGTTCTTGATCCGAGGAATGAAGAGCCACCCTCCTCTCCCACGAGTCTATTCAATCAACTTTCCATTCTCCAGTTGCTATTAGTAATTCCTATTCCCTTCAATCCTTACCACGATTAAACATTCCCTCTCACTTCTTTGAACTCGCTCATATTATCATTAATTCTCTCTCTTTCTTTTTATTCACCTTTCTTATTCCTCTTTCTGCCAGGTTTATTCTATTATTTGTCTCTTTGCCATAGGTTCGTGTGTCAATCTTTCTCACTGCTATTCTTTTATTACACACACAGACACACACACACACACACACACACACACAACACACACACACACACATTTTCTCCAACATTCTTTACCCCACCTCTCCCTTCATCCCTTCCTCGGAACTCTTCACCCTTCATTCAGTTCTCTCTCTCTCTCTCTCTCTCTTCTCTCTCTCTCTCTCTCTCTCTCTCTCTCTCTCTCTCTCTCTCCCATCACTCTCTCTCCAATCTTCACACCCTCCATTTCTCACTGTCTCTCTCTCCCTCCCTACCCCCTCCTTTTCTCCTTCCCTCCCTCACTCCATCATGATCAACCTCACACCCACACAATACAAAATATTTTCCCGCTCCCTAAACCCCTCACTTTATCAAGATTTTTGTCCCCTTTTCAATAAAACATATATTAGTATTTCGCCTTAGACAATAAATTATACCTTATGACTATAATTAAAAATTTCGCCGCTATTTTATGATATTACTCCATTTTTTTTCATCCCAATGAGAAATTTTGAAAGAAATCACAATTTTTATTACATATATATATATATATATATATATATATATAAAATATATATATATATATATATATATATATATATATATATAATATGGCTCTAAATTTTTGTATATTTCAAAGAAAATTAGTAAAAGTTTTACCGACGTGAATTTTGCAGAAAAAATACCTTGCTATACATGTAAATTAAAAACACCAGTTTACAAAACCGTAAAAAAATAAATAAATGGTAAAAATAGTTCTTTTTAATTAATTTGTGAATATTGGTGTAAGGCAGCCCCCCCCCCCCTACACGGTCTCCCTCTCCCTTTACTCCCCCGTTTAACTCTTTCCATTCATTGCTCTCACATAACTATCCCCTTCCTTTATTCCTTCTTTCCTTCCCATGTACCCGTTCATCCCTTCGCCCTTTTCTATTTATCTCTTTCTTCTTTCTTCTATATATCTCTTTCTTTCCCGCCTGTCTCTGTCCCTCCTTTCCTCCCACCGTCACTTCCTCTTCTCTCCTCTCCTCCCTCTCTCCCTCCCCCCGTCCTTTCTTTCCTCCCTTCATCTCTCCCTTCCTTTCCTTCCTCCTTTCTTCCCTCCCTACCTTCCTTCCCTCCTCCCTCCCTACCCCGACGACCCAACAATAAAGAAGGAATCACAAAACTCTACGGAACTCGTCCACTTATTTCGTCAAGGGAAACACCAGGCCGCTCTCTCAACCACCTCCTCCCCCCCCCCTTCCTTTCTTTCTTAATGACACCTGATGGAATTTAATCAGCATAACACCTTCCCCCAGAGACTCGACCACAGACCCTGGCCGAGATCTTCTCTCAGGGAGAGGCTGGCAAGAGCAGGGAGACACCTTGTTGCTTCCCGTTGTTGCTGATGCTCCCTGTCGTTGTTCCTCCCTGTTGTTGTTTCTCGCTGTTGTTACACCCTTTCATCGCCTGTTATTGCGTTTAATGTTTTTTTTTTTGTCTTGTGGAGAGCGTAGATGTAATTGAATTTGGGGAGTTCACGGAGGAGGGAGAATGGGAGGTGAAAAGGATAGGGAGAAAAGAGGTATAGATGAAAGAAAAAGGAGACGAAAAGAGGGATAGGGGAGGTAGAAAAGGATGGAGAGAAAAGAGGAAGGAGATGGAGGGTGAGGTTAAGGTAGACAGAAGGGAGATGGAAAAGTGGGGATAGACGTAGATGTGATGGAGAGGCAGAAGGAAGGAAAAGACAGAGAGGAGAAGAGAAAAGAGGGTAAAACACGAGACCTGAGGGAGAATATGAAGGGTGATGAAGACGAAGAAAATGTAAGAGGGGATAAGAGAATAGCGAAAAGCGAAATAAAATAAAAATGAGACAGAAGGATAAGTGGCATCCATATTCTTGGACTGCAAGAAGGCAGTGGACACGTTACCTCAGAACCAGCTACGGCAAAACACGTTGAGGTGTCAGCCGGAATACCAGGGAATGTATGTACCTTGGTGGATCAAATAATTCCTTAGGCCAGAGATTAGAAGTGACAGTCCGAGATGTCGGAATGTTGGACAAGTAACTAGCGGGGCTCCCTAGTGATCAATATTAGGGCCAACACTGTTTCTGGTATACGTGTACGACATACTGGAAGGGAGTGAGTCAGTTATATCCCTGTTTGTTGATGTAAAATTAATGCGAAGAATTTAAACAGATGAACACAAGGAAAAGCTACAAACCATTCTGGATAAACTTTAAGACTGGTCCGATAAGTGAATGTTTGATTTCAATACAAGCAAATGCAACGTTATGGAGAATGGGGAAGGGAAGCATAGACCGGAAACTGATTATAGGCCAGGAGGACAGAGACTGCAGACCTCATTCGAGGAGAAAGCTCCCTGACTGACCTAAATGATTTTAACATAGTTAGTTTTGATGTTACTTCCTTGTTTACAAAAGTTCCAGTTGATGATTTATTAAGTTTTTATCTGAAGAACTTGTTAATTACGATTTACCATTGTCATTCCTACTATCATTAAACTTATTAAACTTTGCACCGTTGATGCAAAATTTGTATTTAATGATAAGAGTTTTACACTCAGAAGTTCGGTATGGCAATGGGAAATCCTCTTTCACCTGTTCTTAGTAACCTATACATGGAATTTTTTGAAACGAGGTTGCTTAAGACAATCCTCCCTAAGAGAGCTAAATGGTTCAGATATGTTGATGATATTTTGTGTCTTATGCCTAAGAATGTAGATATAAACCATTTCCTTGTTAAACTAAATAGCTTAGCCCATTCTAAAAACTTTACTGTTGAGTTTGAGGAAAATAACTCATTGCCTTTTCTAGATGTTTTAATTATTAAAGGCAATAATGACTTCAAATTTAAAATTTACAGAAAACCTACAAATAACTATTCCTATGTACACTATTATTCTTTACATCAAGATAAAGTTAAACTGTCGGTTTTTCTCATCAATGTTTTTGAGAGCTTTACGTATTTGTAGTCCATCCTGGGAACTGGTGTTACTTGATGCCAGCAGGTCCCTCTCTAGCCTCACCTCCTTAGTTCCACTACTACTACTACTACTACTACTACTACTACTACTACCACCTCTACCCACGCGTCACCTCACCTGACTCCTGCCACTATATATACATATGTTTTCTTAGTTTTCTCTGTATTAGGACTGAATAAGCCACTCGTGGCAAAACGTTTCCTTTAATAAATGTCCTGAACTGTACATAAGTGTCTTTTTCCACACCAGAGTTCGTAGATGAAGAAATATCCAAAATTTACGAAATAGCTAATGATCTGAAATATCCAAGAAACATAATTAATAAATCTTTTAAAATTGCTAGAAATACTTTTTACAGTCCAAAAAGGGACAACCAGCTTTATTCAACTAAAAATATCTTGGTTCTCCCTTACCATGAAAACTTGGTTGATATGCCTTCTCTTCTTAAGACTTTTAATATCAAAGTTGTATTTAAAAATATTGATACAGTAAAAAAAAATTTTGATAACGAATTCCCCCCAAAATACTGACGGATGTGTCTATAAGATTCCTTGTAAAATTTGCGATAAAGTTTATTACGGTCAAACTGGTAAAAATCTCTAAGATTAAAACAACATAAATATAGCATTAGAACTGGACAAGATTCCAATGCTCTGTTTATTCATGCGAGAGATTTTAACCATCCAACTGATTTTCAAAAAGTTGAGAAAGTAGTATCAAGCAAGTCCATGGTCGACAGGAATATAATTGAATCTTGTTTCATAAAAAGCAGTTTTGACAATAATATGAATATTTCCTTTGGTTTATATAAATTTGATCCATTTATAATTAAAAAAATTTGGGAAGAATTTAATAATACATTAAACAAATAATAAATCTTAATTCTTGGGTAGAGTACTAGGGTTGGGCAAATATTTTGTTAGTGGGATGGATTGCGAAGGACCTGCCTAGTATAGGCCAACAGGACTGTTGCAGTGTTCCTCCTTCCTTATAAGTTGGGTGTAGTCACGCGTCAGGTGTTTCTTTGTTGTGGGATGTGATGATGAGGTGTAGTCTTGACCCTTTATATGCCTTCCTTTGATGTATTGTTTTTATAGTTCCTCCATAACGTGAGAAGTCACGAAAGCGCTTGGAATTTTACTATTCTTTCACATATTCTTTGCATATTCTGATATCACATGTTTACTGTGATCTTATTGTGTGTGTATATATATGTCGTGCCGAATATGCAGAACTTGCGATCTTGGCTTAAATAGCAACGCTCATCTTGCCATATAGGACAAGTGAAAATTTGTGTATGCAATAATTTCGCCAAAATCATTCTGAACCTAACGAAAAAAATATATTTGATTGTGTTTGTTTAGTACTAAATTATTGTAACCGTATTTAAAATATATTTAGTTGGGTTAGGCTAAAATAAATTGTTCTTGTTATAATAAGGTTAGGTAAGTTTTCTAAGATTCTTTTGGTGCAAAATTATAAATATTTACATCAACATTAATGAAAAAAATATACCTTTAAACGTATAAGAGAAAATTTCAGAAAGGACTTAATTTTATATGAGTTCTTGCTAATTGACCAGTTTTACATATTCGGCACGACATATATATATATATATATATATAATATATATATATATATATATAACTTGCGATCTTGGCTTAAATAGCAACGTTCATCTTGCCATATAGGACAAGCGAAAATTAGTGTATGCAATAATTTCGCCAAAATCATTCTGAACCTAACGAAAAAAATATATCTCATTGTGTTTGTTTAGTATTGAATTATTGTAAATGTATTTAAAATATATTTAGTTGGATTAGGCTAAAATAAATTGAGCTTATTATAATAAGGTTAGGTAAGTTTTCTAAGTTTGGTGCAAAATTATAAATAAAAAAAATATAAATATAAATTATAAGTAAAAAAAATATATCTTTAAACGTATAAGAAAATTTAAAAAAATGGACTTAATTTTAAATGAGTTCTTGCTAATTGACCAGTTTTACATATTCGGAACGACACACACACACACACACACACACACACACACACACACACACACACACACACACATATATATATATATATATATATATAACATTTCGTCTTTCAATGTACTGGCCGTATCCCACCGACGCGGAGTGGCCAAAAAGGAAAGTTCCTCCTTTTAAATTTAGTAATATATACAGGAGAAGGGGTCACGAACCCCTTGCTCCCGGCATTTTAGTCGCCTCTTACGACACGCATGGCTTACGGAGGAAGAATTACAATATATATATATATATATATATATATAATATATATATTATATATATATATATATATATATATATATATATATATATATGTATATGGAAAGAAGTAGGGAGGACGCCGGACATCTTCCACTGACCTTCAAAGAAAGACAAGAGAGGAATAGTGAAAGACTCCCGGAAGACCGATGACATAAACCTCCAATAGTCAGTCAAAACAGACAGCAGCATTAAACAGAAACGCCAAGAACACATGCCCTCACTCTCTCATGTGCAGTGTCTACGCGATTGCGCTATCCCTCACCTCTCCTGATGTCAGGTCAACCATCCGTTCCCTTCATCCTCGTATCCCATGTGTCGAGTCTGGCCTACCATGCCTTTCCCTGCAGTGCCCACCACCCGGCAGCGGGGGGGGGGCCCCCCACCCCCCCCCTCTCCATGTGTAGGTGTCTACCATTCCTTCATCAACTCTCCATGTGCAGTGTCCTACCATCCTTCGCCTCACCTTCTCCATGTGCATGTCTAACCATCCTTCCCTCACCCTCGCATGTGTAGGTGGTCCTACCATCCGATTCGCCGGTCAGCCTCCTCCAATGTGCAGTGTCAATACCATCCTATGCCCTCAACTCGCTCCATATGTCAGTGCTACCATCCTTCCCTCACTCTCCATGTGCAGTGTCCTACATCCGTCCCTCACCTCTCAAGCTGTAGGTGTACCTACTCATCCTTACGCCTACAGCGCCTCGTCCATGGTGCAGGGTGTCCTACCAACCTTCCCCTCACCTCTCCATGTGCATGTCTACCATCCTTTCCCTTCCCTATCTCCATGTTGCAGGTGTCTACCAGAGCCTTCCCTTCCAACTCTCCAAAGTTGCAGGTGTTGACTACGCCATACGTCTTCCCTCACCGTACTTCACATTTGTAGGTGTCTACCATCGCTTCTCGCTATCATCCTCTATCCATGAGCAGGAGTCTACCACCATCCCTTCCTCTCACCCTCTCCATGTGCAGTGTCCTTACCATCCTTCCCTCCCTCTGCCCCTTGTGGCATGGGGTCGTCTAGCTATCCTTCCCCTTGACGCCCATCTACCTATAGTGCAAGGAGGTTGCTTACCTATCCTTCCTCAACCTCTCCATGTGCATGTGAGCTACCATCCTTCCCTGCGCGCCTCTCCATGGGTGCAGGTGTCTACATCCTTCCCTCACCTCTCCCATGTGCAGGAATGTCTAACATCCTTCCCTCACCTCTCCATGTGCAATGTGTCTACCATCCTTCCCTACACCTCTCCATGGCAGTGTCTACCATCCATTCCCATCACCTCTCCATGTTGCAGTGTCCCAAACAACCTTTCCCTCACCTCTCCATAGTGCAGTGTCTGACCATCACTCCCTCACCTCTCCATGTGGCAGTGGCAGCAGCGCGCGCCTTCCCTCACCTCTCCATGTGCAGTGTCTACCATCCTTACCCTCACCTCAGTCCAAGATGTGCAGGTGTCACCACCTTCCCTCACCTCTCCATGTGCAGGTTCCTACCATCCTGTCCCACACCTCTCCATGTGCGGTGTCTACCATCCTTCCCTCACCTTCTCCATGTCAGGTGTCATACCATCCTTCCGCCCTCTCCATGTTTCAGGTGTCTACCATTCCTACCCTCACCTCTCCATGTGCAGGTGTTCACCATCCTTCCCTCACTCTCCATGTGCAGGTGACTACCATTCCTTCCCTCACCTCTCCATGATGCAGGGTGTCTACTATCCTTCCCTCATCTGCTATGTGCAGTGTCTACCATCCTTCCTTCACCTCTCCATGTGCAGTGTATCCTCCCATCCGACTCCTCACACTCTCCAGTGCAGTGTCTACCATCCTCCCTACGCTCTCATGTGCAGGTGTCTAATATCCTTTCACCTCACCTCTCATAGTGCAGTGTCTACCAATCCTTCCCCTCAACCTCACTAAGTGCAGGTGACTAACCCTCCTTCCGCCTCACCTCATTCCACATGTGAGGGAGTCTAACCATCCTCCCAACGCTCTCCAGTGCATTGAGTGAGTCCTACTTTCTCGCTGTTCCCTCACTCGCGTCTCGACGTGGTGCAGTGTCTACCACGAGCGCTTCGCGCCTCACATCTCGCATGATGCAACTGTCATCTACTATGCTCACTTGACAAACCACACTTCTAAGCTGCCAGTGTCTCTAGCCACCCTTCCCTCACCTCTCGCATGATTGCAGTGTCTACCTCCTTCCTCACCTCTCCATGTGCAGGTGGTCCATGCACCAATCCTTCCCTCACACCTCCCATGTGTAGTTCTACCATACACTTCCCCTTACCTACTCCATGTGTGCTAGTGTCTGCGCCATCCTTCCTCACCTCTCCATGTGCAGGTTCTACCATCGCGTACCTCTCTCACCTCCCCATGTGCAGGTGTCTACATCCTTCTCTTCTACCGTCTAACACATGTGCAAGGGTGGAGCGAACCATCCTCTTCCCTCACCTACTCCAGTGCAGGTGTCCTAACCCATCCTTCCCTCTACCTCTCCATGTGCCAGGTGTATGCCTGACCATCCTTCCCTCGACGGCTCTCCATTGAGTTGTCTACCATCCTCCTCACCTCTCATGGCAGGTGTCCAACTCCGGCATCCTTCCCGCACCTCTCCATTCGTGTCTACCATCCTTCCCACACCCTCCATGTGCAGGTGTCATACCCATCCTTCCTCACCTCTCCATGTGGCAGGTGGCTACTACCTCCCCACCTCTCCTATGTGCAGTGTCTACCATCCTTCCCTCACCTCACATGATCGTGCAGGTGTCTACCATCCTTCCCTCACCTCTCCATGTGCAGGGTTCTACCATCCTTCCCTCACCTCTCCATGTGCAGGTGTCTACTATCCTTCCCTCACCTCTCTATGTGCCTGTCTACCAACCTTCCTCCAACCTCTCCATGATGGCAGTGTCAACCATCCTTACCCTCACCGCTCCATGTGCAGGTGTGTCTAATATCCTTCCCTCACCTCACTATGTTGCAGAGTCTACCCATCCTTCCCTCACCTCTCCATGTGCAGGTTCTACCATCCTTACCCTCACCTCTCCATGTGCAGGTTTCCCTACCATCCATCCCTCACCGCTCCATGTCAGGTGTCTACTATCCTTCCCTCACCTCTCTACGGTGCAGTGTCCACCCATCCTTCCTCACCGTCTCCATGTGCAGGTGTCTAACTAAGCCATTCCTCATCCTCTCCTGTGCAGGTTCTACCATCCTTCCCTCACCTCTCCAGCATGCAGGTGACTACCATCCTTCCCTCACCACTCCTTGTGCATGTTCTCCATAGCCTTCCCTCAGACCTCTCCATGTGCAGGTGTTCAAACCATCTCTTCCCACACTCATCCAATGTGCAGGTGTCTACCATCCTTCCCCACCTCTCCATGTGCGCAGAGGAATTCTAACTAACCTCCCCTCACCCTCTCTATGTGGCAGTGTCTACCAATCCTTCCCTCACCTCTCCATGTCAGGTGTCTACTATCCTTACCTCTACTTCTCTAAGTGCAGTGATGTCTACCATCCTATCCTCACCCTTCCCATGTGCAGTGTCTACCATCCTTCCGCCACACCTCCTCCATGTGCAGGTCTACCATACCTTCCCTGCTACACCTCTCCAGAGCAGTGTCCCTACATCCTTACCCTCACCTCACCCAGGTAGCAGTGTCTACCATCCTTCCCTCACCAACACCAGTGCAGGTGTCTACCATCCTTCCCTCACCTTACTCCACTTGTGCAGGAGTCCTACTCATCCTTCCCTTCACTCTCCATCACTATCGCTGAAGTGCAACACAGTTTTATGTAACCTCATATTCAAATTTATATTTTCCTTTAAACACTCGAGTGATGTTTAGGCAGCGCATCCCTTAATCTGATATAATAGTCAAGACCTCTGCGAAGTTATATTATGTAGCGCATCCGCCTTGCGATCCGCGAATGGAGGTGTCGAGAGTCTCCGCCAACTCCTTGTACTTAAACGACCAATGGGGTTTAGTAAATGTCGATAATTTTATGTTAAAATTAGTGTGACCAGTAATGACGTCCAGTTTTCTACTGTATATGAACTGATACAGTGACTTTTGAGTATACTTTTCCTTGAGTACCGGTGAATGGGTGACGAAGCCATTAGAAGACCGAGAGTGTCCGACCTACATGATTACAAGGACGAGAGACTGAGAAGTTGTAGACCAATAAACTCACAAATCATGGGAACGGGAGGGGATTTCAAACCCATGGCAAGTGAGTCTGTGAAATTTCACAGGCCCAGTTGCGTTTAACCACTGGACCAACTGGCTCAAAAAAGATTCATATTAAGCTAATACAGTGTCTACCAGTCCTCCTCACCTCTCATTGCAGTCTACATCCTACCCTCACCTCTCCATGTGCAGGAATCCTACCATCCTTCCCTCACGCTCCCATGTGCAGTGTCCTACCATCCGAGAGCCCTCACCTCACCATGTCATTCTACCATCCTTCCCTCGACCTCTCATGTGCCCAGTGTCTACCAACCTGTCCTCACCTCTCCAAGTGCGAGTGTGCTACCATCCTCCCCTCACCTCTCCATGTGCAGGTGGTCTACTAAATCCTTCCCATCACTCTCTCCATGTGCAGGTGTCTACCATCCTTCCCTCACCTCTCCATGTGCAGTGTCTACCATCCTTCCCTCACCTCTCCATGTGCAGTGTCTACCATCCTTCCCTCACCTCTCCATGTGCAGGTGTCTACCATCCTTCCCTCACCTCTCCATGTGCAGGTGTCTACTATCCTTCCCTCACCTCTCCATGTGCAGGTGTCTACCATCCTTCCCTCACCTCTCCATAGCAGTGTCTACCTCCTTCCTCACCTCTCCATGTGCAGTTCCTACATCCTTCCCCTCACCTCTCTATGTCATTGTCTACCATCCTTCCCTCACCTCTCGCATGTGCCAGTGTCTACCTCCCATTCCTCACCTCTCCATGTGCATTGTCTACTAACCTTCCCTCACCTCTTCTATGTGCAGGAGTCTACCATCCATTCACCTCACCTCTCCATGTGCAGGTGTCTACCATCCTTCCCTCACCTCTCCATGTGCAGGTGTCTACCATCCTTCCCTCACCTCTCCATGTGCAGGTGTCTACTATCCTTCCCTCACCTCTCCATGTGCAGGTGTCTACCATCCTTCCCTCACCTCTCATGGATAGCAGTAGTGCACGCGATGCCTGAGCGCCCAGCGCGCCTGCTGCCATGTGGCAGGTGTCTACTATCCATTCCCTCACCTCTCTCCAAGGTGCAGTTGTCTAGCCCACCATCCTTCCCTCACCTACTCTCTGTCAGGTGTCTACACCATCCTTCCTCACACTCTCCATGTTCCAGTTGTCTACCATCCTTCCCTCACCTCTCCATGTGCAGGTGTCTACTATCCTTCCCTCACCTCTCCATGTGCAGGTGTCTACCATCCTTCCCTCACCTCTCCATGTGCAGGTGTCTACCATCCTTCCCTCCACCTCTTCCATGTGCATGGTGTACTACACCTTCACTCACCTCTCCTTGTGCAGTGTCCCTACCATCCTTCCCTCACCTCTCCATGTGCAGTGTCTACCATCCTTCCCTCACCTCTCCATGTGCAGGTGTCTACCATCCTTCCCTCACCTCTCCAAGTTGCAGAGAGCTACCCCTATCCTTCGCACCTCTCCATGTGAGGTTCTACCATCTTTCCCTCTACTTCTCCTATTTGCAGTGTCCTCTCTACCGATCCCTTCCTCAACGCTCATCCATGTAGCAGTGTGTCTACTCACTCCTTCCCTCACCTCTCCATGTGCAAGGTGTCCCACCATCCTACACCTCACCTATCCATGTGCAGGTGTCTCACCATCCTTCCCTCACCTCTCCATGTGCAGTGTCCTTCCATCCTTCCTTCCTCACCACACCAGTTGCAGGTGTCTACCATCCTTCCCTCACCTCTCCATCGCGCGGTCTACCATCCTTCCTCACTCTCCATGTATGCAGTGTCTACCATCTCCCTCACTCTCCCATGTGACAGGTATCTACCAGCCTTTCCCTCAACTCTCCATTGCAGTGTCTACCATTCCTTCCCACACCTCTCCATGGCAGTGTCCTACCACACCTTCCCACACCTCTCCCATGTCAGCAGTGTCTACCACCTTCCCTCACCTCTCCATGTGCAGTGTCTACCTTCCTCCCCCATCCTCGCCAGCTCCATGTGCATGGTGGTCTACTACCCTTCCTCCTCACCTCTCCAGTGCAGGTGAGTCTCACCATCCATTCCCCACACCATCTACCATGTGTAGTGTCTACCATCCTATCCCTCACCTCTCCATGTGCAGTGTCTACCACCTTCCCTCACCTCTCCATGGTGCATTGTCTATCCATCCTTGCGCTCACCTCTCGCATGAGCAGTGCTACTATCCTTCCTCACCTCATCCATGTGCAGGTGTCCTACTCAATGCCTTCCCTCACCTCTCCATGTGCAGGTGTCTACCATCCTTCCCTCACCTCTCCATGTGCAGTGTCTACCATCCTTCCCTCACCTCTCTATGTGCAGTGTCTACCATCCTTCCCTCACCTCTCCATGTGCAGTGTCTACCATCCTTCCCTCACCTCTCCATGTGCAGGTGACCTACAACCCTTCCCTCAACCTCATCTATGAGCAGGTCTACCATCCTTCCCACACCTCTCCATGTTGCATTGTCTACCATCCTTCCCTCACCTCTCTCATGTGCAGTGGTCTACCAAGCCTTCCCTCACCTCTCCATGTAGCAGTGTCTACATCCTTCCCTCCCTCTCCAAGAGTCCGTGTCTACCATCCTTCCCTCACCCCCTCTCCGATGAGCAGGTATCTACCATCCTTCCCACACCTCTCCATGTGCAGGTGTCTACCATCCCTCCCTCACCTCTCCAATGTTGCAGTACTACCCTCCTTTCCCATCACCTCTTCCCATGTGTAGTGTCTACCATCCTTCCCTCCCTCTCTCATGTGCAGGTCTACCATCCTCACCTCACCTCTCCATTTGCATGTGTCTACCATCCTTCCCTCACCTCTCCCATGTGCAGGTGTCTACCACCTTCCTCACCTCTCCATGTGAGGTGCACCATCCTTCCCTCACCCTTTAACCCTCACTTGTGCAGGAGCTACTAACCTCCTCACCTCTCCATGTGCAGTTTTCCTACCAACCTTCCCTCACCTCTCATGTGCAGGTTTCTACCAACCCTTCCCTCACCCTGCCATGTGCAGGTGTCTACTATCCTTCCCTCACACTCTCCATTGCAGGTGTCTACCATCCTTCCCTCACCTCTACGCATGTTCAGGAGGTCTACGCATGCCTTCCCTCATCTCTCTCACATAATTTGTTAAGGGGGGGGGGGGGGGGGCATGTGCCAGGTTCTACCATCCTTCCCTCACCTCCATGTGACAGAGTGTCTATCAAGAGCCAGACCCTCACCTCGAGCCATGTGCAGATGTCTACCACATCCATCCCTCCCCTCTCCATGTGCAGGTGTCTACCATCCTTCCCATCACCTCTCCAGTGCAGGTGTCACTAAACCATCCTTACCCTCACCCTCATCGTGCAGGTGTCTACCATCCTTCCCTCACCTCTCCATGTGCAGGTGTCTACCATCCTTCCCTCACCTCTCCATGTGCAGGTGTCTACCATCCTTCCCTCACCTCTCCATGTGCAGTGTCTACCATCCTTCCCTCACCTCTCCATGTGCAGGTGTCTACCATCCTTACCCTCACCTACTCCATGTGCAGTGTCTACATCCTTTCCCTCACCTCCATGTGCAGTGGTCTACCATCACTATGCCCTCACCTTCTCCATGTGCAGACCCGTCTACCATCCTGCCCCTGCACCTCGTCCATGTTAGGCAAGTAATCAACGCATCCTTCCCTCACCTCTCCATGTGTAGTGCTCATCGCGATCACATTTCTCCTCCCTCTCCATGTGCAGGTCCCTTTCCATCCTCCCCACACCCTCCAAGAGTGCCAGTGTGTCTGCCCACCTTCCCTCACACGTCACAATTAGCACGTCGTCTACCTATCCTTCCCTCACCTCTCCATGTGCAGGTGTCTTACCATCCTTCCCTCACCTCCTCCATGTGCATTGTCTACTATCCTTCCCTCACTTCTCCATGTGCAGGTTTCTACCATCCTTCCCCGACCTTTCCATGTGGCAGGTGCTACCATCCTTCTCCGTCAACTCTCACCTGTGCAGTAGTGACTACTACCTTCCCTCACCTCTCCAATGTTGCCAGGTGTCTTACCATCCTTCCCTCACCTCTCATGTCAGGTGTCTACTTCCTTCCCCATTCTCTCCATGTGCAGGTGTCAACCAATCCTTCCCTCACCTCTCCATGTGCTAGGTGTCTAACTATCACATCCCTCACCTCTCCATGTGCAGGTGTCTACCATCTTCCTCACCTTACTCCATGCTGCGTGTGTCTAACCATCACTTCCCTGCACCTCAACGCATGTGGCAGGTGTCTACACAAACCTCCCCTCACTCTCCATGTGCAGGTGTCTACCATCTTCCCTCACCACACCATGTTGCAGTGTCTACCATCCTTCCCTTCACCTCTCCATGTGCAGTTGTCTACCATCCATCCCTCACCTCTACTAGAGTTTCAGTGTCCCCCTACCGCGTCCCTTCTCCTCACCTTCTCCATGTGCAGGTGGTCTACCATTCCTCGCCCTCACCTCTTTGCCATGTGCAGTGTCTACCATCCTTCCCTCACCTCTCCATGTGCATGTCTACCATGCGCCTATCCCGTCACTCATCTCCATGTGCAGGTGTCTACCATCCTTCCCAACCTTCTCCTACGTGCAGGTGTCTACCATCCTTCCCTCACTCTCCATGATGCAGTGTCTACACATCCTTCCCTCACCTCTCATGTGCAGGTGTCTACCATCCTTACACTCACCTCTCCATGTGCAGGTGTCTACCATCCTTCCCTCACCTCTCCATGTGCAGGTGTCTACCATCCTTCCCTCACCTCTCCATGTGCAGGTGTCTACCATCCTTCCCTCACCTCTCCATGTGCAGGTGTCTACCATCCTTCCCTCACCTCTCCATGTGCAGTGTCTACCATCCTTCCCTCACCTCTCCATGTTGCAGTGTCTACATCCGTCCCTCACCTCACACCATGTGCAGTGTCTACCATCCTCCCCTCACCTCTCCATTGCAGGTGGTCCTAACTATCCTTCCCTCACCTCACCATGTGCAGGTGTCCTACCTCCTTCCCTCACCTCTCCATGTTAGTGTCCTACCATCCTTCCCTCACCTCTCCATGTGCAGGTGTCTACCATCCTTCCCTCACCTCTCCATGTGCAGTGTCTACCATCCTTCCCTCACCTCTCCATGTGCAGGTGTCTACTATCCTTCCCTCACCTCTCCATGTGCAGGTGTCTACCATCCTCAGGCCTCTGACGCTCTCCCATGTGCAGGTGTCTACCATCCTTCCTTCACCTCTCCAAGTGGTTCAGTGTCTACCATCCTATTCCCTGCACCTCTCTATGTGCAGTGTCTACCATCCTTACGCTCAGACCACTCCATGTGACAGTGTCTACCAACCTTCCTCACCTCTCCATGGTGCAGGTGTACTACTATTCCTTCCTCACCTCATCCATCATGTGCAGGTCTACCATCCATCTCCCCACCTCTCCATTGCAGTGTCTACCATCCTCCTCACCTCTCCATGTGCAGTGTCTACCATCCTTCCCTCACCTCTCCATGTGCAGTGTCTACCATCCTTCCCTCACCTCTCCATGTGCAGTGTCTACCATCCTTCCCTCACCTCTCCATGTGCAGGTGTCTACCATCCTTCCCTCACCTCTCCATGTGCAGTGTCTACCATCCTTCCCTCACCTCTCCATGTGCAGTTGTCACCATCCTTCCCCCACCACTCCATGTGCCAGTGTCTACCATACCCTTCCCTCAACCTCTCCATGTGCAGGTGCTTACCATCCTTCCCGTCACCTCCTACCATGTGCAGGTGGTCCTACCACCTTTCCCCTCACCTCTCCATTGCAGGTGGTCATACCATACTCTTCCCTCACCTCTCCATGTGCAGTCTGATCTACCATCCTTCCCTCACCTCTCCATGTGCAGGTGTCTACCATCCTTCCCTCACTCTCTCCCATGTGCTGACAGATGTGATGTGTTCTACGCGAGACGCTTCCCTCACCTCTCCATGTGGCAGTGTCCTACCATCCTTCCCTCAACCTCTCCAGTGCCAGTGTCTACCATCCTTCCCTCACCTCTCCATGTGCAGGTGTCTACCATCCTTCCCTCACCTCTCCATGTGCAGGTGTCTACCATCCTTCCCTCACCTCTCCATGTGCAGTGTCTACCATCCTTCCCTCACCTCTCCATGTGCAGTGTCTACCATCCATCCCTCACCGTTCTAGCGCATGTGCAGTGACTACCATCCTTCCCTCACTTCTGCTCAATCGAGTAGTGTGTCACCATCCTTCCCAGCGACCAGCTCCATGCACTGAGTGCAGGTGATCTCTACCAATCCCCCTTCCCTCACCTCTCCATGTGCCAGGTGTCTACCATCCTTCCCTCACCCTCTCACATTGTGCAGGTGTCTACCATCCTTCCCATCATCCTCTCCATGGCAGGTGTCTACCATCACTTACCCTCACCTCTCCATGTGTATTGGGGTGTCCTACCATCCTTCCTCACCTCTCATGTGCATGCTACCATTCCGAGTCCGCAGCGCCGCTCTCCATGAGCAGTGTCTACCAGAGACTCTCCCCTCACCTCCCATCTTGCATGTGCTACGATCCTTCCCTCACCTCTCCATGTCAGGTGTCTACCATCCATCCCTCACCTCTCCATGTGAGCAGGTGTCCTACCAATCCTTCCCACACCTCTCCATGTGCAGGTGTACTAACCATCCTTCCCTCGCACTCTCTCCCGCAAGGTGCAGGTGTCCAACCATCCTCCCTCACTAGCGTCGCGACGTGATGCAGGTGTCTACCAACCTTCCCTCACCTTCCATTGTGCAGGGTGTCTACCATCCTTCCCTCACCTCTCCCATGTGCAGTGTCTACCATCCTCCCTCACCTCTACCATGTGCAGTGTCCTACCATCCATCCTCACACTCCATGTGCAAGTGTCTACCATCTTCCCAGCAACCTCTCCATGTGCAGTGGTCCTACCATCCTTCCCTCACCTCTCCAGTGCAGGTGTCTACATCCTTCCACTCACCTCTCCCATGTGCAGTGTATACACCATCCTTTCCCTCACCTCTCCATGTGCAGTGCTACCATCCTTCCCCACCTCTCCATGTGTCAGGTGTCTACCATCCTTCCCATCACCTCTCCATGTGCATGTGTTCCACCCATCCTTCCCTCACCTCTCCATGTGCAGGTGTCTACCATCCTTCCCTCACCTCTCCATGTGCAGGTGTCTACCATCCTTCCCTCACCTCTCCATGTGCAGGTGTCTACTATCCTTCCCTCATCTCTCTATGTGCAGTGTCTACCATCCTTCCCTCACCTCTCCATGTGCGGTGTCTACCATCCTTCCCTCACCTCTCCATGTGCAGTGTCTACCATCCTTCCCTCACCTCTCCATGTGCAGGTGTCTACCATCCTTCCCTCACCTCTCCATGTGCCCGATGTCGCTACCATTCTTCCCCACTCAGCCTCTCATGTGTCAGTGTCCTACCATCCTTCCTCATCTCCTCACCATGTGCAGTGGACTACCGATCACTATCCGTCACAACTCTTCCCATTTGCATGTCCTACCATCCCCCCTCACCTCTCCATGTGCAGGTGTCTACTATCCTTCCCTCACCTCTCCATGTGCAGGTGTCTACCATCCTTCCCTCACCTCTCCATGTGCAGTGTCTACCATCCTTCCCTCACCTCTCCATTACAGTGTCTACCCATCCTTGCCCTCACTGATCTCCATGTGCATGGTCTACCATCCTCCACACTCTCCATTTGCAAGGTGGTCCCTACTATCCATGCCCTCACCTCTCTCAATGTGCAGGTTGTCTTACATCCTTCCCTCACCTCTCCTATGTTGCAGGTGTCTCCCCATCCTTCCCTCACCTCTCCATGTGCAGTGTCTACCAGCCTTCCCTCACCTCTCGCTATGTTGCAAGTGGTGCTACCATCCTCCCCTCACCTCTCATGTGCAGAGTAGTACCATCCTTCCCCTTCACCCCCCCTACCTCATGTGCAGTCTACTATCCTTCCTCACCTCCTCTATGTGCAGGTGACCTACCATCCTTCTCCTCACCCTCTCCATGTGCAGTGTCTACCATCCTTCCCTCACCTCTCCATGTGCAGTGTCTACCATCCTTCCCTCACCTCTCCATGTGCAGTGTCTACCATCCTTCCACTCACCTCTCCATGTAGCATGTCTTCACCATCCTTCCTCACCTCTCCATGTGCAGGTGTCTACCATCCTTCCCTCACCTCTCCATGTGCAGGTCTCTACCATCCTTCCCTCACCTCTCCATGTGCAGGTGTCTACCATCCTTCCCTCACCTCTCCATGTGCAGTGTCTACCCATCCTGAGACCACTCACCCCTCCATGTGCAGGTGTCTAACCATTCCCTTCCTCACCTCTCCATGTGCACGTGTCTACCATCCTTCCCCCATCCTCTCCATGTCAGGTATATCTACCATCCTTCCCTCACCTCTCCATGTGCAGTGTCTACCATCCTTCCCTCACCTCTCCATGTGCAGGTGTCTACCATCCTTCCCTCACCTCTCCATGTGCAGTGTCTACCATCCTTCCCTCACCTCTCCATGTGCAGTGTCTACCATCCTTCCCATCTCCCTCTCCAGTGCAGTGTCTAACCATACCTTCCCTCACTCTCTCCATGTGCAGTGTCTACCATCCTTCCTCCACCTCTCCATGTCAGTAGGGTATCTACCATCCTTCCCTCACCTCTCCATGTGCAGGTGTCTACCATCCTCCCCTCACCTCTCCATGTGCAAGTATCTACCATCCTTCCCTCACCTCTCCATGTGTAGTGTCTACCATCCTTCCCTCACCTCTCCATGTGCAGTGTCTACCATCCTCCCCTCACCTCTCCATTGTTCAGGTTCTACATCCTTCCCTCACCTCTCCATGTGCAGTGTGTGCCTACCATCCTGTCCCTCACCTCTCCATGTGCAGGTGTTCTACCATCCTTACCCTCACCTCTCCATGAGCAGGTGTCTACTAATCCTTCCCTCACCTCTCCATGTGTCAGGTGTCCCTACCAATCCTTTCCCCTCACCACTCACGTGTGCAGGTGTCTACACATCCTTCCCTCGACATCGTCCATGTGCAGGGTGTCTACTATCCTTCCTCACCTCCCATGTGCAGGCTGTCTACCATCCTTCCCTCACCACTGCTCCATAGAGCAGGTGTCTACAACCATCCCATCTCTGCCATGTGCAGGCATGTCTACCATTCCTTCCCTCACCTCTTCCATGTGCATGTGGTCTACTATCCTTCCCTCACCTCTCCATGTGATCTGGTGTCACATCTCAGTCTCCTTTCCCTCACCTCTCCAATGTGCAGTGTCTACCATCGACCTACTCCTCACCTCTCCATGTGTCAGGTGTCACCATCCTTCCCTCACCTCCCTCATGAGCAGTGTCTACCCATCCTTCCCTCACCTCTCCATGTTTCAGGTGTCTACCATCCTTCCCCTCACCTCTCCCATGTGCAGTGTCTATCCATCTCTTCCTCTCAACTTCTCTCCATGTGCAGTGTCTACCATCCGTCCTCGTCACCTCTCCCATGTGCAGGTGGTCTACATCCTTCCCTCACCTCTCCATGTGCAGTGTCTACCATCCATCCCTCCCCTCTCCATGTGCAGTGGTCTACCATCTTCCCTCACCTCTCCATGCTGCAAGGTGTCGCCCTGCGCGCGCGCGATCGCTTCCCTCACCTCTCCAAGAGCAGGTGTCTACCATCCTTTCGCGCGCACCTCTCCATGTGCAGTGTCTACCATCCTTCCCACACCCTCCGAGTGTGCAGGGTCTACCCCACCCATCCCTCACCTCTCCATGTGCATGGTAGTCTACCATCCTACCTCACCTCTCCCATGTGCAGTGTCTACCATCCTTCCTCGACCTCTCAATGTGTTTGCAGGTAATCTACCCATCCTTACCTCACCTCTCCATGTCAGTGTCTACCATCCTCCCCTCACCTCTCCATGTGCAGGTGTCTACTATCCTTCCCTCACCTCTCCATGTGCAGTGTCTACCATCCTTCCCTCACCTCTCCATGTGCAGTTGTCTACCATCCTCCCCTCACCTCTCCATGTGCAGGTGTCTACTATCCTTCCCTCACCTCTCCATGTGCAGGTGTCTACCATCCTTCCCTCACCTCTCCATGTGTAGTGTCTACCATCCTTCCCTCACCTCTCCATGTGCAGTGTCTACCATCCTTCCCTCACCTCTCCATGTGCAGTGTCTACCATCCTTCCCTCACCTCTCCATGTGCAGGTGTCTACTATCCTTCCCTCACCTCTCCATGTTCCGGGTGTCTAGCCATCCTTCCCTCACCTCTCCATGTGCAGGTGTCTACCATCCTTCCCTCACCTCTCCATGTGCAGTGTCTACCATCCTTCCCTCACCTCTCTATGTGCAGTGTCTACCATCCTTCCCTCACCTCCCAGTGCAGTGTCTAACCAATCCTCCCTCACCTCTCCATTGCAGTGCCTACGTATCCTCCCTCACCTCTCTATGTGCAGGTTGTCTTGACCATCCTTCCACACCCTCCATGTGCAGTGTCTACCCTCCTTTCCCACACGCATTGTTCTCCCATGTGCAGTGTGGCGTACCAATCCTTCCCCACCTCTCCAAGTGCATGACCTACCATCCTTCCCTACCTCTCCATGTGCAGTGTACTACCATCCTTCCCTCACCCTCCATGTGCAGGTGTCCTACCACCTTCCCACACCTCTCCATGTGCAGTGTCTACCGCTTATCCTTCCCTCACCTCTCCATGTGCAGGTGTCTACCATCCTTCCCTCACCTCTCCATGTGCAGCAGTGTCTACCATCCTTCCCTCACCTCTCCATGTGCAGGTGTCTACCATCCTTCCCTCACCTCTCCATGTGCAGTTCTACCATCCTTCCCTCACCTCTAGCATGTGCAGGTATCTACCAACCTTCCCTCATACCTCTCCATTGCAGTGTCTACACATCCTTCCCTCACCTCTCCATGTGCAGGGTCTACCATCCTTCCCTCACCTCTCCATGTGCAGTGTCTACCATCCTTCCCTCACCTCTCCATGTGCAGGTGTCTACCATCCTTCCCTCACCTCTCCCCATGTGCAGTGTCTACCCATCCTTCTCACCTCTCCATGTGCATGGTGTCCTACATCCTCCCTCACCACTCCATGTGCAGTGTCTACCATCCTTCCCTCACCTCTCCATGTGCAGGTGTCTACCATCCTTCCCTCACCTCTCCATGTGCAGTGTCTACCATCCTTCCCTCACCTCTCCATGTGCAGTGTCTACCATCCTTCCCTCACCTCTCCATGTGCAGGTGTCTACCATCCTTCCCTCACCTCTCCATGTGCAGGTGTCTACCATCCTCCCCTCACCTCTCCATGTGCAAGTATCTACCATCCTTCCCTCACCTCTCCATGTGTAAGTTGTCCTACCCATGCCTTCCCGTCACCTCTCCATGTGCAGTGGTCTACCATCCTCCCCTCACCTCTCCATGTGCAGGTGTCTACCATCCTTCCCTCACCTCTCCATGTGCAGTGTCTACCATCCTTCCCTCACCTCTCCACATAGCAGTGTTCTACCTCCTTCCCTCACCTCTTCCATGTGCAGTGTCTACCATCCGTCCTCACCTCTACCATGTCGCGGTGTCTAACCCATTCCTTCCTCAACCCACCATGTGCAGAGTCTACCATCCTTCCCTCACCTCTCACATGTGCAGTGGTCTACCATCCTTCCATCACCTCTCCATTGCAGTAGTCTGACACATCCTTCCCCTCAACCTCTCCATGTGCAGTTCCTACCATCCTTCCCTCACCTCTCACATGTGTAACGTTCTACCATCCTTCCCACACCTCTCCAGTTCATTGTTTCTACCCACTCCTTCCCTCACACTACTCCATGGTGCCGTGTCTACCATCCTCCCTCACACCTCTCCATGTTAGTTCCCTAACCCTAGATGTATCCTCCCTCACCTTCTCCATGTCAGTGTCTACCATCCTTCCCTACTCTCCAATGTGCATGTCAACCATCCTTCCCCACCTTCACCATGTGACAGTGTCTACCATCCTTCCCCAACACTCTCCGCGTGTGCACGGAGATGCGTCACATCATCCTTCGCCTCACCTTCTCCATTTGTGAGTAAGGTGGATGATCCAACCATCGCTTCCCTCACCATTCACCTTATAATAATGAGCAGTGTTCTTTACCAACCTTCCCTCACAAACCCTCTCCATGAGACAGTAGACTAACACCACCCTTCCTCTCACCTCTCCAATATTGCGTGTCCTACTCATCCTTCACCCGTCACCTCTCCTGTGCAGTGTCGACACATTCCTTCCCTCCACCTCCTGCCATGTGCAGTGTCCCTACGCGAAGCCTTGACCCTCACTCTCTCATGTGCAGTGTCTACGCGATTGCGCTATCCCTCACCTCTCCTGATGTCAGGTCAACCATCCGTTCCCTTCATCCTCGTATCCCATGTGTCGAGTCTGGCCTACCATGCCTTTCCCTGCAGTGCCCACCACCCGGCAGCGGGGGGGGGGCCCCCCACCCCCCCCCTCTCCATGTGTAGGTGTCTACCATTCCTTCATCAACTCTCCATGTGCAGTGTCCTACCATCCTTCGCCTCACCTTCTCCATGTGCATGTCTAACCATCCTTCCCTCACCCTCGCATGTGTAGGTGGTCCTACCATCCGATTCGCCGGTCAGCCTCCTCCAATGTGCAGTGTCAATACCATCCTATGCCCTCAACTCGCTCCATATGTCAGTGCTACCATCCTTCCCTCACTCTCCATGTGCAGTGTCCTACATCCGTCCCTCACCTCTCAAGCTGTAGGTGTACCTACTCATCCTTACGCCTACAGCGCCTCGTCCATGGTGCAGGGTGTCCTACCAACCTTCCCCTCACCTCTCCATGTGCATGTCTACCATCCTTTCCCTTCCCTATCTCCATGTTGCAGGTGTCTACCAGAGCCTTCCCTTCCAACTCTCCAAAGTTGCAGGTGTTGACTACGCCATACGTCTTCCCTCACCGTACTTCACATTTGTAGGTGTCTACCATCGCTTCTCGCTATCATCCTCTATCCATGAGCAGGAGTCTACCACCATCCCTTCCTCTCACCCTCTCCATGTGCAGTGTCCTTACCATCCTTCCCTCCCTCTGCCCCTTGTGGCATGGGGTCGTCTAGCTATCCTTCCCCTTGACGCCCATCTACCTATAGTGCAAGGAGGTTGCTTACCTATCCTTCCTCAACCTCTCCATGTGCATGTGAGCTACCATCCTTCCCTGCGCGCCTCTCCATGGGTGCAGGTGTCTACATCCTTCCCTCACCTCTCCCATGTGCAGGAATGTCTAACATCCTTCCCTCACCTCTCCATGTGCAATGTGTCTACCATCCTTCCCTACACCTCTCCATGGCAGTGTCTACCATCCATTCCCATCACCTCTCCATGTTGCAGTGTCCCAAACAACCTTTCCCTCACCTCTCCATAGTGCAGTGTCTGACCATCACTCCCTCACCTCTCCATGTGGCAGTGGCAGCAGCGCGCGCCTTCCCTCACCTCTCCATGTGCAGTGTCTACCATCCTTACCCTCACCTCAGTCCAAGATGTGCAGGTGTCACCACCTTCCCTCACCTCTCCATGTGCAGGTTCCTACCATCCTGTCCCACACCTCTCCATGTGCGGTGTCTACCATCCTTCCCTCACCTTCTCCATGTCAGGTGTCATACCATCCTTCCGCCCTCTCCATGTTTCAGGTGTCTACCATTCCTACCCTCACCTCTCCATGTGCAGGTGTTCACCATCCTTCCCTCACTCTCCATGTGCAGGTGACTACCATTCCTTCCCTCACCTCTCCATGATGCAGGGTGTCTACTATCCTTCCCTCATCTGCTATGTGCAGTGTCTACCATCCTTCCTTCACCTCTCCATGTGCAGTGTATCCTCCCATCCGACTCCTCACACTCTCCAGTGCAGTGTCTACCATCCTCCCTACGCTCTCATGTGCAGGTGTCTAATATCCTTTCACCTCACCTCTCATAGTGCAGTGTCTACCAATCCTTCCCCTCAACCTCACTAAGTGCAGGTGACTAACCCTCCTTCCGCCTCACCTCATTCCACATGTGAGGGAGTCTAACCATCCTCCCAACGCTCTCCAGTGCATTGAGTGAGTCCTACTTTCTCGCTGTTCCCTCACTCGCGTCTCGACGTGGTGCAGTGTCTACCACGAGCGCTTCGCGCCTCACATCTCGCATGATGCAACTGTCATCTACTATGCTCACTTGACAAACCACACTTCTAAGCTGCCAGTGTCTCTAGCCACCCTTCCCTCACCTCTCGCATGATTGCAGTGTCTACCTCCTTCCTCACCTCTCCATGTGCAGGTGGTCCATGCACCAATCCTTCCCTCACACCTCCCATGTGTAGTTCTACCATACACTTCCCCTTACCTACTCCATGTGTGCTAGTGTCTGCGCCATCCTTCCTCACCTCTCCATGTGCAGGTTCTACCATCGCGTACCTCTCTCACCTCCCCATGTGCAGGTGTCTACATCCTTCTCTTCTACCGTCTAACACATGTGCAAGGGTGGAGCGAACCATCCTCTTCCCTCACCTACTCCAGTGCAGGTGTCCTAACCCATCCTTCCCTCTACCTCTCCATGTGCCAGGTGTATGCCTGACCATCCTTCCCTCGACGGCTCTCCATTGAGTTGTCTACCATCCTCCTCACCTCTCATGGCAGGTGTCCAACTCCGGCATCCTTCCCGCACCTCTCCATTCGTGTCTACCATCCTTCCCACACCCTCCATGTGCAGGTGTCATACCCATCCTTCCTCACCTCTCCATGTGGCAGGTGGCTACTACCTCCCCACCTCTCCTATGTGCAGTGTCTACCATCCTTCCCTCACCTCACATGATCGTGCAGGTGTCTACCATCCTTCCCTCACCACTCCATGTGCAAGGTTCTACCATCCTTCCCTCACCTCTCCATGTGCAGTGTCACTATCCTTCCCTCACCTCTCTATGTGCCTGTCTACCAACCTTCCTCCAACCTCTCCATGATGGCAGTGTCAACCATCCTTACCCTCACCGCTCCATGTGCAGGTGTGTCTAATATCCTTCCCTCACCTCACTATGTTGCAGAGTCTACCCATCCTTCCCTCACCTCTCCATGTGCAGGTTCTACCATCCTTACCCTCACCTCTCCATGTGCAGGTTTCCCTACCATCCATCCCTCACCGCTCCATGTCAGGTGTCTACTATCCTTCCCTCACCTCTCTACGGTGCAGTGTCCACCCATCCTTCCTCACCGTCTCCATGTGCAGGTGTCTAACTAAGCCATTCCTCATCCTCTCCTGTGCAGGTTCTACCATCCTTCCCTCACCTCTCCAGCATGCAGGTGACTACCATCCTTCCCTCACCACTCCTTGTGCATGTTCTCCATAGCCTTCCCTCAGACCTCTCCATGTGCAGGTGTTCAAACCATCTCTTCCCACACTCATCCAATGTGCAGGTGTCTACCATCCTTCCCCACCTCTCCATGTGCGCAGAGGAATTCTAACTAACCTCCCCTCACCCTCTCTATGTGGCAGTGTCTACCAATCCTTCCCTCACCTCTCCATGTCAGGTGTCTACTATCCTTACCTCTACTTCTCTAAGTGCAGTGATGTCTACCATCCTATCCTCACCCTTCCCATGTGCAGTGTCTACCATCCTTCCGCCACACCTCCTCCATGTGCAGGTCTACCATACCTTCCCTGCTACACCTCTCCAGAGCAGTGTCCCTACATCCTTACCCTCACCTCACCCAGGTAGCAGTGTCTACCATCCTTCCCTCACCAACACCAGTGCAGGTGTCTACCATCCTTCCCTCACCTTACTCCACTTGTGCAGGAGTCCTACTCATCCTTCCCTTCACTCTCCATCACTATCGCTGAAGTGCAACACAGTTTTATGTAACCTCATATCAAATTTATATTTTCCTTTTATCACTTCGAGTGATGTATTAGGCAGCGCATCCCTTAAACTGATATATTAAGTCAAGACCTCCTGCGAATTATATTTATGTAGCGCATCCGCCTTGCGATCCGCGAATGGAGGTTCGAGTCTCCGCCACTCCTTGTACTAAACGACCCACATGGGTTTAGTATTTCGATAATTTTGTGATAATTAGTGTGACCTGTAAGACGTCCAGTTTTCTCTGTGTTATGTACTGAGTACAGTGTTTTGAGTATCTTTTCTTGAGTACCGGTGAATGGGTGAGAGAGCCAGTTAGAGACCGAGAGTGTCGACCTACATGATTACAAGGCGAGAGACTGAGATTGTAGACCAATATACTCACAAATCAGGGAACGGGAGGGATTTCAACCCATGGCAAGTGAGTCTGTGAAATTCACAGGCCAGTGCGTTAACCACTGGACCAACTGGCTCTAAAAAGATTCATTTAACTAGATACATTTCAGTACACCATAAGAAGGTTAGCATGGGCCACCACTGTGACCACAGATGCAGTTTTTACAGATGAAGCCCACACCAGCGTGGCAATTGTGTTATTACGATTTCGTGAAACTCAATATATTTACAAAGTGAAATAAACAGAACGAAGACTGGTGGTTCTGAATCAGTGGTACCTGTACCAGTGGTACCTGAACCAGTGGTACCTGAACCAGTGGTACCTGAACCAGTGGTACCTGTACCAGTAGTACCTGTACCCTCTGGGTGAACGAAAGAGCACATCAGGGGTTACGAGGCTGAACTGTACAAACTGAACACTTCCATCCATGGAACAGGAATATGATCACTGCCAGGAGTGAAGTTGTCAGCCTTCACCCAAAAACTTCAAATTTGGATAACTCACATTTAGAACAGAAGTTTTCCTTACTTTCCTTTTCACCCGATGAGGCCGCTGGTGCATACAGAGAACTGTCCATCGTAACTAAAGTGGAACTGTCCATCGTAACTAAAATGGGACCTGTCCGTCGTAACTAAAATGGGACCTGTCCATCGTAACTAAAATGGGACCGTCCATCGTAACTAAAGTGGAACTGTCCATCGTAACTAAAATGTGACCTGCCCATCGTAACTAAAATGGGACTGTCCATCGTAACCACAGTGAGACATAATTTCCAGAAATTTATTTATCTTTTCCGTAGTTTCGCCACGGAGAGGTTTCTGTAGCTCAGGAATGTATACGAACCCATTTATGTGTAATCTGGATTCCACGAATGATAGCGGTGTAACGAAAGACGATGTGGTTAACTGAAAGCCGAGGAAGGAATACGAATAGAATATGAATCAGGGTTGGTAGAAAACCTCTGGACGTTTTCGTGTCATTTGCCACCACCTATTCAGGTTTGACAACTTTTCCAACACTTCTGAACATGAAAACAAAAGCAAGAAACCGTCTCGATGCAAGCGATGACGTAACTATTTTTATACACGAAAAAAAACCCGTTTCAGCATCATCACTAATGAACCTCAACAACAAGTGAACCACTAAATTAAAATAAAAGAGTTGTTTTCTGTTTATAATTGAAAACACGTAAGTTCGTACGTGCATTCATTTACGCTGGTTTCTGCCGTAAACAATAAATAAGTTTTCAGAAAGAAATTGAAGCTATTGTTGACAGGAGGTACGACAGAAATTTAGATAATTGAGGGGGTACGAGCACTTAAAAAAAAAGGTTAAGTACCACAAGTGTAGACCAATATACTTACAATGTGAAAGACCCAGAAACCTGGGACCAATGCACTTACAACTTGGTTTTCTCACTTCAGAAACCTTTATAAAAAAATCACGATTGTCGAGAATAAATACCCGCCATAAAGGCAAATGAGGCAATTTTGGTAAATAAAGTGTATGAAAAGATTGCAGTCTCTAAACCCTGGTGATGGGAGAGCAGAGACTAAACTCCTAAGTCATCCGTGACTTAGTAGTTTAATCTCTCCATCAGTGGTGTAGTCTGCCATTACTGGTGTAGTCCGCCATCACTGGTGTAGTCTGCCATTACTGGTGTAGTCTGTCATTACTGGTGTAATCTGCCATCACTGGTGTAGTCTGCCATTACTGGTGTAGTCTGCCATTACTGGTGTAGTCTGCCATTACTGGTGTAGTCTGCCATTACTGTTGTAGTCTGTCATTACTGGTGTAGTCTGCCATTACTGGTGTAGTCCGCCATCACTGGTGTAGTCTGCCATTACAGGTGTAGTCTGCCATTACTGGTGTAGTCTGTCATCGCTGGTCCATAGATCAGGCTCGCCTGCTGCTTGCCTGGTCAACCAGGATGATGTTGCTACTGGTGCGCTGGCCCACATATCCATCACAGCCTGACTGATCTGGCACCTGGTGAAAATATTTGTTAAATTTTCACTTGAAGACTTCTACAATTGTCTCAGCAGTATTCCTGGTATCTTCTGGTAAGATGTTAATTAGTCTGGAGCCACGGACGTTGATCTAATATGATACTCAACACTCTTAACAATGATGACGGCAGGAAAGAGACTAGAGACATGTGGAACACACAACGTCTGAACCATCCACCAAATATGACATTCTGTCAGCGGCAACATGATCTTTGCCGTAACCTTGGGATATTAACTACCAGCTTTTATTACGGAAGCCAAGATTAAACCAGTCGAGTATAGGGTGAAACGGAAGGAAGGAAGGAGAAGGAGAGAGAGAGAGAAAGAGAGAGCACAACTCTCCCCCACCCCCACACATTCTTTCATTAACCTATACTTTCCTTCACCCATCCTCCCTCCTATCCTCCCAACTCCGACTTTCCTTTCTCCACAGTTCTCCTCCTTCCCTTCCCCAAGCTCCTCCAGACGTTCACTGAGACGTACTGCGTCTTGGGCGACGTGGTCCCCGGAGTGGCTCGGTACTTTCCTTAAGGAATAGTGAGCACTCGCGGTCGTAAACAACAGCCCTCGCCCCCTCCTCCACAACACACCAAAAATGGCCATTTACCCCAGAAAGTACACCAAGAGTGCCACATTCTGACACCCTTCCGTTGCCATGAGTACACACAAGTATACTTAGGAATATTCGGGTATATATAATCAGAATCTCATTCTCAGTCGAGGTGTCTTAAAATACACACTGACTGAAGTTTATAAAGCGGTAAACCCTTCACCGCAAGGAGAGGTAGAGGCTCGATCCTCAGATCAATAATGCACATATTTTTCAGGAAACTTCAGGGCGTCCCGTGGTACCGCGAGACACTGAAATAGTGGACGGCATTTGGCACTGAACCCTGGTGGTCTGGTCCATTATAAGTCGGTCTGTTCTTGACCACTGTTAATGACCGTGGATTATCTTCCTCAGGGCACGGTCTCAGACTAGATCTCCTGGGTCGGAAAGGAAATATTACATGATTAAAAACTATTAAGAAGCACAGGGAAAAGTAAGATTCTTACAGAATGTAGGTATATGTCCGCAGGATTTACTTAAGCACCATATATGTCGTGATCATGTCTCCCCCTCCCTGACCTCTTTGCTCTTTCAGCCTTTCTTCGCGGATCATGCCCCACAGCTGCGGAACTAATCTGGTCGTAAAACTCCAAGGTTCCTCGCGCTTATATATGTGATTTATGAGTGGACTTAACACCGGCTCTGAGGCTCATGTAAGCAGTTTCCACATTTTTTTCCAGCCTGGCGTAAGCCGCTGGTATAATATAACCTTCAGCACAGTAACTTACAAAAACATAAAGGTCCTGGATTCGAATCCTGGGAAAGATTAGGCATATGAAGAAGTTTATTAACAACCAGATGTAAATAAACCTAGTAGTAGTTACCAGGGTGTTAGTCCACTGCTGTGAGTTGCATCCTGGGGACAGGGGCAGGGGAAGTCAAATGGCTGATTATGCATATAAATTCCCCCCCCCTACACAAAAACAGCAAACGAAGTCTTCAAAAAAACATCGCCGAGTATCCCGTCCCTCTCTCTGTTCTGAAGTTGCTACTTTCAAACCTCGGTTACCTTTTCCAAGTAATTATAATCATCCTCGTGGCTATCCACTTGTGGATAAAAACTAGTAAACGCTGTAGCCATTCCCGCAGTCCAATTATTCTTGTAGCCATTATCTTGCGAACCATCACACCCTTAGCTCAGCCCTAAACTCCCTACCAGGCTTATTGTCGTCTCTCGTCGTTGTCGTCTCCTCAGTTTCATACTGAGTGGATTCTCGCTCTGGCAGGTCGTTTACATATATCAAACAACGAATGGGTCCCAGGACTGCTACTTGGAAAACAAACACCATTTTGATTCCATTTTTTCCGACGTACTTGTCTTGCTATTATTCGATGACTACTTTCAGGTCATCCTCTGTCTGATTGGTATTCTAAGAGTTCTCAATGTTTTCTGTCTGCCTGCGTCTACCAACCACGAAACACATTCCAATCGTAAATGAATATTTGATAAAAGTAACGTTCAGTGAGCATTCTAGACGTTAAACATACACACTCAAACACATAACACATAAACATTCTCACACATATCCATTTCCCTGCTCGAGTTCATTTGTAAATGTCGTTACTTTTAAAGAATTTTGGGCTGGGAGGAAATTCAACTGACTGTTTCCTCACTTAGAAAAAGCCCAAATGACTCACCAACAACACAGCTTCCCTTCTCCTCCCTCACTCACTCCACGATATCTCACTCTCCCACCATCCCTCACTCTCCCACCGTCCCTCACTCTCCCACCATCCCTCACTCTCCCACCGTCCCTCACTCTCCCACATCAAATGGACACCTTCTCCATTTTTAAAAAGCTCGATGCCATTAAGGAACTCCCAGGAAAGGAAACTGATGACGCTGTCGTCAATTAACCCGTCCCGAAAACCCTCCCTCTCCTTCGTCCTCTCTCTCTCTCTCCTCTCTCTCTCTCTCATCTCTCTCTCTCTTCTCTCTCTCTCTCTCTCTCTCTCTCTCGTCTCTTTCCACACCCTCACATGTTTCTCACACTTCTTTTATTCTCAGAAGCCTAACTTTCCCAAGTCAAGTCAACCTCGCTCACTCACTCACTCTTACGCACTCTTTCCCCTCACACACACACAAACACACATAGATAAGAAAACACACACACACATTATTATTATTATTATTATTATTATTATTATTATTAATACTCGTAATCCTTTGAAAATTGAGTAACTCTTCTGTATATAATCTTGGTTAATTTGAGCCAGTTTAGTGGGAATCCCCACAGCTGTCTATCCAGTCTGAATCTATCAGCATACATTAGTCTGCAAGGATACACTAATCTGTTAGCATATACATGCCTAATCTACCATCATACACTCATCTATCAGCACACACACATGTCATCTCTCAGATAAGTAAAGCAAGTCATATCTTGGCTTCTGCAGCGTCATGTTAACGAGCGACATGAAGTGTGTTCATGTAGGTCTTGTGCTGTTGGGGTGTCACTACACTTCTATTTACATGTATCTCGTAGAGGGGAAAATGAGGAAAAGGGGAAAATTAAAGATGGTTCTGAAACTCAAAGAGAAGGAAGATGGGGCGAAATGAGGGGAAAATGAGAAGTAAGGAGGGAGCTGGTTAAGAAATTTGAAGAGGAGCAGCAGGAAAGGGACAAATGGAGGAAATATGGGGACAGGAAGTAGAAAAAGAAAATAAAGGAAGTGGTAAGGAAGGGAAGAAGAAAAAATGTAACAGTAGTATAGTAGTAAGAAAATATTCAAGGAAAATGTGAAAGAAAGGGAGGGAGGGAGGGAGGGAGGGAGGGAAAGAAAGATGTAAACGGAGATAATTCACAAGCTGGAAGGGTAAAACGAAGAAAGATGAAAATGAAAGAAGGATGAAGGAGAAAAACAGGAAGAGAGAGAGAGAGATATCCGGAAGCAATAAGGAGAGAGAGTTGTTTTTCAATATTGTCAGAACTAGAAAATAATACTTAGTCCTTCATACTGGAGAGGTGAGACAGGTTTCTCCTCTCTTTTTCTCTCTCTCTCTTTCTCTCAGTGCCAGTATATATCATGTGGTGTCAGGCACTAGTGCCACCTCTCACTGCCAATGGTGAGGTTTAAAGTGCCTCTGTGGGGCATTTGTCGGGGTAAGTGACGGTGCAGGCACCTGGGCGTGATTTCCTGGGCGTAACTAGGGCATGATCTCTAGTAAGATTAGCGAGATGAAGCATCTCTCACGAGTAGAGACATTTGAAGCATCTCTCACGAGTAGAGACACTCGAAGCATCTCTCACGAGTAGTGACATTTGAAGCATCTCTCACGAGTAGAGACATTTGAAGCATCTCTCACGAGTAGAGACACTTGAAGCATCTCTCACGAGTAGAGACACTCGAAGCATCTCTCACGAGTAGTGACATTTGAAGCATCTCTCACGAGTAGAGACATTTGAAGCATCTCTCACGAGTAGAGACACTCGAAGCATCTCTCACGAGTAGGGGAAAACTCGAAGCATCTCTCACGAAAATAGTAGACATTTGAAGCATCTCTCACGAGTAGAGACACTTGAAGCATCTCTCACGAGTTAGAAAAACCCCTCGAGCATCTCTCACGAGTAGGACATTTGAAGCATCTCTCACGAGTAGAGACATTTGAAGCATCTCTCACGAGTAGAGACACTCGAAGCATCTCTCACGAGTAGTGACATTTGAAGCATCTCTCACGAGTAGAGACACTTGAAGCATCTCTCTCGATCACACACACTTGAAGCATTTCTCTCGATTAGAGACACTTGAAGCATCACTTATGATTAGGGAGATTCGGAGCATTTCCCATTAATGAGACAAACTGCAAGTCTCAAGATTAGTGAGATTAGAAGCATCTCCAAAGATTAGTGAAATTCGAAGCATCTATGAAGACTAGTGAGATAAGAAGCATTTCTTAAGATTACTGAGATTCGAAGATTCTCCCAAGATCAATGAGATTAGAAGTATCTATCAAGATTAGTGAGACTAGAAGCATCTCGCGCCAATATTATGATATTTCGTGAATCTTGTCGAGATGTAAGGAAGCCTCAGCGGAATTAGCCAGTCTTTTGCTCGCCTCTCTAGGGATTAGTGGGATTTGAGGTTTTTCTCGGCAGGATTAGACAAAGAGATTTCGGGCACCTCTTGCGCGGATTAACGAACAATAAATCCCCTTTGGCTTCACGCTTTCAGCGTTTTGTGTGTGTGTGTGTGTGTGTATGTGTGTACTTACCTATTTGTGGTTACAGGGGTCGATACATAGCTCCTGGCCCCGCCTCTTCACTGGTCGCTACTAGGTCCCCTCTCTCCCTGCTCCATGAGTTTCATCAAACCTCGTCTTAAAACTATGTATGGTTCCTGCCTCCACTACATCACTTGCCAGACTATTCCACTTCCTCTGTGTGTTTGGGGTGTGTGTGTGTGTGTGTGTGTGTGTGTGTGTGTGTGTGTGTGTGTGTTGTGTGTGTGTGTGTGGGTGTGTTGTTGTGTGTTAGTGTGTTGTGTGTGTGTGTGTGTGGGTGGTGTGTGTGTGTGTCTTGTGTGTGTGTGTGATGTGTGTGTGTGTGTGTGTGAGTGTGTTGTGTGTGTGTGTGTGATCTAGGTTCTGGATGTTAGCATCACCAAAAGTGCTGGAATGATATCTGGGTAGTGGTAACAGGTGCTACAACCACTGGAATGACAAAAGGTGGTGGGAGGTGGGTGCTACAACCACTGGAACGACATCCAGGTGGTGGTAGCAGGTGCTACAACCACTGGAATGACATCCAGTTGATTTTAGTGTATGCTACATCCACTGGAAACTTTACAGAATAAGCTGACAAACGGAACATACTTCAGCTACTGTTAACGAACAAGCTGGAAGAGAAGGTGGAGGCATATCCCATACGCAGTTTTAAGAATGGGTGCGATATGGCCCTCGAGTCCTAGAATCAATGGCCGGTAATAAGAGCCGAAAATAAAACTCCCTCGATCACACACACACACACACACACACACACAACAAAAGAATAAAGGGACGTCAGGGCTTCCCCCAAAGCGCCTTTGCCATTATGGTCCTGTGCTTCTGAAAAAGCTGGCCATTAATCATGGCCTCATTAATGGTCCAACAAGACCCTGAGAGCTCTAGTTTATGGTACCAAACTTTAGGGAAGCTTTCTGAAGATACAGTGAGCAGACAGCCCCTGGCACACCTCCAGGACTGTCACATTTGCATTCAGAGATTCAAGCTCAGGGTGATCTAGCCTCCGCTGTCCCTGTATGGTGGGGTATGGTGGGGAACTGTCCCTGGATGGTGGGGAACTGTCCCTGGATGGTGGGGAACTGTCCCTGTATGGTGGGGAACTGACCTTGAATGGTGAGATTTGGTGGGGAACTGTCCCTGCATAGTGGTGTGTGGTGGGAAAAATCCCTTATGGTGTTCGTGCAGTCCCAATAATAATATATAATAATAAAATAATTAATAAATTTAATATCATTATTATTATTTATATGATAACTTCAAGAAGCATCTTCCTCCATATCAACAAAATATTACCGAATTAAAACTTGAGTAAAAGTAACCGTTATCGAAAAATAATTAAAAAAAAAGGCGAAATAAAATCCACAAGAGCTCAAGGAGTTACCTAAAAATACCCGCTAGAAAAAAATTGATATACTCAATTCTAGTATTAACCGATAATATCGGGGGATCGGGTAATTATTTCGGTTATTAACCAATGATTCCCCTTGACGCGGCTAACTGATTTAGGCATTAATGCCTTAAAATGCTACTGTATGGGAATTAAAGGACTAAAGCCTTAAAATGCTACTGTGTGGGAATTAAAGGACTAAAGCCTTAAAATGCTACTGTGTGGGAATTAAAGGACTAAAGCCTTAAAATGCTACTGTATGGGAATTAAAGGACTAAAGCCTTAAAATGCTACTGTGTGGGAATTAAAGGACTAAAGCCTTAAAATGCTACTGTGTGGGAATTAAAGGACTAAAGCCTTAAAATGCTACTGTGTGGGAATTAAAGGACTAAAGCCTTAAAATACTATTGTGTGGGTATAATAATTCTTTCTCGTCTCGCCGGACTGACAAGACAGACACTGGTGGCAGTACTTAAGAGGAGGGTGGATCGAGCCTTCACTAGTTGAGTTAGTATAATTAAAGACACGGAGAAGAGAGAGAGAAAGAGAGGGGGAAACAAGAGAAGCAATAAATGACAATTGCATAACAGTAAAAATAATTCGTCTAAGAATAACGTATTCAACGATTTGCAGAGGATTTTATCGGGGGTCCGACATTTCGCCCCGTGTAGAGATCTACAGAGAGCGAAACTCTGTGTCTTTGTCTTCGATACGTCATTTCCTTTAAGAAGAAATTGGTTACGAAGGAAGAAAGACTTAAGAATTAAGAAAGAGCCAAGAAAGATAAAGAGAAAGAAGAAAGAAAATGATTAGCAACAGAAGACAGTGAGTCACAACAGAAGACAGTGAGTCACAACAGAAGACAGTGAGTCACAACAGAAGACAGTGAGTCACAATGGAAGACAGTGAGTCACAACAGAAGACAGTGAGTCACAATGGAAGACAGTGAGTCACAATGGAAGACAGTGAGTCACAATAGAAGACAGTGAGTCACAATAGAAGACAGTGAGTCACAATGGAAGACAGTGAGTCACAATAGAAGACAGTGAGTCACAATAGAAGACAGTGAGTCACAATAGAAGACAGTGAGTCACAATAGAAGACAGTGAGTCACAATAGAAGACAGTGAGTCACAATAGAAGACAGTGAGTCACAATAGAAGACAGTGAGTCACAACAGAAGACAGTGAGTCACAACAGAAGACAGTGAGTCACAACAGAAGACAGTGAGTCACAATAGAAGACAGTAAGTTACAATGGAAGATAGTGAGTCACAACAGAAGACAGTGAGTCACAACAGAAGACAGTGAGTCACAATAGAAGACAGTGAGCCACAATAGAAGACAGTGAGTCACAATAGAAGACAGTGAGCCACAATAGAAGACAGTGAGTCACAATAGAAGACAGTGAGTCACAACAGAAGACAGTGAGTCACAATAGAAGACAGTAAGTTACAATGGAAGACAGTGAGTCACAACAGAAGACAGTGAGTCACAACAGAAGACAGTGAGCCACAATAGAAGACAGTGAGTCACAATAGAAGACAGTGAGCCACAATAGAAGACAGTGAGTCACAATAGAAGACAGTGAGTCACAACAGAAGACAGTGAGTCACAATAGAAGACAGTGAGTCACAACAGAAGACAGTGAGCCACAATAGAAGACAGTGAGTCACAATAGAAGACAGTGAGTCACAATAGAAGACAGTGAGTCACAATAGAAGACAGTAAGTTACAATGGAAGATAGTGAGTCACAATAGAAGACAGTGAGTCACAACAGAAGACAGTGAGCCACAATAGAAGACAGTGAGCCACAATAGAAGACAGTGAGTCACAATAGAAGACAGTGAGCCACAAAAGAAGACAGTGAGTCACAATAGAAGACAGTGAGTCACAATAGAAGACAGTAAGTTACAATGGAAGACAGTGAGTCACAACAGAAGACAGTGAGTCACAATAGAAGACAGTGAGTCACGATAGAAGACAGTGAGTCACAACAGAAGACAGTGAGTCACAATAGAAGACAGTGAGTCACAATAGAAGACAGTGAGTCACGATAGAAGACAGTGAGTCACAACAGAAGACAGTGAGTCACAATAGAAGACAGTGAGTCACAATAGGAGACAGTAAGTTACAATGGAAGACAGTGAGTCACAATAGAAGACAGTAAGTTACAACAGAAGACAGTGAGTCACAATAGAAGACAGTGAGTCACAATAGAAGACAGTGAGTCGCAAAAGAAGACAGTGAGTCACAATAGAAGGCAGTAAGTTACAATAGAAGACAGTAAGTTACAATAGAAGACAGTGAGTCACAATAGAAGACAGTGAGTCACAATAGAAGACAATGAGTCACAACAGAAGACAGTGAGTCACAACAGAAGACAGTGAGTCACAATAGAAGACAGTAAGTTACAATGGAAGACAGTGAGTCACAATAGAAGACAGTGAGTCACAATAGAATACAATGAGTCACAACAGAAGACAGTGAGTCACAACAGAAGACAATGAGTCACAACAGAAGACAGTGAGTCACAATAGAAGACAGTGAGTCACAATAGAAGACAGTAAGTTACAATGGAAGACAGTGAGTCACAATAGAAGACAGTGAGTCACAATAGAAGACAGTGAGTCACAATAGAAGACAGTGAGTCACAATAGAAGACAGTGAGTCACAACAGAAGACAGTAAGCTACAATAGAAGACAGTAAGTTACAATAGAAGACAGTGAGTCACAACAGAAGACAGTGAGTCACAATAGAAGACAATGAGTCACAACAGAAGACAGTTAGTCACAACAGAAGGGAGTGAGCCACAATAGAAGACAGTGAGTCACAATAGAAGACAGTGAGTCACAATAGAAGACAATGAGTCACAACAGAAGACAGTGAGTCACAATAGAAGACAGTGAGTCACAATAGAAGACAGTGAGTCACAATAGAAGACAGTGAGTCATAATAGAAGACAGTGAGTCACAATAGAAGACAGTGAGTCACAATAGAAGACAGTGAGTCACAATAGAAGACAGTGAGTCATAATAGAAGACAGTGAGTCACAATAGAAGACAATGAGTCACAACAGAAGACAGTGAGTCACAATAGAAGACAGTGAGTCACAATAGAAGACAGTGAGTCACAATAGAAGACAGTGAGTCACAATAGAAGACAGTGAGTCATAATAGAAGACAGTGAGTCACAATAGAAGACAGTGAGTCACAATAAATAACAGCGAGTCACAATAGAACACCGTGAGTCACAACATTAAACAGTAAGAAGAGGAGAATATGAGTCACAACAGGAGACAGTAAGTAAGAACAGGAGAATATGAGTCACAACAGGAGACAATAAGTCACGACATTAAACAGTGAGTCTCAACTAAAGAAAATGAATCTCAACAGAAGACAGTGAGTCACAACAGAAGACAGTCACAACAGATGACGGTAAGTCGCAACAGAAGACAGTAAGTCACAAGAAAAGAAAATGAATCACAACAAATGAAAATAATTCCCAAGAGAAGACAGTGAGTCACAACGGAAGAAATACGTTGAGAGTAAAACTGAGGATCACAATAAGAGAATCTTGTGGTCTGGCAACTCTTCCCTGTGTCTCTTGTTTGATCCTCTCCTTTGCTCTCTCTCTCTCTCTCTCACTTATGATGCTCAGTATACTCATCTTGTTATTCCTGCAGTTCTCCTTCCAATTCTTCTCTAAACCTTTCCACAACACGCCAACACATGCCCATGATGCCCACACATACACAAACACCCCTCCACACCTGCACAAATCAACATAAACATACCTCTCACAAACCTACCCATCCATACACTTGCACATTCCCACAGCAACACACAGAGTCCAAGAAGTACATATACAACCCCACACCTACACACACAACCCCACACCAGCACTCAGCCCCACACCAGCACTCAGCCCCACACCAGCACACAACCCCACACCAGCACTCAGCCCCACACCAGCACTCAACCCCACACCAGCACACAACCCCACACCAGCACTCAACCCCACACCAGCACACAACCCACACCAGCACTCAACCCCACACCAGCACACAACCCCACACCAGCACTCAACCCCACACCAGCACACAACCCCCACACCAGCACTCAGCCCCACACCAGCACACAACCCCACACCAGCACTCAGCCCCACACCAGCACACAACCCCACACCAGCACTCAACCCAACACCAGCAGACAGCCCCACACCAGCACAAAATCCCACACTAGCACATAGCCCCATACCAACAAACACCCCCACACCAGCACACAACCCCACACCAGCACACAGCCCCACATCTACATACACTCCCACACCTACATACACTCCCACACCTACATACACTCCCACACCTACATACACTCCCACACCTACATACACTCCCACACCTACATACACTCCCACACCTACATACACTCCCACACCTACATACACTCCCACACCTACATACACTCCCACACCTACATACACTCCCACACTACATACACTCCCACACCTACATACACTCCCACACCTACATACACTCCCACACCTACATACACTCCCACACCTACATACACTCCCACACCTACATACACTCCCACACCTACATACACTCCCACACCTACATACACTCCCACAACTACATACACTCCCACACCTACACACTTCCAAGCCAAGATTCCTGACCCCAGAATTCAAGGCATCAACACTGATCTTCATTCAATACATCACACTGCGCCAAGTTGGCAAAGTAACCTTAATTTTTATTATATCTTGTCTGTTTCTCATTCGTAAATGTACGCGCACACACACACACACACACACACACACACACACACACACACACACACACACACACACAGTTTTCAGCTGATAAAACTCTTTTCCTCCCATTACCATTGTGTTTGCCTTTCTTATTGTATTTCTTTGTCTTGTCTTTGTTTTTTCTTGTAGTTGTAGCTGTCGTTATTTGTTCTTCTGGGTTTGTTGTTTTTATTGTGTTTGTTGTTCTTGTGTGTGTTTCTTATTTTTGTCGTGTTTATTTTCAGCAATATCGCGAATAAGATATAGAAGATGCAAAACAACCATGGGAGAGAGAGAGAGAGAGAGAGAGAGAGAGAGAGAGAGAGAGAGAGAGAGAGAGAGAGAGAGAGAGAGAGAGAGAGAGAGAGAGAGAGAGAGAGTTGAATGATAGCCCTAGGCCTTTCGTGTTGCAATCAACACATCAGGAGCTTGCAATGTTGCAGAAATGAGTTATAAGTCTAGGTAGACACATTCAAGGGAACGACTCTAGCTAAAATCATACCTAGAGTCGTTCTCTTGAACATTTCTACCTGGACTACCTACTGTTATCAGCAATATTGATTGCAACAAGACCTAGAGCTATCATTCAACTTTCCCCGTGGTTTTTAATAAAATATTCCTATTGGTAAAAAAAATATATTAAAAGATGGGGTGGTAGGGGAAGTGGAATATTCAAACGGCTTCAGGAAGAAATCCAAATATTCTTCCTTGAAGCCTTTTTATCCACTTCTCCGAGACTATGGGTCCCACAATTTACACCAGAGATGGACCCCATCCTATATATATATATATATATATATATATATATATATATATATATATAATATATATATATATATATATATATATATATTATATATATATATATACAGTATGTATGTATGTATAAACACTCCCTTCTCATTCCTCTCCATCTACAAACTCCTTCACTCCATGTTTTCATCTTCCTAACTCCCTTACTCCCTCCCTGTCTAACTCCCTCTTTCTCTCTCCTCTCCCTCAAACACAATGTTATACACTGAGGACATTACCCAACAACCTTCCAATTAGGGCAACAAACTAGCCACAATTCTCTAACAATTTAACCACCACAGTAAACTCCATCCAGGTAATTAGTGCTTTCCCTTCAATATAGAGAACAAAATATTCGCACGGTAACCTCTATTATAATACCTAACAATTATCCCCTTAACAATATAACTAAATTACTGTGTACCATTTTATTCATTAATATACATTTCGAGAATTACATTTTGCCACAATAAGTGGCTAGTTTACTTTGCACTCTCCCCTCTCCCCCCCCCCCCACATATCCTATGGACAGTGGCCAAGATCATTTGCATATACAGAAGGCCTAAGAACTAGTCTCTTAAATAGTAAAGAAATTATATTTTTTTATACACAAATAACTCTTTTTCGTCAGTGTGACTTTGTAAATGGTCCAAGTCGGACCGAAACGTCGTCGTAAGCTCCTCTCTTCTATGTCCGGGTTATTTGTGTATTGTTCCAGTCACGATATTGTGCCTTTTTTTTATTTAATACATTTTGTTATACACTTACAAATTTTAGCTTTATAAGAGTCACGGAAATTTCTAAATTATAGCATATTTCGGGGTATTTTTCCCGACTACGTGACTATAAATGTATTCATGGGGAAGTGCTAAGCCCGTACGGGTCACAGAGAGACTGGGGAATTAGAGGTAATCAGGTTTGGCTTGAAGGGGAGGCTAACTCTTAATTCCTTTGATCAAGAGCCCTTCACTGGCATCAAGGACTCTCTGTCTCATGACTGAAGAAATTACTGGTATCGTGAGGGAACCACTGCTATATGACTGTACTTACCCACTTGTGCTTGCAGGGGTCTAATAATAGCTCCTCTGTGTGTGTGTGTGTGTGTGTGTGTGTGTGTGTGTGTGTGTGTGTGTGTGTGTGTGTGTGTGTGTGTGTGTGTGTGTATGTATGTGTGTGTGTGTGTGTGTGTGTGTGTGTGTGTGTGCGCGTGTGTGTACTCACCTAATTGTGGTTGCAGGGGTCGATACGTATGTGTGTGTGTGTACTCACCTGTTTGTGGTTGTAGGGGTCGAATCATAGCTCCTGTGTGTGTGTGTGTGTGTGTGTGTGTGTGTGTGTGTGTGTGTGTGTGTGTGTGTCCTCATATATCTGTGGTTGCAAGGGTCGATTCGCAGCTCCTGGCGAATCCTGGTTCGGTGTGTGTGTGTGTGTGTGTACTCACCTATTTGTACTCACCTATTTGTGGTTGCAGGGGTCGATTCACAGCTCCTGGCCCCGCCTCTTCGCTGATTGCTACTAGGTCCTCTCTCTACCTGCCCCATGAGCTCTATCATATCTCGCCTTAAAACTATGTATGGTTCCCGCCTCCACTACGTCACTTTCTAGGCTATTCCACGGCCTGACTACTCTATGACTGAAGAAATACTTCCTAACATCCCTTTGATTCATCTGAGTCTTCAACTTCCAATTGTGACCTCTTGTGTCTGTGTCCCTTCTCTGGAACATCCCGTCTTTGTCCACCTTGTCTATTCCGCGCAGTATTTTATATGTCGTTATCATGTCTCCCCTGACCCTCCTGTCCTCCAGTGTCGTCAGGCCGATTTCCCTCAACCTTTGTTCGTAGGACAATCCCCGTAGCTCTGGGACTAGTCTTGTTGCAAACCTTTGCACTTTCTCTAATTTCTTGACGTGCTTGACTAGGTGTGGATTCCAAACTGGTGCTGCATACTCCAGTATGGGCCTGACGTAAATGGTATACAGAGTCTTAAACGAATCCTTACAGAGGTATCGGAACGCTATCCGTAGGTTTGCCAGGCGCCCGTATGCTGCAGCAGTTATCTGATTGATGTGCGCCTCAGGAGATATGCTCGGTGTTATGCTCACCCCCAGATTTTTTTCCTTGAGTGAGGTTTGCAGTCTTTGGCCATCTAAACTATATTGTGTCTGCGGTCTTCTTTGCCCTTCCCCAATCTTCATGACTTTGCATTTGGCAGGGTTAAATTCAAGGAGCCAGTTGCTGGACCAGGCTTGTAGCCTGTCCAGGTCTCTTTGTAGTCCTGCCTGATCCTCCTCCGATTTGATTCTTCTCATTAACTTCGCATCATCTGCAAACAAGGACACTTCTGAGTCTATCCCTTCCGTTATGTCGTTCACATATACCAAGAACAGCACAGGTCCTCGGACTGACCCCTGTGGAACCCCGCTAGTCACAGGCGCCCACTCTGACACCTCGTCGCGTACCATGACACGTTGTTGCCTCCCTGTCAGGTATTCTCTGATCCATTGCAGTGCCTTTCCTGTTATGTGTGCCTGATCCTCTATCTTTTGCAGTAACCTCTTGTGAGGAACTGTGTCGAAGGCCTTCTTGCAGTCCAAAAATATGCAGTCGATCCACCCCTCTCTCTCTTGTCTTACTTCTGTCACCTTGTCATAAAACTCTAGTAGGTTTGTGACACAGGATTTTCCTTCCCTGAAACCGTGCTGGTTGGCAATTATACACTTGTTTCTTTCCAGGTGCTCCACCACTCTCCTCCCGATGATCTTCTCCATGACCTTGCATACTATACACGTTAGTGATACAGGTCTGTAGTTTAGTGCCTCATGTCTGTCTCCCTTTTTAAAAATTGGGACTACATTTGCCATTTTCCATACCTCAGGGAGTTGCCCAGTTTCAAATGATGTGTTGAAGATCTTTGTTAATGGCTCACACAATATCTCTGCTCCCTCTTTAAGGACCCATGGAGAGATGTTGTCTGGTCCCACCGCCTTTGAGGTCTCAAGTTCGCACAGCAGCTTCTTCACCTCCTCCTTGGTTATATGTACCTCATCCAGCACTTGCTGGTGTGCCCCCCTGTTCTGATTTCCTGGAGTCCTACTTCTTTCCACTGAAAATACCTCTTTAAATCTTGTGTTGAGCTCCTGACATACCTCTTGGTCGTTTCTTGTGAATTCCCCATCACCCTTCCTCAGTCTGATTACCTGGTCCTTGACTGTTGTTTTCCTCCTGATGTGGCTGTACAACAGCTTCGGGTCAGTCTTTACTTTTGATGCTATGTCATTTTCATATTGTCTCTGAGCCTCCCTTCTTATCTGTGCATATTCGTTTCTGGCTCTTCGGCTGATTTCTTTATTTTCCTGAGTTCTCTGTTTTCTGTACCTTTTCCATTCTCTAGTACACCTAGTTTCTGCCTCCCTACACCTTTGGGTGAACCAAGGACTCGTTCTGTTTTTCCCATTATTTCTGTTTCCCTTGGGAACAAACCTCTCCTCTGCCTCCTTGCATTTTGTTGCTACATAGTCCATCATTTCTTGTACTGGTTTTCCTGTCAGTTCCCTCTCCCACTGAATGTCTTGAAGGAAGTTCCTCATGCCTGAGTAGTTCCCCCTTTTGTAGTTTGGTTTTTCCCAGCCCATTCCTGCTACTCTCTCCACTTGGAGCTCAACTATGTAGTCGAAGCACAGAACCACATGATCACTAGCTCCCAGGGGCCTTTCATACATGATACCCTCGATGTCCGAACTACTCATGGTGAATACAAGGTCCAGCCTTGCTGGTTCATCCTCTCCTCTCTCTCTGGTAGTGTCTCTAACATGTTGATGCATGAGGTTTTCCAGTACCACATCCATCATCTTGGCTCTCCATGTTTCGGGACCCACATGGGGCTCCAGGTTTTCCCAGTCAATCTCCTTGTGATTGAAATCACCCATAACTAGTAACTTTGCTCCCCCCATGTGTGCTCTCCTGGCCACCTCGGCTAGTGTGTCGATCATTGCTCTGTTGCTCTCATCGTATTCTTCTCTTGGCCTCCTGCAGTTCTGTGGTGGGTTGTACATTACTACAATTATCACCTTATGTCCCTCAGACTGGATTGTTCCTACTAAGTAGTCCCTTTCTCCCATGCCATCCATTCCTTCCATTTTCTCAAAATCCCACCGGTTTTTAATGAGCAGTGCAACTCCTCCTCCCCCTCTCCTCCCTCTGTCTTTCCTGAGGATTTGGTATCCGGATGGAAAGATTGAATCTGTTATTATTCTGGTGAGTTTTGTTTCTGTGAGTGCTATTATGTCTGGGGATGTATCTTTGATTCTTTCGTGCCACTCCTCATACTTGTTTGTTATTCCATCTGCATTTGTATACCACACCTTCAACTTTTTTCTAAGACTGTGGTCTGGGAGGTATATTGGGGTTGGGGAAGTGGGAGACCTGGTAAGGAACTATGGGTTGTTGCTGTGGGGGTGGAGTTTGTAATGTAGTGGGTGGGGGCATTGGATGTGGCATGGGTGTTTTGATTTAGAGTGTTTGGTTGCACTGGGGTTGACCTGGTTGAGAGTCTTCTATAGGAAGTTGTGAGGGAGGCTGTATTTGATCTTCTTCCTGGGTCTGGGATCTCCTGTCTGTCTTCTCCATCCCCTCTCTTTCCTCCTTTCGCCTTTGTACCATCTCTCTCAGTTTCTGCCTTTCTTTTTGTGTTCTGTCGCGGTCGAGATACACCTTCCTGTATGCCGGCATGTCCCTTAATCGTGCTTTCTCCTGCAGGATCCTGGTCCGAGTCGCTTCTGCCTTGAAGGTCACTTTCACTGGCCGGGTTCTTTTTTTTACAAACCCCCCTATTCTCCGAAAATTTTCCAGCTGGGTCATGTCGTCTTCTCCTTTTGCTTTCATGATGCTTTCAATTGCTTTTTTTCCCCTTGTTTTCTTGCTTCATATGTTTCCCCTTCAACTTCCTGGAGCCCATACACAAAGACTGACCTCACCCTTTCATTCTCCCACTGCGTATCCCTGTGTGTGTGTGTGTGTGTGTGTGTGTGTGTGTGTGTGTGTGTGTGTGTGTGTGTGTGTGTGTGTGTGTGTGTGTGTGTGTGTGTGTGCGTGCGTGCGTGCGTGCGTGCGTGCGTGCGTGCGTTCGTGCGTGCGAGCGAGATGAGTTGACTTCTATTGCAATGTCTAAGTATCACTCTGTTTAGACACAGATGACATCCTCTAACTACAAAGCCCAAAGGTGTCAGTAGAGCAATCGGAAAAAAAATTCACTACTGACATCAAACTCCTCGAAGATCTTAGATTACATAAGAACATAAGAAAGAAGGAACACTGCAGCAAGCCTGCTGGCCCATACTAGGCAGGTCCTTTACAATCCATCCCACTAACAAAACATTTGCCCAACCCAATTTTCAATGCTTCCCAAGAGTGATTATACCAGTCATGGCAAAATGTTCGTATATAACAGTCACCTTGGGACGTTCTACCTTCCTGTCGAATGAGTATGAAATGGAAACAAGTTAAAAATTATGCACTCTGGCTGATCTTCACTTTCTTTCTCACGAACACTTAAGATAACAATACAGTCAATACACACGTAATAGCTCTTAATCCAGGCATATTGCAGTCATAAACTAGGAAGCCTGGTCTCGGACCGAGCAGGGGAAAGATAATCCCCGGAACCACTAACAGATAATAGGTGGTTATAATGACTCGTAACACAGAGAAAGAGTTCCTTTTAGGCGAAGGTTCGCTCAGGATTGAGTAAGGGAAACCAAAGATCCTAATATGTTTATTTATATACATGAAGAATTAGACAGACGTCCAACATCTGGGTATATTTTATTTGTAGACGTATCAACATCCAGTAGCTTTATCAATACATGGATATAATGTGAAAACTGTAGAATTATATATAAAAGATGAGGCAATCAGTCCTTCAGCCTTCACCAACTCCAAGGCTGAGGGACTGATAAAACCACTGGAGGGCGAAACGTCTACAAATAAACATATACCCAGATGTTGCACATGTGTGTAATTCTTCATCTTGTCGGTATTATATACCAGTCATACACTACATTTATACACCTAAATTACTGGATACATCTTATATCCCTGAAACTATACTCCTGTAATGTATGAGATAATGATATACCGTAATTTGCATTTGGAAAACACTGGAGGGACTGGTTCCGATTCAGCACACTCGGGTAACACCATATGAGAATGGGAGGCATAGTACTGAGGGTAAGGCACCCTTTTATAATACTCTTGTATTTGGAGGGGAAGAGTAAGGTAAAGGATATTGGAACGTGACTATATTAAACACTGCCTTAGGGTTTTAAGGCAACTTAAGCCAGCACAACAGACCACCACTAACAACTAACCACAGCAAGCCAGGCTAACACTTACTGAGTTACCTGGGCAGCACACTTGAGAGGTACTTACCTCTAAATCTCATTGTGTTACTTGCAGCTTAATCAGTTATCTCTCGTGAACGAGTTAATTGATATTGGTTGGTTAGTTTGTTCATTTTAAAGCGTATAGATTGCACAAGGGTTATAAAGGCTGAAGTTCCATTAAACTATCTGTGTGCCTCTCGATATATACACTCAGTGTTAATCTTGTTATTAAATGGATAGCATTAGAAATTTTCCTTATGAAGAAAGATTGAAGACTCTTAAATTACATTCACTTGTTAGACGAAGAATGAGGGGAGACATGATCGAAGTGTATAAGTGGAAGATAGGTATTAATAAAGGGGATATTAATAAGGACTTGAGGATATCTCTCCAAGAGAGAACCCGCAGTAATGAATTTAAATTAGATAAGTTTAGATTTAGAAAGGACATAGGAAAGTATTGGTTTGGAAATAGGGTAGTTGATGAGTGGAACAGTCTACCTAGTTGGGTTATTGAGGCTAGGACTTTGGGTAGTTTCAAATTTAGGTTGGATAAGTACATGAGTGGGAGGGGTTGGACTTGAGTGGGACCTGTGAAGACCTGTTTGTGTGCTCCTGTGAAGACCTGTTTGTGTGCTCCTGTGAAGACCTGTTTGTGTGCTCTCTGTGAATTTGAACCAGGATGCCCTCTCTTGAACAACTATACCAGCAGGTGAGAGAAGAGCTCAGGGTTGCTAAGCTGGAGATACGGCGATTAACGAAGGAGAACAAGAGGATTCGTAGTAATCCTCCTGTTGTGAGTCCCTAGGTTAAGAGGGGAGCTTGGTCAGTGGCCGGGCAACATGGAACCAAGCTGAGGATCAAGAAAACGGTTGGAGAGGCAGAAACAACGAGAAACCAGAAGACTACCGTGGAAACTTCCAACCCATTCTCGATGCTACCTGACGAATGTGAGTGTTCTACTGGGAATGCCACAACAAGCACCAAGGAAGCATTGGCAGACGTGAGTGAGACATCCCTAGAAACCCCAACGAAGACCATCGAGAACGTCTTGACGAATTCCACAAGTGGTGTAATGCTACCTGACGAATGTGAGTCGACTACTCGGAGCATCACGATGGACGACGCCAAGGAAGGTAAAAACATTGTTGTTGTCGGGGATAGCCAGATTAGGTACATGGATAGGGCATTCTGCTTGAAGGACAGGAGTAGGAGGCAGAGAGTGTGTTTTCCTGGGGCTGGGATGAAGGACATTGTTAGCCGTCTGGATGACATCATGAGAAGTAATGGGAGCAATCCTATTATCTGTCTCAGTGCTGGAGGCAACGATGTTGGCAGACGTAGGAGTGAGGACCTGATTAGCAGGTATAGGTCAGCAATAGAGATAATTAGGAGGAAGGGTGGGAAACCTGTCATATGTGGCATTTTGCCAAGGAGAGGAGTTGGAAATGAATGGTTGTCCAGAGCAGTTGGTGTCAATTGCTGGCTGGACAAATACTGTAAGGAAAATGCGGTAACATTCATTGACAACTGGGACCTCTTCTATGGCAGAAATGACATGTATGCCAGGGATGGGGTTCACTTAACCTAGGTCTGGGGTGGGAGCACTGGCCAACGCAGTGGAGGGAGCTGTTAGGTCTTTAAACTAGGAATAGTTAGTGGTATGGGTTTTGGCGGGAAAACAGTGAAGTCGCAGTGTAGTAATATGAGTACTAGGAGAACTAGTAATAGGCAAAATGAGGTCGATATTGGAAAGCCAGTGGCACTAATTGACAAGGACAGTAATAGGTTTAGTGGAATAACAGAAAGGAGCAGGAAGGGTAAAGACAGAGGAGGGTCTTTAAATATATATTACACAGATAGTCGCAGTGCTAGGAATAAGATGTACGAGTTGAGACTAGTTGCTAGTGCAGGTAACATTGATGTATTTGCCATAACTGAGACGTGGTTTAATTCAAAAAGTCGGGACATGCCTGCGGAATGTCACATTCAGGGTTTTAAACTGTTCCAAGCAGATAGAAGTGTCGGGAAGGGGGGTAGGGTGGCACTGTATGTCCGAGATCGCTTGAACTGTTGCATAAAAACGGGTATTAAGTCTGAAGTAACACATACAGAGTCTGTTTGGATAGAATTTTCAGAGGGGCATGAAAAATTAATTTTAGGTGTGATATACCGTCCCCCAAACTTAGAGACCAGGGGAGACTACTATGGGAGAAAATTGTTAGGGCCACGAGGCACGATAATGTAGTAATTCTAGGAGACTTTAACTTTAGTCATATTGACTGGAATTTCTTGACTGGGAATTTAGAATCATACGACTTCTTAGAAGTAGTTCAGGATAGTTTTTTGAAGCAGTTTGTGACAGAACCTACAAGGGGTAATAACCTGCTTGACTTAGTTCTGGCAAACAATGAATCCCTTGTTAATAATTTAGAAGTTTCAGAGGAACTGGGTGCTAGCGACCACAAATCAATTACATTTAGCATTGAATGGAATTATGATAGTAGGGATAACTCAGCAACAATCCCAGATTTTCGCTTAGCAGATTACGATGGGCTTAGAGAACACTTATCATCTGTTGACTGGGGTAACGAAGAGAGCTATCAATATGACAGTTTTCTGAACACTATACATGCTGCTCAAAGAACGTTTATCCCGTATAAAGAAATTAGATCAAATAATAATGACCCAAAATGGATGAATAATAGGCTGAAATATCTACTAGGGCATAAGAAAGGAATTTATAGGCGTATCAAAAGAGGTGAGGGTCATCTTATGAATCAGTATATTGACATTAAGAGGGACATTAAAAAGGAGATAAGAAAAGCTAAAAGGGACTATGAAATTAAAGTTGCTAGGGATTCTAAAACTAACCCAAAAAGTTTTTTCCAGGTATATAGAACAACAGTCAGAGATAAGATAGGTCCCCTTAAAAATAACTATGGGCATCTTACTGACAAAGAGAATGAAATGTGTTCGATTTTAAATAATTATTTTCTCTCGGTTTTTACACAGGAAGACACTAATAATATTCCAGTAATTAATTTTTATAGTGGGCCAGAAGATAAATTATGCAACATCACAGTCACTAGTGAAATGGTTGTGAAGCAGATAGACCGACTGAAGCAAAATAAGTCACCGGGTCCTGATGAGGATTTTTCAAGGGTTCTTAAGGAATGCAAAATGGAACTCTGTGAACCATTAACTAATATTTTTAATTTATCTCTTCAAACAGGTGTAGTGTCTGATATGTGGAAGATGGCTAATGTAATTCCTATTTTTAAAACAGGGGACAAGTCGTTACCGTCAAATTACCGTACAATAAGCCTGACCTCAATTGTAGGCAAATTACTAGAGTCAATTATAGCTGAGATTATAAGAAGCCATCTCGATAAGCATAGCTTGATTAATGATACTCAGCATGGATTCACAAGAGGCCGGTCTTGTCTAACTAATTTATTAACTTTCTTCAGTAAAGCTTTTAAAGCTGTAGACCACGATAAAGAATTTGATATTATTTACTTAGATTTTAGTAAGGCTTTTGATAGAGTTCCGCACCAAAGACTGTTAAAGAAAGTGGAAGCTCATGGCATTGGGGGAAAAGTGCTCTCGTGGATCGAGTCATGGCTCACAGACAGGAAGCAGAGTGTGTCCATAAATGGGGTTAAATTCGAGTGGGGATCTGTAACAAGTGGCGTTCCACAGGGATCAGTCTTGGGCCCGTTGTTGTTCATAATATATATCAATGATCTTGATGAAGGAATTACTAGTGATATGAGCAAATTCGCCGATGACACAAAGATAGGTAGGATAATTGATTCAAACGTCGATGTTAGGGAACTTCAGGAGGATTTAAACAAACTATATTCTTGGTCAGAAAAGTGGCAGATGCAGTTCAATGTAGATAAATGCAAAGTTCTGAAGCTCGGGAGTGTCCATAACCCTAGCACTTATAAGTTAAATGATGTAGAACTTAGTCATACAGATTGCGAAAAGGACTTGGGGGTTATGGTGAGCAGCAACCTTAAACCAAGACAGCAATGCATAAGCGTACGTAATAAGGCAAATAGATTACTGGGATTTATATCAAGAAGTGTAAGCAACAGAAGTCTAGAGGTCATACTGCAGCTTTATACATCATTAGTAAGGCCTCACCTAGATTATGCAGCTCAGTTCTGGTCTCCATATTACAGAATGGACATAAATTCGTTAGAAAACATTCAGCGTAGGATGACTAAATTAATACATAGCATTAGAAATCTTCCTTATGAAGAAAGATTGAAGACTCTTAAGTTACATTCACTTGTTAGACGAAGAATGAGGGGAGACATGATCGAAGTGTATAAGTGGAAGATAGGTATTAATAAAGGGGATATTAATAAGGTCTTGAGGATATCTCTCCAAGAGAGAACCCGCAGCAATGGATTTAAATTAGATAAGTTTAGATTTAGAAAGGACATAGGAAAGTATTGGTTTGGAAATAGGGTAGTTGATGAGTGGAACAGTCTACCTAGTTGGGTTATTGAGGCTAGGACTTTGGGTAGTTTCAAATTTAGGTTGGATAAGTACATGAGTGGGGGGGGTTGGATTTGAGTGGGACTTGCACATCAGAGCTTATTTCTTGGGTAGCATTGAAAACTGGGTTGGGCAAATGGTTTGTTAGTGGGATGAATTGTAAAGGACCTGCCTAGTATGGGCCAACAGGCCTGCTGCAGTGTTCCTCCTTTCTTATGTTCTTATGTTTAAGGAAGGAGGTATGATGTTGGGGTCATCCCGACAACACACACACACACACACACACCTCAGGTTCCTAAGTGGAAGTAATGAAGACTTATACAGGGTCTTGAGGCTGCTGCTCCATCATAAAGGAGATTAATGTCACCTGCATACATAACCCTGAGAGGAACCTTCCTAGGACCTCAACGCTAGTCAACCAGCCTTCACTCACCCCTCACTCTGTACTGGCACTATGAAGAGCTAGTACTCTATCTCTATCCCTCTATCTCTCTCGTAAAATATATCCAACATTATAATCAACAAAGCAAAGCATTATCAACATCTAAGTCACCACCACCAGTACCATCACCATGATTACAATTCATCACAATTATCATCACCATCATCACTACCATCAACAAACTCAGCTGCAACAACACGCAACGTATAAGAGCGGCTCTGGGAAGAATTACTAAGAACCGCAAAACTTTTACGATGGAGGTCGTAAATCAAGAAGGTAATTACCTTGTGCATCATCACACGCGGAGGTCAGTCTGGCAACATGAAGGGGTCAGTCTGGCAACATGAAGGGGTCAGTCTGGCAACACTGAACACCGAAGATGGTGCCAACATCAACCGGCTGACTTCTTGTCACACACAGGTTAACACAAGTGGGTGAGCAAAATTTTCTTGTTGTGACTTAAAGGACGTCCACATGAATTTGTGTTTTGAGGAGAAAAAATATCCTCAAATGCCTTATTTATGTCTTTCACACACACACAAGGAGCTATGAATCGACCCCTGCAACCATAGATAGGTGAGTACACACACACACACACACACACACACACACACACACACACACACACACACACACACACAAGCCTGTATAAACATCATATGGATCTTAACACAGACACATTTATTTCTTCTTTGCTTTAAACCCATGAAAGGCCGCCCCTGAAAAACAACGCTATATAAATTATAATTCATTTTTTCATTATACATTATAATACAAATTTCGTATACAAACTCACATGAAGGACAAAACAGATTTCAAGATCCATAATTCAGATGGAAGTAAAGAAAGAGTATATAAAAACGTGTCGAGGTTACGTGACGCTGGAACTCATAGGAACACTACTGGAACATGTACTCTTGCTACTTGCCCTGGAGTACATCAGACCGCTGGAGCTCATAGGAACACTACTGGAACATGTACTCTTGCTACTTGCCCTGGAGTACATCAGCCCGCTGGAACTCATAGGAACACTACTGGAACATGTACTCTTGCTACTTGCCCTGGAGTACATCAGACCGCTGGAACTCATAGGAACACTACTGGAACATGTACTCTTGCTACTTGTCCTGGAGTACATCAGCCCGCTGGAGCTCATAGGAACACTACTGGAACATGTACTCTTGCTACTTGCCCTGGAGTACATCAGACCGCTGGAACTCATAGGAACACTACTGGAACATGTACTCTTGCTACTTGCCCTGGAGTACATCAGACCGCTGGAACTCATAGGAACACTACTGGAACATGTACTCTTGCTACTTGCCCTGGAGTACATCAGACCGCTGGAACTCATAGGAACACTACTGGAACATGTACTCTTGCTACTTGCCCTGGAGTACATCAGACCGCTGGAACTCATAGGAACACTACTGGAACATGTACTCTTGCTACTTGCCCTGGAGTACATCAGACCGCTGGAATTCATAGGAACACTACTGGAACATGTACTCTTGCTACTTGCCCTGGAGTACATCAGACCGCTGGAACTCATAGGAACACTACTGGAACATGTACTCTTGCTACTTGCCCTGGAGTACATCAGACCGCTGGAACTCATAGGAACACTACTGGAACATGTACTCTTGCTACTTGCCCTGGAGTACATCAGACCGCTGGAATTCATAGGAACACTACTGGAACATGTACTCTTGCTACTTGCCCTGGAGTACATCAGACCGCTGGAACTCATAGGAACACTACTGGAACATGTACTCTTGCTACTTGCCCTGGAGTACATCAGACCGCTGGAACTCATAGGAACACTACTGGAACATGTACTCTTGCTACTTGCCCTGGAGTACATCAGACCGCTGGAACTCATAGGAACACTACTGGAACATGTACTCTTGCTACTTGCCCTGGAGTACATCAGACCGCTGGAACTCATAGGAACACTACTGGAACATGTACTCTTGCTACTTGCCCTGGAGTACATCAGACCGCTGGAGCTCATAGGAACACTACTGGAACATGTACTCTTGCTACTTGCCCTGGAGTACATCAGCCCGCTGGAACTCATAGGAACACTACTGGAACATGTACTCTTGCTACTTGCCCTGGAGTACATCAGACCGCTGGAACTCATAGGAACACTACTGGAACATGTACTCTTGCTACTTGCCCTGGAGTACATCAGACCGCTGGAACTCATAGGAACACTATTGGAACATGTACTCTTGCTACTTGCCCTGGAGTACATCAGACCGCTGGAGCTCATAGGAACACTACTGGAACATGTACTCTTGCTACTTGCCCTGGAGTACATCAGACCGCTGGAACTCATAGGAACACTTTTGGAACATGTACTCTTGCTACTTGCCCTGGAGTACATCAGACCGCTGGAACTCATAGGAACACTACTGGAACATGTACTCTTGCTACTTGCCCTGGAGTACATCAGACCGCTGGAACTCATAGGAACACTACTGAACATGTACTCTTGCTACTTGCCCTGGAGTACATCAGACCGCTGGAACTCATAGGAACACTACTGGAACATGTACTCTTGCTACTTGCCCTGGAGTACATCAGACCGCTGGAACTCATAGGAACACTACTGGAACATGTACTCTTGCTACTTGCCCTGGAGTACATCAGACCGCTGGAACTCATAGGAACACTACTGGAACATGTACTCTTGCTACTTGCCCTGGAGTACATCAGACCGCTGGAGCTCATAGGAACACTACTGGAACATGTACTCTTGCTACTTGCCCTGGAGTACATCAGCCCGCTGGAACTCATAGGAACACTACTGGAACATGTACTCTTGCTACTTGCCCTGGAGTACATCAGACCGCTGGAACTCATAGGAACACTACTGGAACATGTACTCTTGCTACTTGCCCTGGAGTACATCAGACCGCTGGAACTCATAGGAACACTACTGGAACATGTACTCTTGCTACTTGCCCTGGAGTACATCAGACCGCTGGAGCTCATAGGAACACTACTGGAACATGTACTCTTGCTACTTGCCCTGGAGTACATCAGCCCGCTGGAACTCATAGGAACACTACTGGAACATGTACTCTTGCTACTTGCCCTGGAGTACATCAGCCAGCTGGAACTCATAGGAACACTACTGGAACATGTACTCTTGCTACTTGCCCTGGAGTACATCAGACCGCTGGAATTCATAGGAACACTACTGGAACATGTACTCTTGCTACTTGCCCTGGAGTACATCAGACCGCTGGAACTCATAGGAACACTACTGGAACATGTACTCTTGCTACTTGCCCTGGAGTACATCAGACCGCTGGAACTCATAGGAACACTACTGGAACATGTACTCTTGCTACTTGCCCTGGAGTACATCAGACCGCTGGAACTCATAGGAACACTACTGGAACATGTACTCTTGCTACTTGCCCTGGAGTACATCAGACCGCTGGAACTAGAACTGAGCAGCATAGTCTAAATGAGGCCTAACCAAGGATATATAGAGTTGAAGAACAACCTGAGGACTTCTATTGTTTATACTTCTTGATATGAAGCCAAGGATTCTGTTCGCTTTATTGTGAACATTTATGCACTGTTGTCTTGGTTTTAGATTACTGCTAACCAGAACTCCTAAATCCTTTTCGCAATCAATAATATTAAGATCTACATTATTTAGTTAATATGTGGCATGATTATTGCCTGTCCAACATTCAGAACTTTGTAGTAAAGTTGGTAGAATTACCGACACAAGTGCAACTAATGTGACATTTTATTGTGGCAACGTTTCGCTCTCCATGAGCTTTATCAAGCCATTACAGACAATATGAAGATTGAGACACTTATGCAACATATGGGAATCTTTATTCAGGAAATCCGGACTGATGAAGCCACTGTGTGGCGAAACGTTTCCTGAATAAAGATTCCCATATGTTGCATAAGTGTCTCAATCTTCAACTTGTCGGTTTTTCAAACCATTCATCACAGAGCAATTAATTGCTCTACCATATTGTATTACTACTACTACTACAACTTTTGTCACTACTACTACTACTACTACCACTAGTATTGCACCTCACTCTGAGCCTATATATACCCTCTGTGTCCATGTATTGTCTGTAAGTAGACGCAGTAGACGCATAGATTACATTAGCAGAGCAGAACAGCACACTTCAGCATCACAGTCCAGCACCACGTGGACAGACACATGGCTTCTGCCGAAAGGAAGAGGTCACGATGTTCCAGGGACACGACGGATGACTCGGATTTAGAAATGGACGACTCGGATTTAGAAATGTGGGGCGCAATCCTAGCGAAGAAGTTGCGAGACCACTCCGTGTCATCAGAGGAAAAGTCTCCAGTTCTGACAAGCCTAACCATGCAGCCAGAGAATACGGAAGGATGGATCAATGTGAACAGTAAGACACGCCGTCCCTCCAAGGAGCAGGTAAACCAGCTCAAATCACCTTCCAGATTCAAGGTAAAGGCTTATGGGGAACACAAAACCCACTATGGCGTGGTTACACACCTGGAAACACGGCACAAACTGAGGTTCAAGATATGGTTCAACCTGAGGGGAGAACCAATACTGACTCCTATCAACAGGGAAATGCATATCACCTTAAAGAAAGTCATGGAGACAGACCGCTCCTTCACCCTGGAGGAACTGGATTCTCGGCAGAAGGTCACCAAGGGTGTAGTGATGCGATACCCGCTGATGATGCCCATCGAGGCAGTAGCAGCTCACCCCAGTGTCGTGTCAGCTCAGCGTCTCAAGGCAAAATAGGCAGGCAATGCACAAACCCGGCAGGTCCTCATTCAGCATGTAGGACCGCTATCATCCCAGCTGGACCTTGGCTCTTGGGGCAGGTACGATGTCAGGACCTTCACGGCAGAACCACTTCGCTGTTTCAAGTGCCAGCGTTACGGACACCTGGGTGCACTCTGTCCTAACAGAGTAATCTGCGGTGTCTGCAGCCAGCCCCACCCTATTGAGGAATGCATCACCAAGCTGAAGAATGCATCGCCACCCACTCCACGATGCCCGAATTGTAGGCAGAAACACCATGCCTGGAACCCTCGATGCCCTGAGAGGCTCACTAGAATTCGTGAGGCCTGGAAGACACCAACGACGAGACAGCAGGCTACGGCAGAGCATCACCCTCAGCAGACGATGGGTGCAGAGAATCCTGCCATACTGCAGAACTCTCATCAGTCAACCCAACTCAATGCCCAGGAATTTCCGACCCTTGAAAACTCAACCAGGCGTCATGAACAGGAGCATCCTCCCCGACTACCGCAACGAAGAAACAAAAACATGAGGAACAAGCGGCGCCAACAGGAAACATCTGGGCAACGCAATCAGCAGACGGCACTACACGAGCCCCCACCGGCGTCCTTGCCAGGCACAACCACTATGCAGGCTGTGGCTGCACCTCACCAGCAGATGCCGGGTACACAACCTGGCATACAGCAACAGCCCACGGTGTGCACAGTGAAGAAATACAACCCTCAGCAGTCCCCACAGACTACGACAGCCCAGATAATGTCCACTGCTTCGAACCCACCGACAACGCAGGCCCTCAACAGAGAGGATCTCTTAACACTCATCAAGGCATTCACGGATATTATCTGCAACACAATCACCTCCACGGAACAACAGAGCATGTTCCGGCAGATGGTCAGCACACTCCTGAGGGTGTGCTTACTGACAGAGCAGGAAGCAGTGGATGCCATGAATCCGCAGATTATCAGAGAGGACAGAGCCCAGTCCCCAGCTCAGGAAACAGCTGAGATGGAGTAACTTCAGTCGCTTATGACTCACACTAGCTGAACTGTCCGGAACAGTGCTTGAAAGAATAGTGAAATTCCAAACGCTTATATGCTGCAACAGTGAAGAATCAATTCTCCTTCAGGAGCCAGAGACGGGTCATCTCAAGATTAAGACCCGTGCCAGGACCCTGGTCCTGGCCAACATTATACATACATACATGTATTGTCTGTAACGGCTTGATAAAGCTCCTGGAGAGCGAAACGTTGCCACAATAAAATGTCACATTAGTTGCACTTGTGTCCTTTTACTTTACATTCAGAACTTTGCATTTGTCTATATTAAACTGCATCTGCCACTTCTCCGACCACTGTATCAATCTATTCAAATCATCTGTCTTCATTAAAATTAATTGGACTGCCTATTTTGGTGTCATCCGCAAATTTGCTTATGTCGCTATTTATTCCCTTATATATGTCGTTTATGTAAATTGTGAACAATAAGGGGCCCAACACTGACCCCTGCGGAACACCACTTGTGACGTGCCCCCACTCTGATTACTCCCCATTTATGCAAATTCTCTGCTGCCTATTTGTCAACCATGCCTCTACCCAGGAAAAAATTTCTCCTCCTATTCTGTGTGCCTTAAGTTTCCTCAATAGCCTCTAATGTGGAACTCTCTCGAAAGCCTTACTGAAGTCCATATACACAATATCATATTCATTACCATGATCTACCTCCTCAAATGTCTTAGTGAAAAAGTTAGTAAATTCGTAAGACAGGAACGCCCCTTAGTAAAACCGTGTTGAGATTTATTAATCAATTTATGCCTTTCAAGATGGCTACGAATTGTCTCGGCAACTATTGATTCCATAAATTTTCCCACTATGGAGCGAAGGCTTATTGGTCTATAGTTCGAAGCTAAGGACCTGTCACCTGCTTTGTAAATAGGTATTACATTTGCCATTTTCCACTATCTGGTACTATGAAAGATTGTAGTGATATATTGAAAAGATTAGCCAAAGGTATGTTAAATTCCTCTTTACATTCTTTAAAACCCTTGCAAATAGTTCATCAGGGCCTGGGGATCTGTTAGGGTTTAATTTTTCTATTTGTCTGAGCACCATGTCACTAGTTACCGCAATCGTGCATAATTTATTATCGTCGTGTTAATAAACTATGAAGAAAAAGTAAGACAAAGGGGAAGAGGAAAAAAAGAGAGGGAGAAAGTGAGTGAAGCGAAAGCGATGATTAAAATTAGCAAACAGAAAAAAACAAGAAACGAGAATAACGAGAGAACACATTAAGAAACTGCGATAATATTGTTAACCATGAGAACAAGCAAGCATTTCCGTGGCTGAGAAAGAGAGAGCGAGAGAGAGAGAGAGAGAGAGAGAGAGAGAGAGAGAGAGAGAGAGAGAGAGAGAAGCGAGGCAAGTTCAACATACCCTGGACTCTGTTGTCCTAAGTTAAGTCTCGGTAATTTCACTCGTGGAGGCGTCCAAAGATCGTCTTTGTACTCACTAACAAAACTTCCCGCCCTCCATCACCTGAGTATTAGCCACACACACACGTACACACACGCACACACGTACACACACACAGCGATGTTAGGAAGTACTTCTTCAGTTACAGAGTTGTCAGGAAGTGTAATAATCTGGAAAGTGAGGTGGTGGAGGCAGGATCCATACATAGCTTTAAGAAGAGGTACAATAAAGCTCATGGAGCAGGGAGAGAGTGGACCTAATGGCGACCAGTGAAGAGGCGGGGTCAGGAGCTATGAATCGACCCCTGCAATTAGGTGAGTACACACACGCACACACACACACACACACACACACACACACACACACACACACACACACACACACACACACACACACACACACACACACGCACACACACCTAATGGCGACCAGTGAAGAGGCGGGGCCAGGAGCTATGAATCGACCCCTGCAACCGCAACTAGGTGAGTACACAAACACACACACACATCAACGTACATACAATAGTGAGCAAATTACGAAATCGATGTCTGTCTTACGAGGAAGGACTGGATATAGTCTTCTGACGTCAAACACACACACCCACACACACACACACACACACACACACACACACACACACACACACACACACACACACACCCACACACACACACACACACACACACCCACACACACACACTATACCCATGATAGAGCAACCTCTGCACCAAACATTAATAATATATTGTGAACTAGAGGGACAACCAGCGTCACAATACCGCGCACTACATTATGCAAATGACACTTCCCTCGCTGCAACTGACAGCAAAGAGAGGGAGGGAGGGAGTGATGCAGGGAGAGAGGGAGGGAGAAGTTGGTAGGTCACAAGCAGGTAGGGAGGGAGCTACATGTGAAGGGTGCTGATAGACATGAAGGCAGGTGGAGAAGGCAAATAGAATGGTAGGCAGACAGGGCAGCTGGTACGCGAGTGAAAAAGGAGGGCAGGTGTACCCCTCCTGCATGGAGGTGGAGAGGTTCAATACTAAGGAGTTGGAGAGGTTGAATAAGGAGGCAGAGTGTCTCAGCATGGTGCTAGAGAAGTTCATCATGGTGCTAGAGAAGTTCATCATGGTGCTAGAGAAGTTCATCATGGTGCTAGAGAAGTTCATCATGGTACTAGAGAAGTTCATCATGGTGCTAGAGAAGTTCATCATGGTGCTGGAGAAGTTCATCATGGTGCTGGAGTTCATCATAGTGCTGGAGAAGTTCATCATGGTGCTGGAGAAATTCATCATGGTGCTGGAGAAGTTCAACATGGTGCTGGAGAAGTTCATCATGGTGCTGGAGAAGTTCATCATCATGGTGCTGGAGAAGTTCATCATCATGGTACTGGAGAAGTTCATCATCATGGTACTGGAGAAGTTCATCATGGTACTGGAGAAGTTCATCATCATGGTGCTGGAGAAGTTCATCATCATGGTACTGGAGAAGTTCATCATGGTACTGGAGAAGTTCATCATGGCACTGGAGAAGTTCATCATCATGGTGCTGGAGAAGTTCATCATCATGGTGCTGGAGAAGTTCATCATCATGGTACTGGAGAAGTTCATCATCATGGTACTGGAGAAGTTCATCATGGTACTGGAGAAGTTCATCATGGTACTGGAGAAGTTCATCATAATACTGGAGAAGTTCATCATAATACTGGAGAAGTTCATCATGGTACTGGAGAAGTTCATCATGGTACTGGAGAAGTTCATCATGGTGCTGGAGAAGTTCATCATGGTACTGGAGAAGTTCATCATAATACTGGAGAAGTTCATCATGGTACTGGAGAAGTTCATCATGGTACTGGAGAAGTTCATCATCATGGTGCTGGAGAAGTTCATCATGGTACTGGAGAAGTTCATCATCATGGTACTGGAGAAGTTCATCATAGTACTGGAGAAGTTCATCATGGTACTGGAGAAGTTCATCATGGTACTGGAGAAGTTCATCATGGTGCTGGAGAAGTTCATCATGGTACTGGAGAAGTTCATCATGGTACTGGAGAAGTTCATCATGGTACTGGAGAAGTTCATCATCATGGTACTGGAGAAGTTAATCATCATGGTAGTGGAGAAGTTCATCATCATGGTACTGGAGAAGTTCATCATGGTGCTGGAGAAGTTCATCATCATGGTGCTGGAGAAGTTCATCATGGTGCTGGAGAAGTTCATCATCATGGTGCTGGAGAAGTTCATCATGGTGCTGGAGAAGTTCATCATCATGGTGCTGGAGAAGTTCATCATCATGGTGCTAGAGAAGTTCATCATCATGGTACTGGAGAAGTTCATCATCATGGTACTGGAGAAGTTCATCATGGTGCTGGAGAAGTTCATCATGGTACTGGAGAAGTTCATCATGGTGCTGGAGAAGTTCATCATGGTGCTAGAGAAGTTCATCATGGTACTGGAGAAGTTCATCATGGTACTGGAGAAGTTCATCATGGTGCTGGAGAAGTTCATCGTCATGGTGCTGGAGAAGTTCATCATGGTGCTGGAGAAGTTCATCATAGTGCTGGAGAAGTTCATCATGGTGCTGGAGAAGTTCATCATAGTGCTGGAGAAGTTCATCATGGTGCTGGAGAAGTTCATCATGATGCTGGAGAAGTTCATCATGATGCTGGAGAAGTTCATCATGGTGCTGGAGAAGTTCATCATGATGCTGGAGAAGTTCATCATGATGCTGGAGAAGTTCATCATGGTGCTGGAGAAGTTCATCATGGTGCTGGAGAAGTTCATCATGGTGCTGGAGAAGTTCATCATGATGCTGGAGAAGTTCATCATGGTGCTGGAGAAGTTCATCATGGTGCTGGAGAAGTTCATCATGGTGCTGGAGAAGTTCATCATAGTGCTGGAGAAGTTCATCATGATGCTGGAGAAGTTCATCATGATGCTGGAGAAGTTCATCATGATGCTGGAGAAGTTCATCATGGTGCTGGAGAAGTTCATCGTCATGATGCTGGAGAAGTTCATCATCATGGTACTGGAGAAGTTCATCATGGTGCTGGAGAAGTTCATCGTCATGGTGCTGGAGAAGTTCATCATGGTGCTGGAGAAGTTCATCATAGTGCTGGAGAAGTTCATCATGGTGCTGGAGAAGTTCATCATGATGCTGGAGAAGTTCATCATGATGCTGGAGAAGTTCATCATGGTGCTGGAGAAGTTCATCATGGTGCTGGAGAAGTTCATCATGATGCTGGAGAAGTTCATCATGGAAAACGTTGATGAACTCTTTTAAAGCTTACAGCAAGCTTCTCTATACTGTCAAAGTCAAAAGCTGATTCAGAAAATACCAACTCCTGAGTTCAAATACAGTTGAACATTCTGTACCCTGCAATATATGCAGGTATGATTTATCATACCTGCATATATTGCAGGTATTGAATATATTGCATAGTATTCCTTTCAAGATTGATGGACTGACCACATCGACTCAAGGCTGAGGAACTGATTACCTCAAACTCCTCCTGTTCTTCACCATTCTCCTTTGTATGGACTGATGAAGCTACTGTGTGGCGAAACGTTTCCTCATTAAAGATACCCAAGTGTTGCACATGTGTCTAATTTATCAACTTGTCTCTGAACCATTCATCTATATGCAGGCAGGTATATTTACAGATATGCTATCGTACAGCGACATACACATCATAAATATTCATCAATCTGCTGAAGAGGGCCTTTGATTGAGGCCGATATGCAAAGATCACCCTTTTAATTGTGTTTTATTGTCAGTCCCTGTGGGATGTACCTGCTCAAACTATAACATTACCAATATGGATAATGGAGCAGTTCGTACACAAACATATTCTCTCTCTCTCTCTCTTTCTCGTATCCTCCTTTCTCCCCGTCGCACATTTTTCGACCAATTCAGGATCGTGTGTGTGCGAGGCACCTGCAGCAAGTTGCTCCAATATCGAGAAGTACCTTGGCAAGAAGGGCTACCAGCCGGGTGAATCCTGGGGGACACCTCTGCTACTACTGCTGTTGCTGTGTCTACCTGAGCTGAGAGAGAGAGAGAGAGAGAGAGAGAGGAGAGAGAGAGAGAGAGAGAGAGAGAGAGAGTTTGTTAGGAACGCGAAAGCTTGAATAATTAGTTTTAAACAGGAATATGGAAGCTTGGATCCCGAGTACAGAGGCATGGATTAGGAATGATAAGATTTGACTCAATAATACGCTTAGATCAGAAGTAAGATAGCTTGCAGCAGTGAGGCAGCTTGGCTCAAGAGTGAGGAAGCTTGGAGTAAGAGTCGAGAGATTCTGTGAGTAGGTGGAGGAGCACGGAGGATCTGTGTCACCTGGCTGTGGTCATTCACCTGGAGACTCCAGGATAGAGGCGGCCGCTTGTGAGCAACTATCAGAGGGAGATCACGTAGCCTACGCATAACACGTAGCCTACGCATAACACGTAGGCTCTCCTTCCCTGGCACTCTCTAGGAGTGCCAGGGAGTCTCTAGGAGTGCCAGGGAGTCTCTCGGAGGGTTAGGGCGGGAGTCCCTAGGAGTGCTAAGGATGGAGTCCCTAGGAGTGCCAGGGAGTCTCTAAGAGTGCCAGGGAGGACACTATGTAAGGGAGTGCCGTGTAGTGCCACGCACTAGAACGCCAGAGTAGATACAGCAGCGACGACAGTAAAACATTCTTTGAGAAGTCATATACAGAGAGGGTAAAGAAACTAACACAAAGAGGGTGACAGTGTAGATGGAAGAGAGTTGAATATGTACAGAAGAAAGGATTGAATAGAAGGAATGAAAGATACAATAAATAGATAAAATGAGAATGATACCATAGAAGAAAGGGGATGATAATACAGCAAGGGAAAGGATGATAGCTGTAAGGTGGTCACCAGATTACTAAATAAATATAAGGGAGAAATTTTTTTTTTGCCTCGAGAAGCTTTGAATAAAGGTGTGGAAGACGATGCTTGGTTGGCTTCTCTGGAAGCTCAACACCGAACTTCACTTTGAGGCTCATATCTAAGCGTGAAAAATGGCAGGGAAGAAAATTTTCAAAAAAAAAAAAAAATTATACCTGAGGTGGGAAAACTAAGAAAAACTCCCTGAGAGTCATCCATCCCTACAAAAAAGTTACATCAACAGAAAGTTGAAAATGGTGAACAAAGAGCTTTTATTGCGACAACGTTACGCTCTATGTACAGCTCTATCAAGTCACGATAAAGCTCGGAGAAAAGCGTGTCAGACACACTTGTATGAAAACTTGATATTAATATTTTATTGATCTTGCAAGTTGAACAAGAAAGTGAGTTGGTAAATTTGACACATGTGCAACACTTGGGTATCTTTATTGTGGAAAAGTTTCGCCACACAGTGGCTTCATCAGTCCAATACAAAGAAGAACGGTGAAGATCAGAAGGAATTTGAGGTAATGAGTCCCTCAATCAAGATTGATGGACTGATTACATGACTCCATGCTGAGAGACTGATTACCTTAAACTCCTTCTGACCTTCACTGTTCTTCTTTGCACTGAACTGATGAAGCCACTGTGTGGCGAAACGTTTCCCCAATAAAAATACCCAAGTGTTGTACATGTGTCAAATTTATCAACTTGTCGGTTCTCTGAACCATTTACCTACAACAAGGCGAGTTTACCTAGGTAGTCTGTTTTCAGCGCAGCGGATGGAGGAGAATTGAGTTTCCACTACTCCTTGAGTTAAGGGACCCACACGGGTTTAGTTTTTCAAATATGCCACAGCAAGTTGCCAGCAAGGGAGGTGTGTCTCTGAAGAGAGCTCGACCAGTGGCAAATTCCCCCACCCTGTAGGAGCTTCAGCTCGGCAACTTCTTGGTAAAGTTCCGCATGAAAGCTGCTTAAGAAGAAAATCCTGAGGCCCCCGATGATCGGATCCTCACAGGACGCTGTGTAAGTTTTGTCAGAGCGGCTCAAGATTAACCCTGACAAGTGCTTCGTGGCAGACTTGACGGATTACTCCGCTCCCAGGGGCCGTAAGAAAAAGAAGAAAAGGGAGGAGAAAGGACTTTCATTTCCGGGGGTAAGCTTCTCGACCCGAAGCCAAGATGCTGTACTTTCTCTTTCCCTCATCTTGTTGCTGGAGCCAAGATGTTGTGCTTTCTCATACCCGCGTCTTGTTGCTGGTGCCAAGATGCTGTACTTTCTTATACCCGAGACTTGTCGCTGGTGCCAAGATGCAGGACTTTCTTATCCCGGCGTCTTGTTGCTGGTGCCAAGATGCTGTACTTTCTTATACCCGAGACTTGTCGCTGGTGCCAAGATGCAGGACTTCCTTATCCCGGCGTCTTGTTGCTGATGCCAAGATACTGTACTTTCTTATACCCGAGACTTGTCGCTGGTGCCAAGATGCAGAACTTTCTTATCCCGGCGTCTTGTTGCTGGTGCCAAGATACTGTACTTTCTTATACCCGAGACTTGTCGCTGGTGCCAAGATGCAGGACTTTCTTATCCCGGCGTCTTGTTGCTGGTGCCAAGATACTGTACTTTCTTATACCCGAGACTTGTCGCTGGTGCCAAGATGCAGGACTTCCTTATCCCGGCGTCTTGTTGCTGGTGCCAAGATACAAGACTTTCTTAAACCTAGGGCTTGATGAAGCCAAAATGTGTACCTTCTTCCCTACGAGTCTTACTGCTGATGCCAAAACGAAGTAAATAAGAAAACAAACACTATAAAATGCTACATTTTTTAATTATAAGATAAAAATGGATTGAATAATCTCGAAAAACTAAAGAGATATAAGAACTTAAGAGATATAAGATCGAAACACAACTTGACAAAGCTCTACAAAGATCGAAATATAACCTGACAAAGTTCTACACAGAGCGAAACACAACTTGATAAAGCTCTACATAGAGCGAAACACAACTTAACAAAGCTCTACACAGAGCGAGAGAATGTCCCCATTAAATATTTTTTTCAGCAAACATGTGTCATCATAGCAGACAAAACTAACTGAAATCGGTACCTTTGATGAGTTTCAAGAGTCTTTCTACTACCGGAGCCCTGCCATGGACCAGGCTCGTCTGGTGTTAGCCTGGCCATCCAGGCTGTTGCTGCTAGACGCTCGCTGTCTCCGTCAATGATTTTCCACAGGTAAATGGTCATCAGGAATCATTCACGTATGAACGCCTTTTTTAAGTTCAGAAACAGTAGAGAATCGACCCAAGCGAGAGCGAGCAACACACAATGCAAACCCACCTGTCGACCTCCAATTTAGGTCCTCTTCAGCAGATGGATAAATACACACAAACACCCGTGTTTGTTTTTGCTGTTTTACATATCGTATAGGATATCACCTCGTTTAGAATTAAGCAGGAGATGAAGATATTCCATAATTCAACTACACTTAGAAAGACTTCGTTGCCAAGTACGACTTGGAGAAACAGAAAGAGAAAAACAAAAGTAGTACTGATTAAACGATAAGAAGTGAGATATTATGATAAAGATTGTATTACAGCGAAACAAAATGGGATAATTCTGGCAATATTTTAAAAGGGGAAATATGAACAATATATTACAAAGATTATTTTTACTATCCCTCATATTATTGCAGTCATTATATTATTATTATTATTATTATTATTATTATTATTATTATTATTATTATTGTTGTTGATATTACTATTATTATTTTTACTCATATTTAAAATTGCTTTATAAATACAAGAAATTCTGAATATTTTGGAAAAGGGTGATTATAGAGGAGAGAAAGATAAGGTAAGAGCGGTAATTACTGCCTCCCGGAGACACTCGCCTCGTACCTCGCGGAAAATATTCTTGCGCTCCCTAGTGCTCTTGATTTTCGTCAACATTTTTGTCTTTTTTGCCTTTTTTTGACACCATGTTTTTTTAGTGTGTTTGATTGTATGGGGAAGGAAGAAGGGTAGAAGTATAGGGGGGGTGGAAGTAGAGGAGGAGGATGAAGAGAAGGAAGGGAATGATGATGATAAAGGGACTCAGAAGGAAGTAAGAGAAATGGATTGATTAAATAATTTAACTAAATTTAGTTCATCAATAATGTTACTAGTAAAGCTCGAGCGCACACACGCGCACACACACACACACACACACACACACACACACACACACACACACACGCACACACACACACACACACACACACACACACACACACACACACACACGCACAGCGGGAACGTTTCACTCTGGAGGTCCCAAGGTGGTAATAGCAGTGATGTATAACCCACCACAGAACAGCAGGAGGCCAAGGCAAGAGTACGACGAGAGCAATAGAGCGATGGTTGACACACTGGCTACAGTGGCCAGAGGAGCTCATGCATGCAGGGCAAAGCTCCTGATCATGGGTGACTTTAACCACAAGGAGATCGATTGGGAGAACTTGGACCCGCATGGGGGCCAAGATACATGGAGGGCTAAGATGATGGAGGTGGTACTGGAAAACTTCATGTACCAACACGTAAGGGACACTACAAGAGAGAGAGGAGAGGATGAACCAGCAAGGCTGGGCTTAGTATTCACCTTGAGTAGTGCAGATATCGAAGACATCACATATGAAAGACCCCTTGGGGCCAGTGACCATGTGGTTTTAAGCTTCGAATACACAGTGGAGCTACAACTGGAGGGAGAAGCAGGAAAGCCAGGACGAATGATGCCAAACTACAAGAAAGGGGACTACACAGGAATGAGGAACTTCCTGAACTGGGTTCAGTGGGACAGAGAACTGGCAGGGAAGCCAGTTAATGAGATGATGGAATATGTAGCAACAAAATGCAAGGATGCTGAGGAGAGGATTGTACCCAAGGGTAACAGGAATAATGAAAAAACCAGGATGAGCCCATGGTTTACCCAAAGGTGCAGGGAGGCAAAAAGCAGGTGTGCTAGGGAATGGAAGAAATATAGAAGGCAAAGGACCCAGGAGAATAAGGAGAGCAGTCGTAGAGCCAGAAACGAATATGCACAGATAAGAAGGGAGGCCCAAAGACAATATGAAAATGACATAGCGAAAGCCAAATCTGACCCGAAACTGTTGTACAGCCACATCAGGAGGAAAATAACAGTCAAGGACCAGGTAATCAGGCTAAGGAAGGAAGGAGGAGAGACAACAAGAAATGACCGTGAAGTATGTGAGGAACTCAACAAGAGATTCAAAGAAGTGTTCACAGAGGAGACAGAAGGGGCTCCAGAAAGACGGAGAGGTGGGGCACACCACCATGTGCTGGACACAGTACACACAACCGAGGAAGAAGTGAAGAGGCTTCTGAGTGAGCTAGATACCTCAAATGCAATGGGGCCAGATAACATCTCCCCATGGGTATTGAGAAAGGGAGCAGAGGCGCTATGTGTACCCCTAACAACAATATTCAATACATCTATCGAAACAGGGAGATTGACTGAGGCATGGAAGACAGCAAATGTAGTCCCAATCTTTAAAAAAGGAGACAGACATGAAGCATTAAACTACAGACCAGTGTCACTGACATGTATAGTATGCAAAATCATGGAGAAGATTATCAGGAGAAGAGTGGTGGAACACCTAGAAAGGAATGATCTCATCAACAGCAACCAACATGGTTTTAGGGACAGGAAATCCTGTGTCACAAACCTACT
>NC_069450.1:24192023-24209523 GCF_026875155.1 Cherax quadricarinatus
TCCACCCCCCCACCCCACCTCACCAAACCACCCCACACCACCCATCCCCCCTACCCACACCCCTCACCCATACCACTCCCCCAAAAACCCTACCCCACCCCCCACACCCCACCACCACCCCCCACCCTACACTTTTTTAAAAACCTTTTTTCTAAATTTCCACAAAGAATTTTTTCATGACAACTCCAAAACTTCCTAAAATGAATTCACCGCCCCCTCACCCGACCCACTCCCCCACCCTGCCCCCACTCCCTCACCCTGACCCACTCCCTCACCCGACCCACCCCCCTCCCCTTTTCCCACTCCCCCCCCCCTGACCCACCCCTCACCCACCCACTCCCCCCCCTTACCCCCCCCTCCCCTGACCCATTTTCCCCCCCCCACCCACCCCTCCCCCCTATCCCTCCCCCCCCTACTAAAACTCCCCCCCACTACTATACTCCCTCACTCTAAACTCCCTCACTACTAATTTCCCACACAATTTTATATTTCCCCCCACTACTATACCCCCTCACTCAACCCCCTCACCCTATACTCCCCCTCCATCCCCCCCCCCCAATACTCCCTCACTCCAAAACCTCTCACCCCAAATACCCCCCTCCTCAAACCCTCCCTACCCTAAAACCCCCCACTCCTAACCCCCCTCCATACTCCCCACCCCTATACTCCCTACTACTATACTCCCCTCCTATACCCCCTCACTCCATACTCCCTCACTCCTATACTCCCCCCTTTAACTCCCTCACTCCTAACCCCTCACTACTATACTCCCTCACTCCTATACTCCCTCACTACTATACCCCCTCACTCCTTTTCTCTCTCACCCAATATTCCCTCACTACATACTCCCTCACTCCTAAAAACTCCCCCCATACTCCCCCTATACCCCCTCACTCTAACCCCCACCCTATACTCCCTCACTCCTAACCCCCCTCACCCTATACTCCCTCACTCCTATAACTCCCCACTCCTAAAATACTCCCTCACTCCTATACCCCCTCACTCCATACCCCTCCCCTATTCCCCCTCACTCCTATACCCCCTCACTCCTAACCCCTCACCCTATACTCCCCACACTCCTATACCTCTCCTCCAATATTCCCTCACTATATACTCCCTCACTCCTATATCCCTCACTCCTTACTCCCTCATTTCCTATACCAACACTCCTATACTCCCCTCCTACATACTCCCCCTTATACCTCTCCAATATTCCCTCACTACATACTCCCTCATCCTATACTCCCTCACTCCTATCTCCCTCACTCCATACCAATCACTCCTATACTCCCCACTATATACCCCCTCACTCCAACCCCCATACATACCCCCTCACCCCAAAATCCCCCCCTCCTATACCCCCTCACCCATATTTCCCCACTCCATACCCCTCACTCCTATACCCCTCACCCATACTCCCCACTCCTTATACCCCCTCATTCATAACCCCCCTCACAACCTATACTCCCTCACTCCTAACTCCCCCACTACTATACTCCCCACCTTAACCCCTCACTCTTAACCCCCTCACTACATAACCCCTCACTCCTATACCCCCACACAAAACTCCCTCACCCTATACTCCCTCCTACTATACTCCATCTTTCCTATCTCCCTCACTCCATACTCCCCCACTACTCCCTCACTCCTATACTCCCCCAATTTTCCTAAACCCCTCACCCCTTTAAAACCCCCTCACTCCTATACTCCCTCACTCCTATACCCCCCCTCCTATACCCTCACTTCCCCCTTTCCAATACCCCTCACTACTAATACTCCCCACTACAAAATTTACTCCCTCACTACACACTCCCTCCTACAACTCCCCACTACATACCCCCTTAAACCCTAATTTCCCCCAGTCATATACTTTCTCACCTAATCCCCACTCCTATCCCCCCCCAAAACTCCTATACCCCCACTCCATCCCCTCACTCCATCCCCCTCACCCCCATATTTCGCTTTCCTAACTCTGCCATACTCCCTCACTCTTATACTCCCTCACTCCTTCTTCCCACCAATATCCTTCACTCCTATACTCCCTCAGCCTATACTCCCCACCCTAACTTCCTCAGTCCTATACTCCTTCACTCCTATACCCCTCACTTATACCCCCCTCACTCCAACTCCCTCAGCAATTTTTTTCCCATCCTATACCCTTCACTCCTATACTCCTTCACTCCTAAACTCTCTCCTATACTCCTATCCAATACTCCCCACTCCTATACTCCCCCTCCTATCCCCTCACTCCTATACTCCCCACTCCTATACTCCCTCAACCCTATACTCCCTACTCCTATACCCCCAAACTCCTATATTCCCTCACTCCTACACCCCCCCAATCCTATACTCCCTCTTCTTCCTCCAAATTGTTCTCTTCACCTCTCCCTCTTCTTCCCCTCTTTCTCCTCGTCTTCCCTCCTAATTGTTCTCTTCTACCTCTCCCTCTTCTTCCTCCTTTTTCCCTCCTCGTCTTCTTCCTCCCCCTCACTTTTTCCCCTTTCCTCTGGATTCACTCTCCTTAAATTTCCTCCAACACCATTTTTTTTTTTTTTTAAATTTCTCTCGTACTTTTATCAGTATTTGTGTTTATCTCTACTGAAAACCATTCGCGTTTTATTCTCTCTCTCTCTTCTCTCTCTCTCCTTTTCCCCCTGATAAACGCCACTTTAAACGGGATCAGCATGACACCTTTACAACACACATCCTGCTATCTTCACCTCACCTACAAAATATGGGAAAGGGGGACACCCTATCTTCCTCCCTTCCTTTCTTCCAGGGGAAAAGGGTCCTTATGCAGGAAGGGGTCTTGTCCAAAGGGAAAGGTCCCCTTTATGCTAGTGAAGTAAACTTACTAAAAAGGGGCCTTTATGCTATGAAGGTATCTGATCCAAGGAAGGGTCCTTGGCATGAAGGGATCTTTATCTAAGAAAGGGGCCTTGATGCAGTGAAGGACTTGATCCAAGGAAGGGTCCTTATTCTAGGAAGGAATCTTTACCAAAGGTCCTTACTGGAGGGACTTGATCCATGGAATTTTTGCACAAAATCCTTGTGCTATGAATTTCGATCCAAGGAAGGGGTTTCCTTTGCTAGCGAAAAGGCCCCCATGCAAAAGGTTTTTTGATCCCCGCCGAGCAATAAGGCTTTCCAAAAGGGGGCCATGCTAGGGAAGAAATTTTTTTAAAGTGAGGGTTCCTTGATCTAAAGTGAAGGGGATCTTGAAAACCAAGGAGAGCCCTTGATGCTAGTGAAGGGATCTTGATCCAAGGAAGGATCCTTGATGCTAGTGAAGGAATCTTGATCCAAAGGTCCTAGATGTTGAAGGGATCTTGATCCAAGGAAGGGTTCTTGATGCTAGTGAAGGTATCTTGGTCCAAGGGTCCTTGATTCTAGTGAAGGTATCTTGATCAAAGGAAGGGTCCTTGATGCTAGTGAAGGTATACTGGTCCAAGAAAGAGCCCTTGATGCTAGTGAAGGGATCTTGATCCAAGGAAGGACCCTTGATGCTAGTGAAGGAATCTTTATCCAAAGGTCCTTGATGTTGAAGGGATCTTGGTTCAAGGGTCCTTGATGCTAGTGAAGGGATCTTGATCCAAGGGTCGTTGATGCTTGGGAAGGGATCTTGATCTAAGGAAGGGTCCTTGATGCTAGTGAAGGTATCTTGGTCCAAGGGTCCTTGATGCTAGTGAAGGTATCTTGGTCCAAGGAAGGGCCCTTGATGCTAGTGAAGATATATTGGTCCAAGGAAGGGTCCTTGATGCTAGTGAAGGGATCTTGATCCAAGGAAGGGTCCTTGATGCTAGTGAAGGGATCTTAATCCAAGGGTCCTTGATGCTAGTGAAAGTATCTTGGTTCAAGGGTCCTTGATGCTAGTGAAGGGATCTTGATCCAAGGGACCTTGATGCTAGTAAAGGGATCTTGGTCCAAGGAAGGGTCCTTGATGCTAGTGAAGGGATCTTGATCCAAGGAAGGGTCCTTGATGCTAGTAAAGGATTTTTGACCCAAAGGAAGGGCCCCTTTGATGCTATGAAGGGATCTTGACCCAAAGGGAAGGGCCCCCTTGATGCTAGTGAAGGGATCTTGACCAAGGAAAGCCCTTTGATGCAGGGAAGGGTCTGATCCAAGACCCTTGATGCAAGTGGGGATTTTGATCCAAGGAAGGGTCCTTGATGCTGGGAAAGGACTTGCCCAAAGGGAAGGACCTTGATGCTAGTGAAGGATCTTGATCCAAGGAAGGATCCTGTGCAATAAGGGGATCTTGATCCAAGGAAGGACCTTGATGCAGTGAAGGGATTTTGATCCAAAGGGAAAGGTCCTTGATGCAGTAAAGGGATCTTGATCCAAGGAAGATCCTGATGCTAGTGAAGGGATCTTGATCCAAAAGGACCCTTTTGAGCTATGAAGGGATCTTGATCCAAGGGAGGATCCTTGATGCTAGTGAAGGATCTTGACCCAAAGGGAAGGATCCTTGATGCTAGTGAAGGGATCTTGAATCCAAGGAAGGATCCTTGATGCTAGTAAAGGGGATTTTGATCCAAGGAAGGGATCCTATGCTATGAAGGGATTTTGACCCAAGAAGACCTTTGATGCTAGTAAAGGGACTTATCCAAGGAAGGACCTTGATGCTATGAAAATTTGGGCCCAATTTTTTTTTTTTTTTTTTTTTTTTTTTTTTTTTTTTTTTTTTTTTTTTTTTTTTTTTTTTTTTTTTTTTTTTTTTTTTTTTTTTTTTTTTTATCAGTGAAATCTTGACCCAAAAAGGGCCTTAAATGCAGTGAAGGGGATTTTTAAATCCAAGGCCCTGATGCTAGTAAAAAGTACTTGGTTCAAGGGCCTTGATGCAGTGAAGGGATTTTAAACCAAAAGGGCCCTTGATGCTAGAAAGGGAATTTGGTAAAAGGAAGGGCCTTGATGTATGAAGGGATCTTGATCCAAGGAAGGGTCCATGCGTAAAGGGTCTTGCCAAAGGGGAAGGTCCTTGATGCTATGAAAGGATCTTAATCCAAAGGGCCCTTTGAGTAGTAAAGGGTTCTTGATTATGAAGTGATCTTGACCCAAGGTCCTGTGTAGTAAAGGGATCTTGATCCAAGGAAGGGTCCTTGTCTATGAAGGGATTTTGACCCAAGAAATTCCAAGCTAGTAAAGGGATCTTGATCCAAGAAGGGGTCCTTGAGCTAGGAAGGGATCTTGCCCAAGGAGGGCCTTTGATGCAAAATGAAATATTTTGGGCCCCAGAAGGGTCCTTGATGCAAAAAAGGGATTTTGATCCAAGGAAGGGTCCTGATGCTATTGGGGAATTTAATCCAAGGGTTTTGATGCTAGTGAAGGTTCTTGGTTCGGGGGTCCTGATCTATAAAGGGGGATTTTTGATCCAAGGACCTGATGTAGTAAAGGGATTTGGCCCAAAGGGAAAGGGTTTTCCTTGTGTGGAAGGGATCTTGACCCAAGGGAAGGGTCCTTGTTTAGAAAAGGGATCTTGATCCAAAAGGGCCTTGATGCTATGAAAGATTTTAAAACCCAAGGGGTCCTTTGTGCAGTGAAGGGACTTAGCTATGAAGTGATCTTGATCCAAGGGTCCTTGATGCTAGTGAAGGGATCTTGATCCAAGGAAGGGTCCTTGATGCTAGTGAAGGGATCTTGATCCAAGGAAATGTCCTTGATGCTAGTGAAGGGATCTTGATCCAAGGAAGGGTCCTTGATGCTAGTGAAGGGATCTTGATGCTAGTGAAGTGATCTTGATCCAAGGGTCCTTGATGCTAGTGAAGGGATCTTGATCCAAGGAAGGGTCCTTGATGCTAGTGAAGTGATCTTGATCCAAGGGTCCTTGATGCTAGTGAAGGGATCTTGATCCAAGGAAGGATCCTTGATGCTAGTGAAGGGATCTTGATCCAAGGAAGGGTCCTTGATGCTAGTGAAGGGATCTTGATCCAAGGAAGGGTCCTTGATGCTAGTGAAGGGATCTTGATCCAAGGAAGGGTCCTTGATGCTAGTGAAGGGATCTTGATCCAAGGAAGGGTCCTTGATGCTAGTGAAGGGATCTTGATCCAAGGAAGAGTCCTTGATGCTAGTGAAGGGATCTTGATCCAAGGATCCTTGATGCTAGTGAAGGGATCTTGATCCAAGGAAGGGTCCTTGATGCTAGTGAAGGGATCTTGATCCAAGGAAGGATCCTTGATGCTAGTGAAGGGATCTTGATCCAAGGAAGGATCCTTGATGCTAGTGAAGGGATCTTGATCCAAGGAAGGATCCTTGATGCTAGTGAAGGGATCTTGATCCAAGGAAAGGTCCTTGATGCTAGTGAAGGGATCTTGATCCAAGGAAGGATCCTTGATGCTAGTGAAGGGATCTTGATCCAAGGAAGGATCCTTTGATGCTAGTGAAGGGATCTTGATCCAAGGAAGGATCCTTGATGCTAGTGAAGGGATCTTGATCCAAGGAAGGATCCTTGATGCTAGTGAAGGGATCTTGATCCAAGGAAGGATCCTTGATGCTAGTGAAGGGATCTTGATCCAAGGAAGGATCCTTGATGCTAGTGAAGGGATCTTGATCCAAGGAAGGATCCTTGATGCTAGTGAAGGGATCTTGATCCAAGGAAGGATCCTTGATGCTAGTGAAGGGATCTTGATCCAAGGAAGGGTCCTTGATGCTAGTGAAGGGATCTTGATCCAAGGAAGGATCCTTGATGCTAGTGAAGGGATCTTGATCCAAGGAAGGGTACCTCCAATTAACCTATCATCTTCCTCCTGCTTCTCCTCCTATCCTCTACCTCCTCTCCACTTCCTCCTGCTTTTCCTCCTATCCTCTACCTCCTCTCCACTTCCTCCTGCTTCTCCTCCCATCCTCTTCTTCCTCTCCACTTCCTCCTGCTTCTCCTATTATCTTCTTCCTTTCCACTTCCTCCTGCTTCTCCTCCTATCGTCTTCCTTTCCACTTCTTCCTGCTTCTCCTCCTATCGTCTTCCTTTCCACTTCTTCCTGCTTCTTCTATCGTCTTCCTTTCCACTTCCTCCTGCTTCTCGTATTATCTTCTTCCTTTCCACTTCCTCCTGCTTCTCCTCCTATCGTCTTCCTTTCCACTTCTTCCTGCTTCTCCTATCCTCTTCTTCCTTTCCACTTCCTCCTGCTTCTCCTCCTATCCTCTTCTTCCTTTCCACTTCGTCCTGCTTCTCCTCCTATCCTCTTCTTCCTTTCCACTTCGTCCTGCTTCTCCTCCTATCCTCTTCTTCCTTTCTACTTCGACCTGCTTCTCCTCCTATCCTCTTCTTCCTTTCCACTTCCTCCTGCTTCTCCTATCGTCTTCTTCCTTTCCACTTCTTCCTGCTTCTCCTCCTATCCTCTACCTCCTCCTCGCCTCTGTGGCAACATTTGTCTGTGTTATCGCTAATCTGCCACTCTATCGTCTTCTCTCATCAGACATTATACCTGTGAAATACCTCTGACAGGTTCCAGAGTTCCTCTACTCTCCAAGTTCGGCCTAAGGCCTAACAGTCTGAACAACCAGGCTGTTGCTGCAAAGTCGAAAGCAGGAATGCTTATATATTTTTTGCATTTATATGAAGCAATGTTTCTTTTAAAACGAGACATAATTTATAGGTATCTATTATGAAGGTTTATATGATATGAAGCACTAAACTAGTGTGGGTCACTCACTTTAAGGAGAGATCGAGGCTCGGTCCTCCGTTCATTCTTGTCCTCCATATCCCGTTGTATCTCAACTGTTGAAGTCTTGTTATATCCCTGCTGTTTAGGTCTCATTCAGTTCCAACTGTTTAGGTCCTGTTAAATTCCAGCTTTGGAGGTCTTGTTAAATTCCATAATCCCAGGTCCTCTCAAACTCCAGTCATCGATGTCCTGTTAAATTCCGGCTTTTAAAGTCCTTTCAAAATCCAGCCTTTAATGTTCTTTCAAAATCCAGCCTTTAATGTTCTTTCGAAATCCAAACTTTAATGTTCTTTCAAAATCCAGCCTTGAGGGTTTTTTCAAAATCCAGCCTTGAAGGTTCTTTGAAAATCCGGCCTTTGGTGTGCTTTCAAAATCCAGCCTTACAGGTTCTGTTAACCTTAATCCAATCTCCAGTCTCCGGCTGTTCTATCCACTGACCTCCTTCCCCCCATCTTCTCTCTCTCTCTCTCTCTCTCTCTCTCTCTCTCTCTCTCTCACACACACACACAGCCTCGAGACTTCTTTATCCTTGTCCGGAATTTTCGTGACCTCCAGCTCTTTATTGCCAGTTTTATTCGCCCACTTATTTTAAAGCTGCTGTAAGCTTACGTCTGCAACTTTAAATTTTACGCAACAGAAAAATACCATCAGAAGCTGAAATAACCTTCATCACTTAACGGAACTGACTGTATAAGAGGTGTTGACAAAAAATATTATCCTTATCCTGTCTTATAATAATAATAATAATAATAATAATAATAATAATAATAATAATAATAATAATAATAATAATCTCCCTCACGTGTACTTCCATGTGACATTCCTTACAGTACTGTAAATGGACTATGATACAACTATGAGTGTTGATGTACTGTGAAGCAGGACCATCTTCCACACCTGCTGTATCTCAGAGCAACTCATGGTAGAGTTGCTGTAATTTAGAGCATCCTTTACAGCTGCTGTAAGATAGAACATCTATCCTTCAGAGTTACTGTGATTTAAAATGTCTCAATTCAGAGTTGTTGTAACGCAACACATCCCTTGTCAGAGCTCCTATGACTCTAACACAGCTCTCCCTAACAGCTGCTGCTGCTGTATTTCAATACATCTCTATAAGCAACTCTATCTTATGTTCACTTCAGGGGTCACACAACTCTAAGATTACTTCCCTCCACACAACAGACTACAGTTACCCTCACTGAGGGTCATCACACTCCAACTCGCATCCCAGAAGTTACCTTAATCCAAATTTCTTTTCCAATAGGTCAGTACCATCCAATATGTCTTCTTCTAACAGTTTATATAATGAAACACTTATATCTGTTGGTTTGCTGGCCCATGCTAGGCAGGTCCTTCTCAAATCCACAACCTCTCATCATAATCCACCACTCTATCAACAGAATCACCGTAATCCAAGAATCCGGTAGCTAAGAGTACCTATAGTCCAGTAACTCCTCCTCTAACCCCCTGGGATTTATTTTTTGTGTGGTCCTGCGTGGTTTACTGGTGTCTGTCAAATTTCCTACTGGAACAGGACCCGTCCTGGCCCGGCCTGGCCCGGCCTAGCCCGGCCTGGCCTGGCCTCCTCCTCCATGTTTACAACAGGCTCACTGAGGCGTGAACACAACACTACTGAGGAAGCTTTCCTCTTGTTCTGTCCTCTTATTGTCCTCCCTCCCTCCCTCTCCCTCTCTCTTTCTAAGACATATATATATAATATATATATAATATATATATATATATATATATATATATATATATATATATATATATATATTATATATAATATCCACCTAATTCTTCCTCTCCTAAGCTCCTCTTTCCTTAATTCATATTCCACTTCCTCATATCATCTCACCTTCAACTTTCCCTCTCTTCATATTACCTTCAAGACTCCTTCACCCTATCCCACTCACCTCCTTCCCTCCCTCTAATCTTCCTTCTTTTACCCTTTTGTCTCCACCTCCTCCTCTCTCTCCACCTCCCCTTCTCTCATCCCACCCCCTCGTACCTTCACACTTCCTCTTACCTCTTTCTTACCACCCACTTGTTTAAGAGTTATCGCGGTGTTTGTTTTCCCTGGAGTTACCACGGTATTTATTGGTGAATTTCCTTGTATCTCATAAATCATATTTTCACTTAAATATTCCACAAACTTTTCTCTTTAGTTTACCCTGATGCTAAACTTTTCTCTATCTCATGTCAACAAACAGAGGTGGAGGCTGAATTTTATAAGGAGTGGGTGAAAGGTTCTCGATTCAAGGAAATGGAGACGCTCTTCAACACACACACACACACACACACACACACACACACACCACAGGAGTATAATAGTACCTACAGGAGTACAATGATACCTTTCGTGTTGCAATCAATGCCTCACCAGGAGATTGCTTCTGAGAGAGCTGCTCCAGTGAGGTGATCTTCCTGAATTTCCTGTTCTATTTCTGCAACACTGCAAGCTCCTGATCACGTATGGACTGCAACACGAAAGGCCTACCTGGAGTTTACCTGGAGAGAGTTCCGGGGGTCAACGCCCCCGCGGCCCGGTCTGTAACCAGGCCTCCTGGTGGATCAGAGCCTGATCAACCAGGCTGTTGCTGCTGGCTGCACGCAAACCAACGTACCAGCCACAGCCCGGCTGATCAGGAACTGACTTTAGGTGCTTGTCCAGTGCCAACTTGAAGACTGCCAGGGGTCTGTTGGTAATCCCCCTTATGTGTGCTGGGAGGCAGTTGAACAGTCTCGGGCCCCTGACACTTATTGTATGGTCTCTTAACGTGCTAGTGACACCCCTGCTTTACCTAGAGCTATTATTCAACTATCCCTGTGGTTATTTTGCATCTTGTGTTGCTCGTCCGCGATTACTGCTGAGTTTCGACCCCTGCAACCACAATTAGGTGAGTACACATGCAAACACACACACACACACACACACTATATATATATATATATTATATATATATATATATATAATATATAATATATATATGTGTGTGTGTGGTGTGGTGTGTGTGTAAACGAACATTTAACAAATATAGCCCGGGAGTATAATGATAATAAATAATTTAACATTTACAGTAAGAATAATCCAGCGACCCAGAGAAAAGTTTTCGAAGCGAAAAAGTAAAATCTCTTTAGGAAGAGAGAGGAAGGTGCAGATCGAAGGGTAATACACGCAGGAAATAAAACGTGTAACGAGGACATTTGTCTTCATGGTAGCGTCGCACCGCTTGGGAATACACACACACACACACACACACACAAAACACACACACACACACCACACACACAAGCACACACACACACACACAAGCACACACACACACACACAAGCACACACACACACACACAAAAGCACACACACACACACACACACACACACACAAAACACACACACACACACACACAAGCACACACACACACACACACAAGCACACACACACACACACACAAGCACACACACACACACACAAGACACACACACACACCACACACACACACACACACACACACACACACACACCACACACAACACACACACACACAACACAACAACACACACACACACACACACACACACACACACCCCACAAGCACACACACACACACACACACAAGCACACACACACACACACACACACACACACACACACACACACACACACACACACACAAGCACACACACACACACAACACACACACACACACACACACACACACACACACACACACACACACACACACACAAGCACACAATTTCCTTTAGTGGTACAAGACATTTAAGTTAAAAATACCCCTGTGTACACTTATAAGAGCAGATGCTAGAAATTATGAATGAAATATATATATACATATATATATATATATATATATATATATATATATATATATATATATATATATATATATATATATATATATATATATTATATATATATATATATTGTTATTCCTTGACAGTTCCTTGAAAATGAGAGAAATCACGAAAGCACTTGTAAATTCACTATTTTATCACAGTGGTTGTTTTGTGTGTGTGTGTGTGTGTGTGTGTGTGTACTCATCTAGTTGAGGTTGCAGGGGTCGAGTCAAGCTCCTGGCCCCGCCTCTTCACTGGTCGCTACTAGGTCACTCTCCCTGAGCCGTGAGCTTTATCATACCTCTGCTTAAAGCTATGTAGGGATCCTGCCTCCACTACATCACTTCCCAAACTATTCCACTTACTGACTAGTCTGTGGCTGAAGAAATACTTCCTAACATCCCTGTGATTCATTCGTGTTTTCAACTTCCAACTGTGTCCCTTTGTTACTGTATCCAATCTCTGGAACATCCTGTCTTTGTCCAACTTGTCAATTCCTCTCAGTATTTTGTATGCCGTTATTATGTCCCCCCTATCTCTCCTGTCCTCCAGTGTCGTCAGGTTGATTTCCCTTAACCTCTCCTCGTAGGACATACCTCTTAGCTCTGGGACTAGTCTTGTTGCAAACCTTTGCACTTTCTCTAGCTTCTTTACGTGGTTGGCTAGGTGTGGGTTCCAAACTGGTGCCGCATACTCCAATATGGGCCTAACGTACACGGTGTACAGGGTTCTGAATGATTCCTTATTAAGATGTCGGAATGCTGTTCTGAGGTTTGCTAGGCGCCCATATGCTGCAGCAGTTATTTGGTTGATGTGCGCTTCAGGGGATGTGCCTGGTGTTATACTCACCCAAGATCTTTTTCCTTGAGTGAGGTTTGTAGTCTCTGACCCCCTAGACTGTATTCCGTCTGCGGTCTTCTTTGCCCTTCCCCAATCTTCATGACTTTGCACTTGGTGGGGTTGAACTCCAGGAGCCAATTGCTGGACCAGGTCTGCAGCCTGTCCAGATCCCTTTGTAGTTCTGCCTGGTCTTCGATCGAATGAATTTTTCTCATCAACTTCACGTCATCTGCGAACAGGGACACTTCGAAGTCTATTCCTTCCGTCATGTCGTTCACAAATACCAGAAACAGCACTGGTCCTAGGACTGACCCCCGTGGGACCCCGCTGGTCACAGGTGCCCACTCTATCACCTCGCCACGTACCATGACTCGCTGCTGTCTTCCTGACATGTATTCCCTGATCCATTGTAGTGCCTTCCCTGTTATCCCTGCTTGGTCCTCCAGTTTTTGCACTAATCTCTTGTGTGGAACTGTGTCAAACGCCTTCTTGCAGTCCAAGAAAATGCAATCCACCCATCCCTCTCTTGTCATAGAACTCCAGTAGGTTTGTGACACAGGATTTCCCGTCTCTGAAACCATGTTGGCTGCTGTTGATGAGATCATTCCTTTCTAGGTGTTCCACCACTCTTCTCCTGATAATCTTCTCCATGACTTTGCATACTATACATGTCAGTGACACTGGTCTGTAGTTTAATGCTTCATGTCTGTCTCCTTTTTTAAAGATTGGGACTACATTTGCTGTCTTCCATGCCTCAGGCAATCTCCGTTTCGATAGATGTAATGAAAAATTGTTTGTTAGGGTGTGTGCGTGTGCGTGGGGTGTGCGTGTGCGTGTGTGTGCGTGTGTGTGTGTGTGTGTGTATTTGTGTGTATGTGTGTGTGTGTGTGCGTGTGTGTGTGTGTGTGTGTGTGTGTGTGTGTGTGTGTGTGTGGTTTGTGTGTGTGTGTGTGTGTTTGTGTGTGTGTGTGTTTGTGTGTGTAGGGGTACCACCTCTGATGATATCAGGGACCCACAGCCTCGGAGAGGAAAACAAAAATCTCCAGCAGGGAAAACTTTCTTACTTTTTTCCCCTGTGAAGTTGTTAGTTGTCCTCTCCTACCTACCCCCTTTATTTTTAGAAGTTTTATTCATACATATTTTTTTTGCTACAGTTCAATTTATAATTACATTATACATTCACAATTACATTTGTAAGACATTAAAAAAAAGGTCATCTATTTGCGTCCTAAAAAGGCACACGTTTTGCTGAAGCTTTTCTAAGAACTACGCTTCGCTCTGCGTAGAACTTCACGTCTACACAGAGGGAAACGTTTCCTCAAAGCTAAATGAAACACGCGTGTCTTGCCATTAAGCTCCTGGGAGGTAAGGCGCGTGCGTAGGATACGACTGGCATTACCTCTCTGGATCGCCACATTGAGCTGCTACATTGAACAAATTGCGTGAGTGAACATTATGGACTCGTAACACCCGTCAAGGATAGCTAGGCAGTGACTAGTAGCACTCCAGGGTAGCTAGGCAGTGACTAGTAGCACTCCAGGGTAGCTAGACAGTGACTAGTAGAACTCCAGGATAGCTAGGTAGTGACTAGTAGCACTCCAGTATAGGTAGGCAGTGACTGAGAGCACTGTATGATAGGTATGTAGTGACTAGTATCACTCCAGGATAGCTAAGTAGTGACTAGTAGCACTCCAACATAGCAAGGCAGTGACTAGCAGCACTAATATAGCTAGGCAGTTACTAGCAGCACTCCAGCATAGTTAGGCAGTGACTAATAGCACTCCAACTAAGCTAGGCAGTGACTATTAGCACTCCAAGTTTAACTCGTGAACCTTAAACTCTAAAAAGCATCAAGGGTAAAGCAGCTCCAAGAATTTGGAGCTACCCTCCCTTTCCTCGGATCAAATTTCAAGCTAAACTCTTTCGGGTTTAGCTCTGTAATCTTACAAACGAATCGACGCAATGAACATCCAAGGTACAGTAAGAGAGACTGTAAGAGGTGCCTTGATGGCAGTGAAGAGCTCTTGATCCGAGGAATTGCAGCTTCCTATCTCCTGTCTTGGATGCTGGTGTTGTACGTTTCCATGCCACCTGATTTGCGAGATTTACTACGTGGTTCTTTATAGTCAGTTGGACATCAAATTTCACCACAAGGATTTCAACATCCCCGTGAATCAACACTCTCCCATTCATTCTTATCCCTGTTCCAATGCTTCCGTAATGGTTCCTAGAGACCATCATCATTTGTGTTTTCTCAGAAGCAAATGTAACTTGCCATCATCTTCCCCAGGTTGATAAATACTTGCACTTCCCCATGAATAATAATAATTAATAATTGCTACTACTAAATAATAAATTATTTAAAAATAATACTTAGTGACACAGCGTCAGGCGACGGCACGTCTGCCTCTAACACATTCTCTAATAAGGGCTGTGTAATGTAACACATAGATCCTCTAACAACAGATGTGTAATCTAAACATATATCCTCTAACAAGAGCTATGTAATCTAACACATATACTCTCTAACAAAAGCTGTGTAATTTAACACATTAATCCTCTAACAAGAACTGTGTGATGTAACACAGATCTTCTAACAAGAGTTGTGTAATCTAACACGGATTCTCTAACAAGTGCTGTATAATACAGAGAGCCTGTCTCAGTGAGAATAAGTGGTGAGGCAGCAGGCGTGGATCTACTCTTCACCATCACAGCCGTCTCAGTTATATTCTCACCATTCCAGCAGCTGAGGTCACCGGCACGAGGCCCTCTAACCCGAGGTGGCACTCAGAGCCACAGGTAGAATGCAGTATGGCACCTTTCCCACCACCCGCCAAGGAAGTGTCATCCCACCACACCACACACCTGTAGATTAGCAGTTGGCCAAAGCTGGGTTCACTTTGGGAGGTGGTGTTCCAGGTTCCGGAGACGCTGGAAAGGAGAGTTCCGGGTCTCGGATTTCCGTATCGGTTTCCGACTCCGTGAAGTCCTGGTCGAGCAGTTCCGAGTCGAGCAGTTCGGGGTCCGAGAGGTCGGAAGGACACGAGTCGGCCAGCGAGGTGTCGAGGTCCGTTAACTCCGGGTCCAGCAGCTCTGGGTCCGAAAGCTCGGGGTCGGACAGATCAATCTCGGGTTCATTAGGGTCAGATACCTGCAGTTCAGTCACCTGGGACTCTAGCGTGTCAGAGTCTGGCATCTCATAGTCCACCAGCTCAGAGTCCGACATTTCCGGGGAAGACAACTGTGAATCTGTCGACATTTCGACGTCCGACAACGTTCTGCTTTTCCTCTAACAACCAAGTCTCTTTCCCCGTATTATTTATTACCGTATTATTTAATCACCGTATTATATATTCCAGTATTTATTATAACTCTGCATCACCCTGCAAGAAAACAAAATCACATCACCAATGTCACCATAAATAAAAGATCACAGTAGCACACTTTTGTAAATGAACACACACACACACACACATATATATATATATATATATTATAATATATATATATATATATATATATATATATATATATATATATATATATATATATATATATATATATATATATGTATGGGAAAGCCTTTGAACCAAGTGAGAGAGTAATTGTGGTAGGGGACTTGAATGCTAAAGTAGGAGAAACTTTTAGAGAGGGTGTGGTAGGTAAGTTTGGGGTGCCAGGTGTAAATGATAATGGGAGCCCTTTGATTGAACTTTGTATAGAAAGGGGTTTAGTTATAGGTAATACATATTTTAAGAAAAAGAGGATAAATAAGTATACACGATATGATGTAGGGCGAAATGACAGTAGTTTGTTGGATTATGTATTGGTAGATAAAAGACTGTTGAGTAGACTTCAGGATGTACATGTTTATAGAGGGGCCACAGATATAATCAGATCACTTTCTAGTTGTAGCTACACTGAGAGTAAAAGGTAGATGGGATACAAGGAGAATAGAAGCATCAGGGAAGAGAGAGGTGAAGGTTTATAAACTAAAAGAGGAGGCAGTTAGGGTAAGATATAACAGCTATTGGAGGATAGATGGGCTAATGAGAGCATAGGCAATGGGGTCGAAGAGGTATGGGGTAGGTTTAAAAATGTAGTGTTAGAGTGTTCAGCAGAAGTTTGTGGTTACAGGAAAGTGGGTGCAGGAGGGAAGAGGAGCGTTGGTGGAATGATGATGTAAAGAGAGTAGTAAGGAGAAAAAGTTAGCATATGAGAAGTTTTTACAAAGTAGAAGTGATGCAAGGAGGGAAGAGTATATGGAGAAAAAGAGAGAAGTTAAGAGAGTGGTGAAGCAATGTAAAAAGAGAGCAAAATGAGAGAGTGGGTGAGATGTTATCAACAAATTTTGTTGAAAATAAGAAAAAGTTTTGGAGTGAGATTAACAAGTTAAGAAAGCCTAGAGAACAAATGGATTTGTCAGTTAAAAATAGGAGAGGAGAGTTATTAAATGGAGAGTTTAGAGGTATTGGGAAGATGGAAGGAATATTTTGAGGAATTGTTAAATGTTGATGAAGATAGGGAAGCTGTGATTTCGTGTATAGGGCAAGGAGGAATAACATCTTGTAGGAGTGAGGAAGAGCCAGTTGTGAGTGTGGGGGAAGTTCGTGGGCAGTAGGCAAAATGAAAGGGGGTAAGCAGGGGTTTGAGGGATAAAGATAGAATGTTAAAAACAGGTGGGGATTGTTTTGGGGGGTTTGGTGCAATTATTTAATAAAATGGGGAAGAGGGTAAGGTACTGGGATTGGCAGGAGATGCAAATTCCTTTTTATAAAGGCAAAGGGGTAAAAGAGTGCAAAAATTATGGGGGGTAAATTGTTGGTGTACCTGGTAAAGTGTATGGTAGGTTATAATTGAAAGAATTAAGGTAAAACGGAGAAAAGGATAGCAGATGCAAGGGGGGGGTTTTTTGGGAAAAGGTAGGGGGGGTGTGGACCAGGTGTTTACTGAAACTATAAGTGAAAGATTTAGATAAGGCTAAAGAGGTCTTTGTGGCATTTTGGTTTTGGGAAAAAGGCATATGAAGGGTGGTAGGGGGGAATGGGAGATGTTGAAGTGTATGGTGTAGGAGGAGGTTACTGAAAGGTAAAGGTTTTTACGGGATAGTGAGGCTAAAGTTAGAGTATGTGGAAAAAAG
>NC_069450.1:24217023-24227023 GCF_026875155.1 Cherax quadricarinatus
AGCAGATTTCCCAGAGTTTTTTGTTGTTGCATAATACTTTATTGATACAGTGTGTCGTGACAGTGGCTGCCCTGCACCACTGCCACAAGCACACCAACCACGCTTCCTGCTTTTGTTTTCATCGGCTGCTTAAATAAAAGAAATAATTATAACTGCCTCATTTTTATTTCAAGTGCCTGTATATAAACACCAACACACAGTGTCGACATCATATCTATCGTCAGGCACGATCTTAAGCTCAGTTCGAGCTCCTAAAGCTCCACCACTGATTATCAACACTCAAGGAAGAATGAGAACCTCTGCGCTCTAAAAAGAGAACCCATGCGCTCTAAGAAAAGAACCTCATCTTTGTTTGGCAGCATCTACAATCTAACCATTTCTCTGATAATGCCGCAGATCTTCCCCTTGTCTGCTAATGCCGCAAATCTCCCCCTTGTCTGCTAATGCAGTAGATCTCCCCCTTGTCTGCTAACGCCTTAGTTCCCACCCTTGTCTGCTAACGCGGCACATCTTCTCTTGTCTGCTAATGCTGCAGATCTCACCCTTCCCGCTAACGCGGCAGATTTTATCCTTATCCGGAAACGCCGAAAGATCTTATCGTTATCTGAAAACGAAGACAGACCCGAAGGATGTAAAGGGTGTGACACCGAGGCCAGTTATTTCAGAATGACGCAAGACTCGGGAGGAGAGCTGGGAACATCAACTGGAGCGGTCAACCCTCCATCAACAGCGTCTCATAATTGATTACACTGATTAGTGATTACATTCCTGAATTTTGATAGTGCAACTACTAAGACGATAAAAAACAGAAATCTGAAAAAAACGGCAACTGGAAGAACCGGAAAAAGGGAGAACTGGAAACTGAAGGAACTAGATGGTGCAACATTTCGGTATTGCAGGAACTGGGAACTACAAGAACTGGGAACTACAAGAACTGGGAACTACAATAACTGGGAACAAAAACTACTTCCAAGAGCTAGAAGCTTCAAGAAAAGCTCTACTTCTATAAGCTGAAAGCTCCAAAAAGCTCTGCCTCCATGAGGTGGACGCGTTAAGAGGTGAAAATCCCATGAGCTAAGAAATACAAACGATGATAATTCCTTTGAGGTAGTGAAGACAAAAGGAGATTATTTCGTGAGCTGGAAATGCTTAAAATGGGATAATTCCATAAGCTGGTAACTTCGTAATGTAAAAGTGAACTGAGAGAGTAAAGGGGAGCCCATAACCCACTTTGTTTACGGTCGGTGTGAAGTGCAGGTACTCACCTATCTTTGCAGGGGTCGAGTCGTAGCTCCTGACCCCACGTCTTCGCTGGTCGTTATTAGGCGTTAATGTGTTTCTGTGTGGAGTAGGAAGACTAAGTTGGTTGAAAAGACTTCTATTTGGATAACTTTGTTCAACTTTCTTTTCAAATCACGATGACTTAGTAAAGCTCTATTTGGGGCGAAACGCTCTACCGATAAAAAAAAAAAGTTTTTTTTTGAATAAGGGGGGGGGGTTCTCTGCTTAACCATTTCCAGCCTAAGTTGAGTCCATCAGTGTTAAAGTTGAAGTCCTGGAAGTTTTAAGTTGAAGTCCTTGATGTTTAGGTTCATGGCCTCAATGCTTTCATATTGAGGTCCCGATGTTCTTCAAGTTAATGTCCTCTATGTTCTACAAGTTAAGGTCCTCGATGTTCAAGTTAAGGTCCTCGATGTTCAAATTAAGATCCTCGATGTTCAAGCTGAGGTCCTCGATGTTCCCATCCCAGCCGGTCTCCCCCATACCGTTCCATCCCAATCCTTCACATATCCCTCCATCCCCATCCCTCAACAATCCCATCCACTGTAACGCACCTCCACATCCTCGCCTGTTTACCCTCACATATCAATGGGGGAAGAATCAACTAACTTTAAATGGGATTACCTGACAGTCGTTCTCGCAATTCGTCTCGATAACGTCAAATTTTGCCCATTAAGCGGCGATATATATATGCAAGAGGGCTTTAAGGCGACACGAGGCAGCAATTTATGTACAGGGACGCTGCTCTTCCTAAATCCTCCCCTGCCCAGTAGGATTATGGCCAGGGTTTACACAAGAGGAAACCGGGAATAGAGCAAATCTTGCAATAGACTGTGTAATATCATAGATGTTTCTTGCCTGCCGTAAGTGGCAAGTGAGAAGCGTTAGAGATGGAGGATGACTCAAGCGAAGAATTACAAATCAAAAGGAAAAGTGCAAGACATGTCTAAGCACACTAAAATATACCAAACATTCTATAAGTAACACCACAAACATACACAAGAAATAAAAAATTAAACAGAACTCTTGTGTGTAATATGTGTGTATATGTGTGTATATGTATATATATATATATAGTATATATATATATATATATATATATATATATATATATATATATATATATATATACATAACAATGAAACCACGAAACAAGTGGTATTAAATCATTTACCAAACTGCGGCAGGCCAGGTTCGACCCCACGACACATTGTCCCGCCTCAACGGACAACACAACGTACGTGTCACCTTATCTACTCTGCCATCGATGTAGGATCGATGGCGGAGTGGATAAGGTAACACGTACGATGTGTTTTTCTCTTGAGGCGGGGCAATGTGTCATGGGGTCGAACCCCGGCCTGCCGCAGTTTTGGTAAATATATATATATATATATATATATATATATATATATATATATTATATATATAAATTATATAATATATATATATAATATTTATAAATATGTATATATTATTTATAATATTATATATATTATGTGTGTGAGTGTGTGTGTGTGTGTGTGTGGTTGTTTGTACTATATATATATATATATATATATATATATATTTTATATATATATATATAATATATATATATATATATAATCACAAGCAAAAACAACCACTCTTCATGCAGTTTAACCTTGTTGCAGGTCAAAGGATCTTGATCTAAGGAAACGGAGCTGCCCTCCCTCCCTCCTCACCAGGTACTGGATGAACCTCAGGGCTCCTCCATTAAAACGTGTTACGTACACGATTTAAAGCACAAACAGAATTGGTTTCCCTTAAAATTTCGGCTCATGATCTATAGATATATCCCCTTTCCCTTCTCTCCCTCTCTCTCTCTCTCTCTCTCTCTCTCTCTCTCTCTCTCTCTCTCTCTCTCTCTCCTCTCTCTCTCTCTCTCTCTCTCTCTCTCAGGCACCTCCGCAATACAGATAAGGAAAAAAAAACGAAAAATCGATAACGGGCGGGTACGCAAGCAACTCATCCGGTCTAATCAGTGGTCCGGGCGATTTCCCGATGATTCCAATATATTTCACATTCATTATATACGCAGTTCCATGTAAATGCAACGGAGAGACATTGGTAAAATAATTAAAGAAGAACCTGGAGATGAAAACTTAAAAGCTAGACGCAAAGAGCTGACCTTATATATATATATATATATATATATATATATATATATAGAAGAGAGAGAGAGAGAGAGAGAGAAGAGAGAGAGAGTCAGAGACAGTATGAGTAAGAGAGAGAGCAGAAGAGAGAGAGAAGATAGAGAGAAATGAGAAGAAGAGTAGATGGAGAGTAGAGGAGAGAAGAGAGAGAGTGAGTTCTCACCTAACAATTATTGCCTCGTATAAATATGGGCAAAGGAACTTAATATATCGTATAAAACATTATACGAACGATAAAATGCCAAGTTGAAGTCAAAAAAAAATAATCTTACTCAAGTTCAGATCAATAGCAAATTGAGAACAACTGAAATTGAAGTTTTACGTAAGAAAAATACGGAATTTGATAATATAAAAGGTGAAGAATACAGAATAATAATTTAACAACACGAGGGAAATATATAGAAAATCGAACTACAAAAAAAAAATGTGCTGAAGCATATTATCATTTTGCTATTACTATTAATATCATTATACAAAAATAACAATAATCATTCGTCATTGTTATACCTTGCTGGCAAACTTACAAGACAGGTCACCTGAGGCCAAACCCATTGAATACTTGATCAACCAGGCTGTTTTTCTCCCCTGGCCCCTCAAGCCTACACAGCACATCACAACCACCTGTTTGACACCTCATACATATGAAGGGTGAAAACCTGACCTCACGAAAAAAAAATTCAACACGGTACGTTAGCCCAAAGTTGGAATATACAGTGTATACAGAGTGTTGTTAGGCCAATCTACATGGATACTGCAGTTATGATACATGAATTACGATGAGAAATCATTATACTGAATACCTGGAGAGGGTTTTGGAGGTCAACGCCCCCGCGGCTCGGTCTGAGACCAGGCCTCGATACTCAGGTGTCTTTATTGGCAATATAGATACCCAAGAGTTGCATCTATGATAACTAGCTTTGTCTAGGCCGGTCTATGATCCTAGAGAGGTATCCTCCTAACTCCAGCCTCCTATACCTCAGTGATCCCAGAGACGTATTCCCCAGTCCCCTCTACCTCAGTAATCTGAGAGAGGTATCCACTAGCCCACTATACATCAGTGATCCCAGAAAGGTATCCCCCGTAACTCCGGTCCCCTATACCTCAGTGATCCAAAAGGTTTCCCCCGTAACCCCCAGCACCTCAGTGATCTGAGAGAGGTATCCCCCGTAACCCCCAGCACCTCAGTGATCCGAGAGAAGTATCCCCCGTAACTCCCAGCACCTCAGTGATCCGAGAGAGGTATCCCCCGTAACCCCCATCACCTCAGTGATCCGAGAGAAGTATCCCCCGTAACTCCCAGCACGTCAGTGATCCGAGAGAGGTATCCCCCGTAACCCCCAGCACCTCAGTCATCCGAGAGAGGTATCCCCCGTAACCCCCAGCACCTCAGTCATCCGAGAGAGGTATCCCCCGTAACTCCAACCCCTAAAAGAAATGCAAAATCACAATACCCTGACTGAAACAATACACAAATAACCCTCACGACGACGTTTCGGTCTAGCTAGTTATTGGTCCAAGTAGGACTGAAACGTCGTCCTTAGTTTCTGCCTCCCATGTGCGGATTATCTGTGTACTGTTCCAGTCCGCTGAAATTCCTCCCACAAAGGGATCAAACAATGGGAAATCACCATCAACCCTCCCAAGAGCTATGGCCCAACACCCTCAAGGGGCCCAGGAGCTGCACCTCAACCCAGTGTTGCAATCTTTAAGCAGCAGCAACTCAGCCCAGAAACTCATTAGACAAACAATTCGTGAATGCTTTCGAGTTGTGTAGCGTCGGTATTGTTGCTCTGAATTTGCGCGCGAATTTTGAGGCTGTAAAGCGTAGCACTGTGTGTACTGGTGTTAGCTTTGAACCTCACAAATAAATATAGCTTTTGAGTACTGGTGTTAGCTTCGAAGCTTACAGCTTAACATAGCTTTTGTGTACTGGTGTTAGCTTTGTAGCTCACAGCTTTATATTTCTATCCTCGTCTCACTGTTATTATCCTTCAAACTTATTTCCTCTCTTTTTGTCTAAGAGTGATTTTCCAAGCCTTTTACAATCATTTTTACTACGTATCCTGAGTGCATGTAGGGGGGGGGAGAGGAGAGGAGAAGAGAGAAAGAGAGAGAGGGAGGGAGAGAGAGTGGAGGATGGGGGAAAGGAAAGGAGAAAGAACAAGGAGAGAAGAGTGGAAGGAAGAGAGAACGAGAGGAGGATCTAGATGTGGAAGAAAAAGGAAGAGGATCTGGAAAGGAGACAAAGGAGGAGTATTTGGCTTGAGGAAATGACGAGGATATGGAGAGAAAGAAAGAGAATCTGGAGTAGAGAAAGAAATAAGAGAATTTGGAGAAGAGAGAGAAAAAAGGATCTGGAGAAAAGAGGAAGAGGATCTGGAGGAAATGAAGAAGAGGCTATAACTGGAGGAACAGCTGGATGAAAGCCAAGGAGACGGAGGACAGACCGGCATTAAGTGGAGGAAAAGGAGTTGAAGGAGGAGGAGGAGGCTATAAGAGGAGAAGCTGGAGGAGAGAGTGGAGGAGGAGAAGGAAGTGGCTATAAGTGGAGGAAGAGGAGAAGGAGGAGACAAGTAAAAAAAGGAGTGTTAATTAAAGCAGGAATGTCTCGTCCAGTATGACTCAAGGATTTAAGTGCGACTCCTTCATATATAAATTGGGACGTGTAGAAAGAGGAAGAGGAAGACGAAAACAGAAAGGGGACAGAAAGAGGTGAGAGGAGGGTTGAAGGAGAGTGGAATGGTAAAATGAAGAGAAAGAATGAAAGAGTGAATATAAATATTATAATTATCACTATTATTAATAGTAGTAGTAGCAGTGGTAGTAGTAGTAGTAGTAGTAGTAGTAGTAGTAGTAGTAGTAGTAGTAGTAGTAGTAGAAGTAGTAGTAGTACGTAGTAGTAATAGTAATAATAGTAGTAGTAATAATAGTAGCAGTAAAAATTGTAGTAGTAGTAGTAATAGAATTACATCCACAAACACACACACATACACGCTGTGACTCGACCCCTGCAACCACAACTAGGTGAGTACACACCAGTTTGGAACCCACATCTGGTCAAGCACGTCAAGAAATTAGAGAAAGTGCAAAGGTTTGCGACAAGGTTAGTTCCAGAGCTAAGGGGAATGTCCTACGAAGAAAGGTTAAGGGAAATCGGCATGACGACACTGGAGGACAGGAGGGTCAGGGGAGACATGATAACGACATACAAAATACTGCGAGGAATTGAAAAGGTGGGCAGAGACAGGATGTTCCAGAGATGGGACACAGAAGCAAAGGGTCACAATTGGAAGTTGAAGACTGAGACGAGTCATAGGGATGTTACGAAGTATTTCTTCAGTCATAGAGTTGTCAGACAGTGGAAAAGTCTAGAAAGTGACGTAGTGGAGGCAGGAACCATACACAGTTTTAAGACGACGTTTGATAAAGCTCATGGAGCAGAGACAGATAAGACCTAGTAGCGATCAGTGAAGAGGCGGTGCCAGGAGCTATGAATCGATCCCTGCAACCACAAATAGATGAGTACATATTTAACAATGCAGCAACCCCTGTAGCCCCTAAAACGAGTGGGGATGAAACCAAATTGAAAAAAGTTTTTTCTTATTAACCTGCCCAAAATTACGCCCACACAAATACTTTTTAGGAAATTTGTGGGTGTTTTTGTGTGGGGTTTTGGAGTTGTGTTGTGTGTGTTGTGTGTTTTTAATGTGTGGAGGGGTGGGGGTGTGTGTGTGGTGTGTGGGTGGGGTGGGGGTTTTGGTAATGTGTGGGTGATGTGTGTGTAATTTGTGGGGTGTGGGGGTTGTACTCACCTTTTTGTACTCACCTATTTTGGTTGAAGGGGTCAAATTCACAGCCCCCCTGGCCCCGCCTCTTACTGTTTGCTACTGGGTCCTCTCTCCCCCTGCTCCATGAGTTTTTAAATCAACCTCGCCTTAAAACAATGTAGGGTTTCCCCCGGCCTCCACTACTTCCCCTTTCTGGGCTTTTTCCCAGGGCTTGACTCTCTAGACTGAAAAAATACTTCGAAACCTTTCCCTTTTGTTTTCATCTGAGTTTTCCCCCAACTTCCAAAATTTTGGAACCCCCCTTGTGTCTGGGGGTCCCCATCTCTGGAACAACCCCTCTTTTTCCACCTCGTCTATTCCCCCGCAGTATTTTATAAAGTCGTTTTCAAAGTTCCCCTGACCCTCCTTGCCCCCCAGTGTCCCTCAAGGGCCGATTTCCCTCAAAACCCTTTCCCCCCGAAGGAAAAAATCCCCGTAGCTCTGGGACTAGTCTTGTTCAAACCTTTGCACTTTTTTCAAATTTTTTTTGACGTTTCCTTTACCCAGGTGTGGATTCCAAACCCGGGGCGGGTAAAACCCAAATAAGGGCCCCGACTAAATGGTAAAACAGAAATCTTGAACGAATCCTTTCTGAAAGGGTTTGGAAAACTATCCTAAAGGGTTTTCCAGGCGGCCCCCATCCCGCAGCAGTTATCTGATTGAAAGTGCGCCTTTAGGAAAATTTTGGGCCCGGGTTTTTACCCCCCCCCAATTTTTTTCCCCTTTAGTTTAGGTTTTCAGACTTTTGGGCCTTTTAAACTATATTGTGTCTGTGGGGCTTCCTTTTCCCTTTTCCCCCAAACTTTTTAGACTTTGGGATTTGGCAGGGAAAATCAAGGAGCCAGTTTCTGGACCAGCTTTAGCCTTTCCAGGTCCCCTTTGTAGTCCTTCTGATCCTCAAAACCGTTTGGAATTTTTTCAAAATTTTAAAATTTTTCATTTGCCGCAAAAAAGGAAAACTTCCCGAGTCCATCCCTTCCGGAAGTCCCTTCACATATTCCAAAGGAAAAGCAAAAGGTCCCAGGAAATGCCCCTTTTTTTGGGAAACCCCCCTTTTTCACCCGGCGCCTACTCTGACCCTCTGTCACAAAACCATTTACTCGTTTTTGCCCCCCCTGTCAGGTATTCTCTGATCCAAATTTCGGCCCCTTTTTCCCCCGTAAAAGTTTTGGGGGCCCGAACGCTAGCTTTTTCCCGTAAAACCCTTGTGAGGGAACCCGTGTTGAAAGGGCCTTTCCCTTTCAGTCCCCAAAAAAAAAGCAAATCCCATCCACCCCTCCTCCCCTTTTTCCCTTTCTTCTGTCCCCCTTTTCCATAAAACTCAAAAATGGGTTTTTTACACAGGAATTTTTTCCCTTTCCCCGAAACCCCTGCTGGTTTTTAAAAATTATACACTTTTTTTCTTTCCCCGGGCTCCAAACCCCTCTCCTCCGATGACTCCAGAAACCCTTTCATACTTTTACACGTTTTTTTGATAAAAGGTCTGTAGTTTAGGCCCCAGTCCCGTCCCCCCCTTTTTTTAAAAATTGGGGGCTACAAATTTTCCATCTTTCCCCTTCCTCAGGGAGTTGCCCATTTTCAAATGATGTGTTAAAAAACTTTGGGTTAAAAGGGACCAACCCAAAACCTGCTCCCTCCCTTTTAAAAAGGGGGCCCCCCGGAGAGATGTTGTTTTGGGCCCCCCGCCTTTGGGGGTTGGGCCCAATTTTGCCAAAAACCCGCTTTCCCTTTTACCTCCCCTTGGTTATATGTCCCCCCCTCCCAAATTGCTGGTGGCACCCCCCTGCTCTGATTTCCTTGGGGTCCCAAATGGTTTTTCCCCTGTAAATTTCCCTTTTTTAAAAAACTTTTGTTGAGCTTCCCCACAACCTCCCGGCGTTTTTTTGGGGAATTCCCCATCCCCCCTTCCTCAACCCCCGATTACCGGGGCCCCTTTAAAATTTTTTTTTTTCCTCCTGATGTGGCCCGTACCCAAAACTTCGGGTCAAACTTTTACTTTCCCATCTATGGGCCCCTTTTCGTATTGCCCCCTGAGCCCCCTTCTTTTCTGTGGGTATTCCCCTTTCTAACTCTTCCCGGGTAATCTCTTTTTTTTTCCTGATTTTTCTGTCTTCTGTACCTTTTCCCTTCCCCTTTGTACAACCTATTTTTTGGGCCTTTCCCCACACCTTTTGGGGGAACCCAAAGGGCTCGTTCTGTTCCCTTCCCCCTTAATTTTTTTTGTTTTTTCCCTTTGGGAAAAAACCCCCCTCCTCTGCCCCCCCTTTCAATTTTTTTTTTTTTGCCACATAATTTCCAAACATTTTTTTTTTGTTAAATGGTTTTTTCCCCGTCCCGTTCCCCCTCCCCCCTGAAAAGTCTTGAAAAAAAGTTCCTCCCAAACCCGAGTATTTTTCCCCCTTTTTTATTTGGTTTTTTCCCCCCCCTATTTCCCCCGCTGCTCCCCTCCAAATTGGAGCTCAACCCATGTAAATCGAAAAACACAGGGAAACCCCAAAGATCACTAGCTCCCAGGGGCCCCTTTTTACATGAAAACCTCGAGTCGAACTACTCAAGGTGAATAAAAGGTCCAGTCTTGTGGTTCACCTCCCTCTCCTCGGTATGTCCTAACTTTGATGCATAGGTTTTTTCCATCCCCACATCCATAAACTTGGCTCTCCATTTTCGGACCCCCCAGGGGCTAAAGGGTTTTTCCCAGTAAATCCCTTTGGATTAAAT
>NC_069450.1:24229523-24244523 GCF_026875155.1 Cherax quadricarinatus
GCACAAATGTATTTCGAATTTTCCATCAGTATATTTTTAAAATGCAGTATTATCCCTCAGTACCGGTTTATTTCGAGTTATACATCAGTCACACGTTAATAAAACAGTACGGTTTATTCTCAATAAAACGGGATAAACCGCATACTATCTGTTATTAAGACGGTATATAAGGCCACCGACATCTAACGGTTTAACATCCATCATTTTGACAGACGTACGCTAGTCGCTCGCTGAAATTTAACTCTCGTTAAAAATTAGTGAATCTCTGCAAAGGCTATTTTTTTTGTATTCATTAACAAGGGATTAAAAGGCAATAACAAAATACAAAGAGTGTTCTGGCTTGCGACATTATCTCTCACATGCGTCGATGCTCATATTTTTTTTACCGCATCCATTTATTAAATCATTTACCAGCTCTGTTTTGCTAAATTAGTGAGGCTATTAGTGACTTTTTTGACTACCGGGCAATTATTTACACGGGGGAAAAATAGTTATTTTGGTCTGGAGGATAATAAGTCGGTCTGTAATTGTTATTCGATTAGTTTTTTTGTTCGGGTACTCGAATTAATTTCAGAAAAGGTAAATTTGGACGAGAGTAAACACTCAGCAAGGGTCTCGAGTCACTACCACACACACACACACACAGACAGTGGTGGAGGCAAACTCAATACACAGCTTCAAGAGGGGATATGATAAGGTTCCTCCATACTACGACATGGTACTACGTGAGATAGCGGTCAAGTATTTTCCTGACAAGAGACTCAGTTGAAGTTATGTAAAAGGACACGTGTGCAACTAATGTGACATTTTATTGTGGCAACGTTTCGCTCTCCTGGAGCTCTGACAAGCTGTTACATTAGTTGCAGACGTGGCCTTTTACAAAACATACTGTCGGTACTTCTGCTAACATTATTACTGGTTGAAGTTGTCTGATATGATGACAGGTGACGACTCCAGAATCCTGCGTGACCTCCAGGGTTACCTGCCTCCAGTAAAGGACATCACCAGTAAAAGACATCACCAGTAAAGGATATCACCAGTAAAGGACGCCACAAACTCGAAACTACGGCAGGAATATACAAAATCCCTTGCACTAATTCTAACCATATACACGAGGGAGACACATCAAGCAACCCTCCAAACATGCATTTCTAAAAACAAATATGCCAGCAAAATGGACCACCTGACTCCCACAACCACCTGAACAATTACAACAGCGCACGACTCACTGCCAAAGAGGACACTTCAAAAAGCAGGATTCTCGAGTCATCACAAATCATTATATCAAGATAGCTGAACTTCTTGCCAGGAAACTTCTTCATCGTTATGCAACAGAGCAACAGGTCATCAAGTTCCTCTGAAATTTCTAAATTATTAACAAAAGTTTCCTTGTTTGCCAGAACCAAGTCAAGCAGGTTATTTTCCCTTGTAGGTTCTCTAACAAACTGCTTTAAAAACAATCCTGAACTACCTTTAATAAGTCGTTAGACTCTAAATTCCCAGTCAAGGAATTCCAATCAATATGACTAGAGTTCAAGTCCCCTAAATTACAACGTTGTCCTGTCTTATGGCCCTAACAATTTCCTCACACAGTAGCTTCCTTGGTCTCTATCCAAGTTTGGGGGACGGTATATCTGACCTAAAATAATTTTTTCGTGCCCCTCTGAAAATTCTACCCAGACTCAGTATGTGTTTCAGACTTTATACCCGTTGTTATGCAAAAATTTAAACGATCTCGGATATAGTTTGCCACCCCACCCCCCTTTCCAATACTTCTGTCTACTTGGAACAATTTAAAATCCTGAATGTGACATTCAGCAGGTATGTCCCGAATTTTCATATTAAACCATGTCTCAGTTATGGCAAAAACATCAATGTTACCCGTACTTGCAACTAATCTCGATTCGTCCATCTTATTTCTCGCACTAAGACTATTAGTACAATATATATTCAGAAAACGTCCTTTCTCTTTTCTTTTCCTGCTGATTTCTGTTCCTCCACTATACCTGTTACTGTCCTTGTCACATAGTGCCACTGCCTTTCCAATATTCACCAATAACTCTACCTCATTCTGCTTTTAACTGGTTTCCCTAAAACTCACACTATCGCTACACTGAGAATTCACTGATTTTCCACAAAAACCCATACCACTATCTATTTCTAGTTTAAAGACCTAACAGCTCCCTACACTGCGTTGGCCAGTGCTCCCACCCCAAACTTAGATAAGTGAACCTCATTCCTGGCATACATGTCATTTCTGCCATAGAAGAGGTCCCAGTTGTCAATGAATGTTACTGCATTTTCCTTACAGTGATTGTCCACCCAGCAATTGACACCAATTGCCCTGGACAACAATTCATTTCCAACTCCTCTCCTTGGCAAAATGCCACATATCACAGGGTTCCCACCCTTCTTCCTAATTATCTCTATTGCTGTCCTATACCTGCTAATCAGGTCTTCACTACTACGTCTGCCAACATTTTTGCCTCCTGCATTGAGGCAGATAATAGGAGTGCTCCCATTACCTTTCATGATATTGTCTAGACGGCTAACAATATCCCCCATCCCAGCCCCAGGAAAACATACCCTCTGCCTCCTCTTCCTGTCCCTGAGACAAAAAGCCCCATCCATAAACTTAACCTGACTGTCCCCAACTAAAACAATGTTTTTACCTTCACTGGCGGAGTTCGTCGTTACTTTCTCGATGGTCTTCATAGGGGTTTCAAGGGATGTCGACTCACCCTCGTCTGCCAATGCTTCCTTGGTGCTCGTTATGACGTTCCCAGTAGACAACCCACATTCGTCGGGTAGCACCGAAAATGGGTTCGAAGTTTCCACAGTAGTCTTCTGGATCTTCGTTGTTTTTGCCACTCCAACAGTCTTCTTGATCTTTAGCTTCCTTCCATGTTGTCCGGCCACTGACTGGGCAACATGGAACTCTTTGAGCTGCTGGTAAAGTTGATCAATGGAGGGCATCTTGGTTCAGATTCACGGACAGTACACTAGACACGTCCTCTTCTCAGCCATATTTTTGTCCAACCTGTCATTAGTCTACCCAAGATGTCAGGTTCAACATACTTCGTAGCTTAATGGTTCAGAGAACCGACAAGTTGATAAATTATAGACATGTGCGACACTTGGGTGTCTTTATTGCGGAAACGTTTCGCCACACAGTGGTTTCATCAGTCCCATGCCATTCTTCTTTGTAATGGACTGCTGAAGCCAATGTGTGGCGAAACGTTTCCATCCAAGTGTTGTATAAATGTTTCATTTTTCAACACACCTTACCTGACTCTTCACTTCGCTGCGCTTACTATATATGCGAACATCCTCTCTCTCCCCAGATAGATATGTTTATAGCTTGATAAAGCCCACTATGTGGGCATGTTTTCTTTATCCACTGTGTCGGTATCTTATACCATTTCTTTCCAACGAAGAGACGACAGGAAAAGCGGAGAGACGAACTAAAAAGAGAAATACGAACAAGTTAAGCCAAATGCCAAGTGACAGATCAAGCAAAAGACAAAGAGACATCAATACAAAGTAATAAACAGAGAGGAGACAAACAAAGTGACAGACTGAGGGATAAAGCCCTACAACCTAACTCCAGGTAGAAGTTTCCCTGGACAACACCTCAACTTCACCCTAGCCAGAGACAGAAGTTCCACTGGACATCAACTCCACCAATTTCAACTTCCAACATTTCCCTGCCTCAAAAATTTCCAGCCATCGAGACGAGAGAGTGTAAAACAACCTGGTACAATCTTCTCTACTTCCCTCCAAGATGAAACTATTTCTCGCAAGATGACAAAAACATGTCCTGAACATGTGGGAAACATTGATATGCAAATGTTTCTTATGTTACCATGTATACGTGTTACCATATATACATACGTTACGATGGGTGTGTTAGCATGTATATATATATATGTCACGATGTATGTGTTATCATGTATATATATGTTACGATGTGTGTGTTACCATGTATATGTCACGATGCATGTGTTACCATGTATATGTCACGATGCATGTGTTACCATGTATATGTCACGATGCATGTGTTACCATGTATATGTCACGATGCATGTGTTACCATGTATATATGCCATGATGCATGTATTACCATGTATATGTCACGATGCATGTGTTACCATGTATATGTCACGATGCATGTGTTACCATGTATATATGCCATGATGCATGTATTACCATGTATATGTCACGATGCATGTGTTACCATGTATATGTCACGATGCATGTGTTACCATCTATATATGCCATGATGCATGTATTACCATGTATATGTCACGATGCATGTGTTACCATGTATATGTCACGATGCATGTATTACCATGTATATGTCACGATGCATGTGTTACCATGTATATGTCACGATGCATGTGTTACCATGTATATGTCACGATGCATGTATTACCATGTATATGTCACGATGCATGTGTTACCATGTATATGTCACGATGCATGTGTTACCATGTATATGTCACGATGCATGTGTTACCATGTATATGTCACGATGCATGTGTTACCATGTATATGTCACGATGCATGTGTTACCATGTATATGTCACGATGCATGTGTTACCATGTATATGTCACGTTGCATGTGTTACCATGTATATGTCACGATGCATGTGTTACCATGTATATGTCACGTTGCATGTGTTACCATGTATATGTCACGATGCATGTGTTACCATGTATATGTCACGATGCATGTGTTACCATGTATATGTCACGATGCATGTGTTACCATGTATATGTCACGTTGCATGTGTTACCATGTATATGTCACGTATGCATGTGTATTTGTTACCATGTATATGTCACGTTGCATGTGTTACCATGTATATGTCACGTTGCATGTGTTACATGTATATGTCACGTTGCATGTGTTACCATGTATATGTCACGATGCATGTGTTACCATGTATATGTCACGATGCATGTGTTACCATGTATATGTCACGATGCATGTGTTACCATGTATATGTCACGATGCATGTGTTACCATGTATATGTCACGATGCATGTGTTACCATGTATATGTCACGATGCATGTGTTACCATGTATATGTCACGATGCATGTGTTACCATGTATATGTCACGATGCATGTGTTAGCATGTATATGTCACGATGCATGTGTTACCATGTATATGTCACGATGCATGTGTTACCATGTATATGTCACGATGCATGTGTTACCATGTATATATCACGATGCATGTGTTACCATGTATATATCACGATGCATGTGTTACCATGTATATGTCACGATGCATGTATTACCATGTATATCACAGTGTATATAATACTTCGCCTATTCGGAATGCATAAAATGTTTTTTTTTTATTTATTATAAATATTGTTACATGACAGATAACGGAGACAGGTCTGATAGAAAGGCAGTCTGTGACCTGATAAAGCTCACTGTGTGAGCGAAACGTAGTCAATAAAAGATCACATTATACTGCGTTTGTGTTTATTTTTCCACTCAGATAGTGCAGAGCGAAATGTCGTCTTCTGGATAGGGAAATGTGAATTTAGTCTAGCAAATTCTATCATAATGCTTTGACAAGTATCACCGACATCTTATTTACATCTTATTTTGCCTTCAGTCAATACGTCTCATCTTATTACGTTATACAGTACATTAGAGTATGTGAACGTCAACGTTGTGGCTTAGCGTCGTAGACGTCCAATTTAATAAACGTTATATCTTCAAGATTTCCTCGTCTTCTCCCTTCCTCTCTCTCCCCCTCCGATCTTTCGACCTCCTATACCCCCTGCCTTCACTCGGCTCTTCTTTCTCCTCCTTCGTCCTAGCTTCTCTTCTTCATTCTCTTCCTTTTGTCTCCCACCCTTCTTCTGCCTCCTTTCTCCCTCCCCCTTCAAGCACCCTTTTTTACTCCTCGTCGTCTTTTCCTCACCTATCTTATCCACTTCTTCCTCATCTCTTACTCAAATTGCCAGTTACCTTTCATCCCTGTTACTCGCCCTTCATATCCCCGTCCCCCAGCCCTCACCTCCGGACATTTTCCCCTTCCCCTCACACCCTCCTCCTCCCCTCTTCTCCTAGTTAACAGTAAATTACTCACGTTTACGTAAATTCAGCGTAAAAGGACAGAGTAGATAGGAGAATTTTAAAAATAAAAGGTGTCACCTCATCGAGAATTAAATCTCCAAGAGGGTCACCTTCAAGAGGTCCATCTTCAAGAGGGTCACCTTCAAGAGGTCCATCTTCAAGAGGTCACCTTCAAGAGGTCCATCTTCAAGAGGGCACCTTCAAGAGGTCCATCTTCAAGGGGTCACATTCAAGAGGGCCACCTTCAAGAGGTCCATCTTCAAGTGGGTCACATTCAAGAGGGCCACCTTCAAGAGGTCCATCTTCAAGTGGGTCACCTTCAAGAGGTCCATCTTCAAGAGGGTCACCTTCAAGAGGTCCATCTTCAAGAGGGTCACCTTCAAGAGGTCCATCTTCAATAGGGTCACTTTCAAGAGGTCCATCTTCAAGAGGGTCACCTTCAAGAAGTCCATCTTCAAGAGGTCACCTTTAAGAGGTCCACCTTTAAGAGGGCCACCTTCAAGAGGTCCATCTTCAAGACTGTCACCTTCAAGAGGTCCATCTTCAAGTGGGTCACATTCAAGAGGGTCACCTTCAAGAGGTCCATCTTCAAGAGGGTCACCTTCAAGAGGTCCATCTTCAAGAGGGTCACCTTCAAGAGGTCCATCTTCAAGAGGGTCACCTTCAAGAGGTCCATCTTCAAGAGGGTCACCTTCAAGAGGTCCATCTTCAAGAGGGTCCATTTTCCAGAGGGCCAGCTCCAACAGGTTTATTTCCAAGAAGTCTACTTCCAGGATTCTACCTCCAAGACGTCCAACTCCAAGAGGTGCATCTCCAAACACATCGCCAAATTAAATTCACTTTATTACATGGCTTAGTATTTTCATATTTTATTCTTTCCTCCTCCTCCTCTTCCTCTTACTATTAATTTCCTCTCCAATTTTTCTCCTACCAGCCCTCCCTCAGTTCTCTCTCTCTCTCATCCTTTCATCCGTTCCTTCCTCAACCATTTCTTCTTCCCATCCTCTCGTCCTCGTAACATGGAGTTCACCATTTTACGAGTTGCGCCAAACTCCCTTGTCCTGCTCGCTAAGTGTCAGACAACTGGCTGGAAAAGGTTAAGTACAACCAGTCTCAGTTACGTGCATGCAACACTATTGTTGACTAGTATCTAGACGGATACACAGGTTGAAGAACAAGTTTCAGTCAGGGCAACGTTTCGCTGTATCATATACACATGCTGATAAGTAAGATGCATGTCCATAATTAGGTATCTTTATTCCGAGACGTTTCGCCTGCACAGTAGGTTTCTTTAGTCGTGTAAACAGGAGGAAGTTGAAGCAGTAGAGATGCAAAGTAACTGCATCTGCTGCCTCCTCTGTACTCGATTGAAGGAGCTTACTGTATAGGAAAAAAGGTTAAGGAATAACGATACCTAACTGTTGCACATGTGTCATACTTATCAAGTTGTCGACACTGTATGCCATTATCATAGTCACTACACATGCCATTACGAACACAGGTACTTTTAAGAAGTTTCCTGTACCTGGCTAGACAATATACCGGCGAAAGAAGAGTCAGCAGAGCAATCTAGAGAATGAGGAATATAGTATACAATCAGAAGTTAATTTTCAATAACTTTATATTCCCACCGCCAAACGTTTTAACAAGTCTTTACACTATTTACATCTTGTTTCACAAGAGTGAGTGTGTGAGAATTCTCACGGGTTCCTGTTTGAGAGACCCATGCAGAGGAGAGATTCTAGTATGGTATTAACCATCCCGAGGCTTATGAGAATCCGAAGCTCTAGGGCTGCCCCTAGATGTAAGGTAGCCTACCTTGGTGCTCCCCTCCTCACCCTGATTAACAGACTTCCGACAAAGCTGCAGTTACCCCGTATGCAAATAGTGAAGTCATCCACACACTTGATAAAGCTCTACATAGAGCGAAGCAGAGCTTGATAAAAGATTTTTACAAAGCAAAAAAGCACTTGATAATGCTTGACACAGGCTGAAACAGCATTTGATAAAATTCGAAACGTCGTCTCAAAGCTCGTTCTGCAACGTATTGCTCTTTTCCTGCCTCAATCCCATTGAAAGACCTTCCCAAACACACTGAACATCATTTTAACAAGAACCTACCGAGTATTGAATATTTTGACGCACATATGAAATTGATGATATTTTAATCGAATATTAATGAGGTTAATACACAGTGCTGTTAAGCTAATTGAATGTCCTCAGTAATGAGTTTGCTCAACGCAGGAACAAAATTCAATCACGTGTACACAAAGCAGCTAAAAAAAAACAGTGCTGGAAAATTCAGAGAGGAAGTCGTAAGAAAAAAAGAATTTTTATAGCTTTTATATATATATATATATATATATATATAATATATATATATATATATATATATATATATATATAATATATATATATATATATATATATATATATATATAAAACAACCACTGTGAAAGAGTAGTGAAATTCCAAGCGCTTTCGTGACTACTCACATTGTCAAGGAACAAGTTTCTTGACAATGGAACGCCTGGAATTTCACTACTCTTTCACAGTGGTTGTTTTACATAATTTAAAATCACCTGTTTACTGTGATCTTATTGCATATATATATATATATATATATATATATATATATATATATATATATATATATATAATATATATATATATATATATATATAATATATATAAGAGAGAGAGAGAGAGAGAGAGAGAGAGAGAGAGAGAGAGAGAGAGAGAGAGAGAGAATGTAGTGCCGAATAAGTAAAGCTTGCAATTTTGGCTTAAATAGCAACGCATTTCTTGCCGAAAGGGCATGCGAAAACTCGTGTATGCAATAATTTCGCAAAAATCATTCTGAACCTAACGAAAAAAAAATATATTTCGTTGTGTTTGCTTATTATCAAATTACTGTATACTTATATAAAATATATTTAGTTGGATTAGACTAAATTAAATTGCGCTTGTTATAATAAGGTTAGGTAAGTTTCCCAAGGTTCTTTTGGTACAAAATCATTAATTTTAATATTAACAAATGAACAAATGTATCTTTAAATGTTATTTTTTTTATTAGCACACTGGCCGATTCCCACCAAGGCAGGGTGGCCCCGAAAAAGAAAAACTTTCACCATCATTCACTCCATCACTGTCTTGCCAGAAGGATGCTTTACACTACAGTTTTTAAACTGCAACATTAACACCCCTCCTTCAGAGTGCAGGCACTGTACTTCCCATCTCCAGGACTCAAGTCCGGCATGCCAGTTTCCCTGAATCCCTTCATAAATATTACTTTGCTCACACTCCAACAGCACGTCAAGTATTAAAAGCCATTTGTCTCTATTCACTCCTATCAAACACGCTCACGCATGCCTGCTGGAAGTCCAAGCCCCTCGCACACAAAACCTCCTTTACCCCCTCCCTCCAACCTTTACTAGGCCGACCCCTACCCCGCCTTCCTTCCACTACAGACTGATACACTCTTGAAGTCATTCTGTTTCGCTCCATTCTCTCTACATGTCCGAACCACCTCAACAACCCTTCCTCAGCCCTCTGGACAACAGTTTTGGTAATCCCGCACCTCCTCCTAACTTCCAAACTACGAATTCTCTGCATTATATTCACACCACACATTGCCCTCAGACATGACATCTCCACTGCCTCCAGCCTTCTCCTCGCTGCAACATTCATCACCCAGCTTCACACCCATATAAGAGGTTGGTAAAACTATACTCTCATACATTCCCCTCTTTGCCTCCAAGGACAAAGTTCTTTGTCTCCACAGACTCCTAAGTGCACCACTCACCCTTTTCCCCTCATCAATTCTATAATTCACCTCATCTTTCATAGACCCATCCACTGACATGTCCACTCCCAAATATCTGAATACATTCACCTCCTCCATACTCTCTCCCTCCAATCTGATATCCAATCTTTCATCACCTAATCTTTTTGTTATCTTTAAATGTATAATTGAAAATTTTAGAAAGGACTTCGTTTAAATGAGTTCTTGCTAACTGACCAGTTTTACCTAATCAATACGACATATTATATATATATATATATATATATATATATATATATATATATATATATATATATATATATATATATATATATATATATATATATATATATACTTTCTATTAACTGCGTGATAGAGTTAAGAGTTATTGCTTGATGAGAATACTCAAGCAAGAACAAAGTGGGAATCCATCACCAGGACCAACACCTAGAAACAAATTGAGAAGTCTCAGCCAGGAACAAACTGGGAAGCCTCAGCCAGGAACAACTTCGAAACCTTAGCCAGGGGCAATTTTCCTCATACAAAACCCTGGAAACCGGTCACAGATTTGGCTGAGGATCTCGAAGTTGTACTGAGTAACCTCCCTCCCTCTGCTTTCTTCTAACTCTCGTTCTAAATCTGCCCCTCCCTTCTTTCTTATCTCTCTCTCTCTCTCCTTTTCCGACTTCTCTTCCTTCGCCACTCCGTCAATACCCTCTTCTCTTCGTTCCCTCTTCCTATCCATCCTTCCTCCTTCCTTCTCTGTATCCTCTTTCTCCGTCTCTAACAACGTTATAGCTTTTGTAAATTCTGGCTTAACGACCTCCGCTGACACTGGTAATCCTGGCAAGCATAAAATCCTGCCGTATCCGGCAGCCTTTGAAAATCCTGCCGGAACTAACAATCTTTAGAAATCCCGCCGCATCCGGCAGTCTTTGAAAATACAGTCACATCCGACAGTTTTTTGAAAATCCAGTCACATCAGACAGTCTTTTGAAAATTTTCTTGACCAAGGGCACTCATAAATACACATAGCAAAAAATACATGTGCACACACGCGCGCACACACACACACACACACACACACACACACACACAACACACACACACACACACACACACACACACACACACACACACACACACCATGTAAGCCCAATATTTTGCAATAAGGAGACACCAGGAGAGGCGAGAATTATAGAGGACAGGCCAGGGAACGTTGTCCTCACCAGTGTGTTTACTGACCTGCTCTTCACTCTCAAAATGCCTTGTCTTCCTCTCCTTACTTCTGACGAAGAAAAGAATTTCATAGTTTGGCATGTTCCTGCCTGTCTGTGTCTGTAAATATGTATGTATGCAAGCTTGGTATGTATTACGTCAGCTTAATATGTATGTATGTATGTCTGTAAGTTTAATATGTATGTAAGTTTTGTATGTATCATGTACGTAAGTTTAGTATGCATGTATGATGCATCTTCTGTTAATATGTATACATGATGCAGCTGTTGTTAGTATGTATGTATGTATGTATGTATGCATGCATGTATATTTATGTATGTATGGATGAATTTGGAATGGCACGAAGTCAGTTTTTTTTAAAATGAGTCAGTTTTTTTTTTTTACTGATACCGATACTCAATTTTAAGCTGATACTCACCGATACTGGTACCGATACTTTGGCACACTCCCAGTGTGTGTGTGTACTCACATATTTGTGGTTGCAGGGGTCGAGTCATAGCTCCTGGCCCCGCCTCTTCACTGGTTGCTACTAGGTCCTCTCTCTCCCTGCTCCATGAGCTTTATCATACCTCGTCTTAAAACTATGTATGGTTCCCGCCTCCACTACCTCACTTTCTAGGCTATTCCACTGCCTGACACCTCTATGACTGAAGAAATACTTCCTGGAACATCCTGTGTTTGTCCACCTTGTCTATTCCGCGCAGTATTTTATATGTCGTTATCATGTCTCCCCTGACCCTCATGTCCTCCAGTGTCGTCAGGCCGATTTCCCTTAACCTTAGCTCTGGAAATAACCTTGTCGCAAACCTTAGCACTTTCTCTAATTTCTTGACGTGCTTGATCAAGTGCGGGTTCCAAACAGGTGCTGCATACTCCAGTATGGGCCTGCCGTACACGGTGTAGTGTCTTGAACGATTCCTTTCTAAGGTATCGGAACGCTGTTCTCAGGTTTGCCAGGCGCCCATATGCTGCAGCAGTTATCTGGTTGATGTGTGCTTCCGGAGACATGCTCGGTGTTATACTCACCCCAAGATCTTTCTCCTTGAGCGAGGTTTGCAGTCTTTGGCCACCTAGCGTATACTCCGTCTGCGGTCTTCTGTGCCCTTCCCCGATCTTCATTACTTTGCATTTGGCGGGGTTAAATTCGAGAAGCCAGTTGCTGGACCAGGTGTCCAGTCTGTCCAGGTCTCTTTAAAGTCCTGCCTGATCCTCATCTGATTTAATTCTCCTCATTAACTTCACATCATCTGCGAACAGGGACACTTCTGAGTCTAACCCTTCCATCATGTTCACATATACCAAAAATAGCACTGATCCTAGGACCGACCCCTGTGGGACCCCGCTCTGTCACAGGTGCCCACTGTGATACCTCATTATGTACCATGACTCGTTGTTGCCTCCCTGTCAGGTATTCTCTGATCCATTGCAGTGCCCCTCCTGTTATATGCGCCTGATCCTCTAGCTTCTGCACTAATCTCTTTTGAGGAACTGTGTCAAAGGCCTTCTTGCATTCCAAGAAGATGCAATCAACCCACCCCTCTCTCTCGTGTCTTACTACTGTTACTTTATCATAAAACTCCAGGTTTGTGACACAGGATTTGCCTACCATGAATCCGTGTTGGTTGGCGTTTATACTCTTGTTCCATTCCAGGTGCTCCACCACTCTCCTCTTGATAATCTTCTCCATAACTTTGCATACTATACACGTCAGTGACACAGGTCTATAGTTTAGTGCCTCTTTTCTGTCTCTATTTTTTAAAAATGGGAACTACATTTGCCGTCTTCCATACCTCAGGTAGTTGCCCAGTTTCCAGGGATGTGTTGAAGATTGTGGTAAGTGAGCACACACAGCATATCTGCTCCCTCTCTAAGGACCCACGGGGAAATGTTGTCCGGTCCCATTGCCTTTGAGGTATCGATGTCCCTTAGCAGCTTCTTCACCTCCTCCTCATTTGTATGTATGTCATCCAACACTTGTTGGTATATTCCTTGCTGGTGTCTCCCTCTGTTCTGTCCCCCCAGAGTCCTTCCTGTCTCCACTGTAAATACTTCCTTAAATCTCATAGTGAACTTCTCACATACTTCTTGATCGTTTCTTGTGAGTTCCCCACCTTCTTTCCTCAGCCTTATCACCTGGTCTTTGACTGTTGTCTTCCTCCTAATGTGGCTATACAGCAGTTTCGGGTCAGACTTGACTTTCGATGCTATGTCGTTCTCGTACTGTCGCTGGGCCTCCCTCCTTATCTGTGCATACTCGTTTCTGGCTCTTCTACTAATCTCCTTATTTTCCTGAGTCCTTTGCCTCCTGTACCTTTTCCATTCTCTGGTGCACTTAGTTTTTGCCTCCTTACACCTTCGGGTAAACCAAGGACTCGCTTTGGTCTTCCTATTATTTCTATTTCCCTTGGGAACAAACCTTTCCTCTGCCTCCTTGCACTTTGTTGCTACATATTCAATCATCTCGTTTGCTGATTTTCCTATCAGTTCTCTGTCCCACTGAACCTCCTGCAGGAAGTTCCTCATACCTGTGTAGTCCCCCCTTTTATAGTTTGACTTTTCCCATTCATTTCCTAGTGTGTGGTTGTTGTGTGTGTGTGTGTGTGTGTGTGTGTGTGTGTGTGTGTGTGTCGTGTGTTGTGTGTGTGTGTGTGTGTGTGTGTGGTGTGTGCTGTGTGTGTGTGTGGTGTGTGTTCGTGTGTGTGTGTGGTGTGTGTGTGGTGTGGTGTGTGTTAGGTGTGTGTGTGTGTTGTGTGGTGTGCGTGTGTGTGTGTGTGTGTGTGTGTGTGTGTGTGTGTGTGGTGTGTGTGTGTGTGTGTGTGTGTCGTTGTGTGTGTGGTGTGTGTGTGTGTGTGTGTGTGTGTGTGTGTGTGTGTGTGTTGTGTGTGTGTGTGCGCGTGTGCGTCTCTCTCTCTTTCTAACATGGGTCAGTATACACTTTAGACAGCTAAAAACCAGGTAAATCGTAGATATCAAACCAAGTAGATCGTAGTACACTTCAGGGGCGGCGCCTTGATGATAAAAGCATACTAATAATAATAATAATAATAATAATAATAATAATAATAATAATAATAATAATAATAAACTTTCCAGCCTTTAAACAAAACTTCCAGCCATTTAAGCGAAACATCTACCTTTTATGACTCTAAACTCACCACTTAATATTTTCAGCACTGCCTAAAGCCCCCCCAGCTTGAGCGAAACGCCGATCTATAAAACTTCGTCTCTGTAACTGTTTCGCCCATTCCCTAGACAGTGCACCAGCTATCCCCCCCCACAAAAATTATAGTCCCCCCCCCCAAAAAAAAAAAAATCCTGGAAACGCGTATTTAATGACGACAACATTCCACTTTTTTTTCCTCCTGGCCATTCTCGTAACGTAGCTCCAGTGTATGTAAATCAGGCGCCGTTCCTATTTTCCAGCAATTCCCTGGAATCCAGCGCTCACCTGCGTTCCAGTGCAGGACTTGCGATCCTTCCTTCCTTCCTATTTAACCCAGCACTCCTTAGACCTGCCAAGGTTTTTACACACACACACATACACACACAAACAAATACAATTGCAGAATTTTCTTTGTTTTATTTGTCTCCCTTTGCCGCTTTGCCAGAATTAAGACCCAAAGTGGAGACGAAGAATAAGATTATATGGAGATGTTCTCTCCTCTCTCTCTCTCAGACGTTCCATTTACTACCACTAAGACTTATTAAGCTCTTAGAGTTGTTGTAAGATACAAAAATCCTCTTCGAAGACTCCTTTGTCCTCTTTAGAGGCTCTTTGGTTCTCTTTAAAGATTTTGACCCTCTTAAAAGACTCTTTGATCCTCTTTAAAAACTACTTGATCCTCTTAAAAGACTCTTTGATCCTCTTTAAA
>NC_069450.1:24249523-24264523 GCF_026875155.1 Cherax quadricarinatus
TGAACTCTGTCAAGCTGCGTCCCGCCACACTGAGGCTTCGTGAAGCTGTGTGTGCTAATTAGTACTAGTTGTCAAAGGCACTTGTATATACACACTTAGCCTGTGGGGTGTGTGTTTTTTTTGTGGGTTTAGGGTTTAGGGTTATCCATATCAGCTGATTTCGTTGGGGTAATGACTTGGGTTTAACGGAGTTCCCCCCCCCCCACCCGTTAGAACCTCGCTTGAAAGTATCGTTAGAGCCTCGTTGAGCTTCGCTTAAACCTATCCCTGATTTGAATTTCAGATTTTTTTCCTTCTGAAAACAGATAATGACAAAACGAAAGGAGAGAAAATGTGAAAATTTGACTGACACACACACACACAAAGACACAGAGGAGCTATGAATCAACCCCTGCAACCACAATTAGGTGAGTGCACACACATACAGACACACACACAGGAACTGTGACTCGGGGCCAGGAGCTGTGAATCGACCCCTGCAACCACAACTAGGTGAGTACACACACAGGACAAGCGAAAATTTGTTTATGCAATAATTTCGCAAAAATCATTCTGAACCTAACGAAAAATATATTTGTGTTTGTTTATTATTAAATTATTGTAAACTTATTTAAAATATATTTAACAGCATTAGGCTGAATTAAACTGAGCTTGTCATAATAAGGTTAGGTAAGTTTTGTAAGGTTCTTTTGATACAAAATAATTAATTTTTACATTAACATGAATGAAAAAATATATCTTTAAACGTGTAAGAGAAATTTCTAGAAAAAAATTAATTTTAAATGAGTTCTTTCTAACTGACCAGTTTTACCTATTCGGCACGATATATATATATATATATATATATATATATATATATATATATATTATATATATAATATATATATATATATATATATATATATATATGTGCAAAACAACCACTCTGAAAGAATAGAGAAATTCCAAGCGCTTTCGTGACTACTCACATTATCAAGGAACTATGAAAGTAAAGCATCCAAGGAAGCTATATAAGGGGTCTGGCCAACACCTCACTATCAGATCCCCAACGGTTAAACACCTGACGCGCGCCGGCCCAACTGGACAGGTCCTTTGCACAACCCACCAACAAACTGTTCTACCAAGAAAATTTTAAAAATTATTATTTGTCCAGTGTATTATTAAATTCTTCCCAAATTCTATTAATTATAAATGGATCTAATTATATAAACCAAGGAAATATTATATTATTGTCAAAACTGCTTTTTATGAAACAAGATTTAATTATATTCCTGTCGACCATGGACTTGCTTGATATACTTTCTCAACTTTTGAAAATCAATTGGATGGTTATAAATCCTTTACATGAATAAATAGTAGCATTGAATCTTGTCCAGTTCTAATGCTATTATTTATGTTGTTTTAATCTTAGTTCGAGATTTTTATCAGTTTGACCGTAATAAACTTTATCGCAAATTTTACAAGGAATCTTACAGACACATCCATCAGCATTTTGGGGGGAATCTTTATCAAAAGTTTTTTTACTGTATCAAGAATTTTGAATACAACTTTAATATTAAAAGTCTTAAGAAGAGAAGGCATATCAACCAAGTTTTCAGCCTTCTCTTCTTAAGACTTTTAATATTAAAGTTGTATTCAAAAATCTTGATACAGTAAAAAAAAACTTTTGATTAAGAATTCCCCCCAAAATGCTGATGGATGTGTCTATAAGATTCCTTTGTAAAATTTGCGATAAAGTTTATTACGGTCAAACTGGTAAAAATCTCTACTAAGATTAAAACAACATAAATATAGCATTAGAACTGGACAAGATTCCAATGCTCTATTTATTCATGTAAGAGATTTTAACCATCCAATTGATTTTCAAAAGTTGAGAAAGTAGTATCAAGCAAGTCCATGGTCGACAGGAATATAATTGAATCTTGTTTCATAAAAAGCAGTTTTGACAATAATATGAATATTTCCTTTGGTTTATATAAATTAGATCAATTTATAATTAATAGAATTTGGGAAGAATTTAATAATACACTGGACAAATAATAATTTTTTAAATTTTCTTGGGTAGAATAGTTTGTTGGTGGGTTGTGCAAAGAACCTGTCCAGTTGGGCCGGCGCGCGTCAGGTGTTTAACCGTTGTGGGATCTGATAGTGAGGTGTTGGCCAGACCCCTTATATACCTTCCTTGGATGCTTTACTTTCATAGTTCCTTGATAATGTGAGTAGTCACGAAAGCACTTGGAATTTCTCTATTCTTTCAGAGTGGTTGTTTTGCATATTCTGAAATCACCTGTTTACTGTGATCTTATTGCACACATATATATATATATATATATATATATATATATATATATATATATATATATATATATATATATATATATATAATATATATATAATATATATAACTGAAACAGAAAAGTGAATAGAATACAAATAGCATGAGGAATACAGATTTTTTTGAGAGGGGGGGATGAAAGAAGACGTGAAGAGAAGGGAAAAAGATAAAAAGGGGAAAGAGGAAAGGGGGAATTAAAGAAAAAAGGTTAGGAGCAGCTGGAGTCAGTGGGCAGCTTCTCACCATCTGTGACGTCACCTGCTGGCCCTCTTCCAGCTGAGTCTGCCAACACTAAGTTTTGGAAGGCAAGAAACACCCTGGTTCCTGGGACACCAGATTCGTAAGGTACGTACTGTGGTTCTTACGGGCCCCTTAGGTACGTAGTGTGGTTCTTACGGGCCCCTAGGTACGTACGTGTTTCTTACGGGGCCCATTGAGGCGGGGTACTTTGTTTTTGGCCCCTGAGGTATGTACTGTAGTTCTTAGGGTCCACTAAGGTATGCACAGTAATTCACAGGAAACTCGAGGTATGTACAGTGGTGTTCTGCTGGTAGCAGGTTGAAGAGTCTTGGACCACACATATCGACGCAGTGTTCTGCTGGTAGCAAGTTGAAGAGTCTTGGACCACACATGTTGACAGCATTCTCTTATTGTGTTCACGGCGCTCTTCTTCTTCACGGTGTTTATCCTACACTTCCTCCCATATCTCTTACACCAATAAGGTGCTGTGGCAGTGTGTAGATTTGGGGTTAAGTCCTCATGTGTCTTTCACTGTATACAGCCATTCTCAAGGCCTTTGATCCACCAGAAGAGGCGAGGCCATGATCCCACCAAAGCGAGGTCTTGATCAGAGGAAAGGAGGCCTGACCCAAACCATGAGAGTGAGGCTTTATCCACCAGACGAGCCTTTGATCCACCAGGGGGCCCTGTCTGGGACGGGATCGCAGGGGCATTAACCCCAGAAAACAACCTTTCGATTAATTTCGCAATTTTACTACATTTTACTGTTTTTCCAAATAATTTAAGGAAAATTTGGGCATTCCCACTAAAACTTTAAGGTATATATTGTTAAATGAGAGGAAAAAAATCTAAAAGGCACTGGGTTTACCCCCCAAGTTGCTAACGTATCTACAACTTAAAGGGAGATAAAGAGAACGGTGAGATTTGAACCCATGCCAAGTCCAAATTGAAAAGGCCACTGCGTGAAAAATAAGGTAGCTGAAACAACCACCAGTTAGCAAAGGAACGTTTAACGACTTGAAAAGGGGTCCAGAAAAGCCCCCAAACTTCGTCATGGGTTCTCTGGCCCCTTTCCCTTTAAGGGTTTGCAAAAGGCTTCACTGAAACGTTTCAGCAAGATGCAACTGTGGCGGCATTCCCCTCTGAAGTGAAAACACAAAAAGAGCTCACTGTCATCGTAACAAGAGGTCACAGTAGATCACCATGTCAGGGCGAGTTCACAGTGACTCCCAGTGTTAGAAACAGCTGTCAGGGTGCTGGCCCCGGGGGTGACACACAGCAGCAGCAGCACAGCAGAACTAGCATCACCACCAACAAAGCAAAACAAGCACATAAAACAACACAGAGGACTATCATCCCAAAACCAACACAGCATAACTAGCATCACCACCAAACAAGATAGAACTCATCCCCAAACCAAACCAACAGCAGAATAGCATCCCCACCAACAGCAGCAGCAAAACCACAGCACAGCCACAGCCGCGGGAGCAAAGGCGCCTCATTGCACCAGCAGTGGGCAGCAGTGGGGTGAAGAATTAGTGTGGGTGAGGGAAAAGGAGGGAAGGGGGAGGGAAAAGGGATAGAGAGGAGGGAGAGGAAGGAGAGTTGAGGGCCCATATCCTAAAGGAGGGACCATTGGGTACTATAATGGAGACGAAATGCTACATAAAGGCAAGTGGGGGGTATAATGGGTGGCTGGCTCCCCTCCCCCATTATCCTCCGCCTCTAGTTGCTCCTCCCCATTATCCCCCGCCCCTGTTACTCCTTCCATATCCCCGCCCAGACACATGCACAAAAACCGCTTAATCCACCCCCAGGCTCCAGTGTTGCAGTTTAAGGGTCATCTCTACTACCGCTGGAGTGTTGTCCTGTTATACGATCGTGCCGTTAATAGGGAGAGGAGGGGAGGAATAACGGGAAGTAGAGGAGGAAGAAGAAGAATGAGAGGGAAAGGAGGAAGCAGAGGTGGAAGAAGAGCAAAAGGAGGAGCAAGGGTGAAGAAAGGAAAGAGGGAGAAGAAGGAGGGAAAATGAGGGGAGAGGAGGAGAGGAAAGGGGCAGTAGGGGAAAGACGATAAAGAGAAGAAAGCATGCTGGAAGGTAAAGGGGATAGAGGAAGGCGAGGGGAAGCACAGAACAGAGAAAGAGGATCAGGAGAGAAAAGGGGAGAAGCGAAGAGAGAAAAAGGAGGTAGGGGCCCCTAAGCATTTGAAAATTTAAGCGGTGCATTCGGATTTAATAACAAATGAAACTATGGCTCAAGACATGTAGATGACAGGTAGTAATGATGACAGGAAAGGCAGGTGGGCAGTTGATGGCAGGTAGACATGTAGAAGACGGGACATGTAGATGACAAGTAGACATGTAGCTTACAGGCAGATATGTATATGACAGGCAGACATGCAGATTACAGGCAGACATGTAGATGACAGGTAGACATGTAGATGACAGGTAGACATGTAGATGACAAGTAGACATGTAGACGACAAGTAGACAATTCATCAAGCTCAATCTAATTAGTCTTGCGGTCTAGTTTAATTAGTCGTGCCATCCAGCATAATTACTGTTAGGGAGTTAAGAATAATTCTCCAGTTTACAAATCCCCGGTGACCTCTGACCCTTCGAAGGTGGTAAGTCAAAGAATTACTCCTGAATTCCTTAAGTCCACAGTATTACTTAAACTCCCTTCAAATTCACTTCTAAATCAAATCTACCTCACCCTCAAAGTCACTTCTAAATCAAATCTACCTTACCCCCAAAGTCACTTTTAAATCAAATTCTACCTCACCCCTAAAGTACTTCTAAATCAAATCTACCTCACCCCTAAAGTCACTTCTAAATCAATCTCCCTCACCCCAAAGTCACTCTAAATCAAATCTACCTTACCCCCAAAGTCACTTTTAAATCAAATCTACCTCACCCTCAAAGTCACTTCTAAATCAAATCTACCTCACCCCCAAAGTCACTTTTAAATCAAATCTACCTCACCCTAAAGTCACTTCTAAATCAAATCTACCTCACCCTAAGTCACTTCTAAATCAAATCTACCTCACCCCTAAAGTCACTTCTAAATCAAATCTACCTCATCCCCAAAGTCACTTTTAAATCAAATCTACCTCACCCCTAAAGTCACTTTTAAATCAAATCTACCTCACCCCTAAAGTCACTTTTAAATCAAATCTACCTCACCCCTAAAGTCACTTTTAAATCAAATCTACCTCACCCCTAAAGTCACTTTTAAATCAAATCTACCTCACCCCTAAAGTCACTTCTAAATCAAATCTACCTCACCCCCAAAGTCATTTCTAAATCAAATCTAACTTTGTCTTTCTAACAAGTTACACAATATCTCCCGTGTTAGAAGCGTCACTATTACTCAAGAGTGACAGTGACGTTCTCAACACGGATAACAAACATATGTCATAAGGGGATAACAAGTGCACAAGAAAAATTAATAAATACGGAAGAAAGTTAGATTCGGGTAACTGGAGTAATTAGACGCAGGTGAAGACAGGTACGGAACCAGGTGCTTTGGGAAACTCGGCAAGGTAATATGTGAGGGTAGCGATGGGAAGAATAAGGAGAGAGAAGCCACATTTGGAGGAAAAAAACAGAGACGAAGGACATACAAATAATACAAAACAGTCGACAATAAATGGGAAGACAAACCCTGACACACACACAGGATTGAAAAAAAAAATCATATGTTTTATGATAATAAGATAGTAACGAGATAACGAGGATAAGTAGTACTAAGAAGAATAACGATGTAATTAACGAAAGCAACGAGACATAGCAAAGAGGAAGAGATTGCTGCCTCAGGCTAAGAGAGAAATGAGAATGACTGAGGAGAAAGAACGAATATGAGTAACGAGACTATACTTAAAAACGTACACTACGAACGACGAACAGGCAAACAACAACAGGAAGAACGAACAGGCAAACAACAGGAAGAACGAACAGGCAAACAACAACAGGAAGAACGAACAGGCAAACAACAGGAAGAACGAACAGGCAAACAACAACAGGGAAAAACGAACAGGCAAACAACAACAGGAAGAACGAACAGGCAAACAACAACAGGAAGAACGAACAGGCAAACAACAACAGGAAGAACGAACAGGCAAACAACAACAGGAAGAACGAACAGGCAAAAACAACAGGAAGAACGAACAGGCAAACACAACAGGAAGAACGAACAGGCAAACAAAAACAGGAGAACGAACAGGCAAACAACAACAGGAAGAACGAACAGGCAAACAACAACAGGAAGAACGAACAGGCAAAACAACAACAGGAAGAACGAACAGGCAAACAACAACAGGAAGAACGAACAGGCAAACAACAACAGGAAGAACGAACAGGCAAACAACAACAGGAAGAAACGAACAGGCAAACAACAAAAGAAAGGACAACAGGCAAACAACAACAGGAAGAACGAACAGGCAAACAAAAAACAGGAAGAACGAACAGGGAAACAACAGGAAGAACGAACAGGCAAACAACAACAGGAAGAACGAACAGGGAAACAACAACAGGGAAAAACGAACAGGCAAACAACAGGAAGAACGAACAGGCAAACAACAACAGAAAGGACTAACAGGCAAACAACAACAGGAAGCAAGAACAGGTAAACAACAGGAAGCAAAAAACAGGTAAACAAAGGAAGCAAAAACTGGTAAACAACAGGAAGCAAAAACAGGTAAACAACAGGGAGAACAGGCAAACAATAGGAAGCAAAAACAAATAAACAACAACAGGAAGCAAGAACAGGTAAACAACAGAAGGAAGAGCAGGTAAACAGGAAGAACAGGAAAACAACAGGAAGCAAGAACAGATTAACAACAGGAAGGAAGAAGAGCTAAGGAACAACAAGAACAAGTAAACAACAACAGGAAGAACAGGTAAACAAGAGAGTACAACAGTACCTCATACTACGGTATAAAAACAGGGGCTATGAGGAATATACAGATAATTTCCCGGTAAAGTCTTTCCAAGGTTAACTTTGACAATAATCGTGAGGAGACCAGAGTGACAGGTGAACGCCACGCTCCAAGCTTAACTCTCCTCTGGGACAGTCAGGCAGAGGGACTAGCCTGTCTGTCACGCCATTACAGGACGGAGAAGAGTCTCCAGTCCTCGCACTGAAGACGTGGAGGCCAGTTTAAGAGGATGTGGAGGCTAGTTTGAGGTCGTATCTCATACATTCACTCCATCTTGCAAATATATTTCAAACAACTAAAAATATTCATTCCCCATCTCTCTCCCAGCAGCTGTAAATAAACTTTTAACTGCACTGCCGTACTCAGTACCAAAATATCTTCCTCGTCAAGATTCCATTACTAACAGATCATATTCCAGCCACCACTACCACTACCACATTTGATACCTTTGATGAGTTTTGAGAGTCTTTCTACTTCCGGAGCGCGGTCATGGGCCAGGATCGTTGAGAAAAGGCAATATACCACTGTTCTAACCACCAGTACTATTCCTGCCACCATTACCGTCATTCCTACTACAACCACTAACACTATTCTTGCCACCACCCCCACAAACACTATTCTTGCCCCCACCACTACAAACACTAATCTTGCCATCACCACCACCAACACTATTCTTGCCGCTATCACCACCACCGTTCCCACCACCAGGACTATCCTTACCACCATTACTCCAGTCACTACCAGCACCACTGACTCTACCACCACTGACTCTACCACCAGCACCACTGACTCTACCACCAACACTACTGACTCTACCACCAACACCATTGACTCTACCACCAACACCATTGACTCTACCACCAGCACCACTGACTCTACCACCAGCACCACTGACTCTACCACCAACACTACTGACTCTACTACCAACACCACTGACTCTACTACCAAAACCACTGACTCTACCACCAACACTACTGACTCTACCAGCAACACCATTGACTCTACCACCAACCCACTGACTCTACCAGCAAAAACCACTGGGCCTACCACCAAACCACTGGGCTCTACCACCAGCACCACTGACTCTACTACCAGCACCACTGACTCTACCACCAGCACCACTGACTCTACCACCAACACTACTGACTCTACCACCAACACCATTTACTCTACCACCAACATCACTGACTCTACCACCAACATCACTGACTCTATCACCAACACCACTGACTCTACCCCCAACATCACTGACTCTACCACCAGCACCACTGACTCTAAACCCCCAACACCACGACTCTACCACCAGCACCACGACTCTACGACCAGCACCACTGACTCTACCACCAGCACCACTGACTCTACCACCAGCACCACTGACTCTAAACCCCCAGCACCCCTGACTCTACCACCAGCACCACTGACTCTACCACCAGCACCACTGACTCTACCACCAGCACCACTGACTCTACCACCAACACCACTGACTCTACCACCAGCACCACTGACTCTACCACCAGCACCACTGACTCTACCACCAGCACCACTGACTCTACTACCAGCACCACAGACTCTACCACCAACATCACTGACTCTAGCACCAACCCACTGACTCTACCACCAACATCACTGACTCTACCACCAACACCACTGACTCTACCCCCCAACATCACTGACTCTACCACCAACACCACTGACTCTACCACCAGCACCACTGACTCTACCACCAACATCACTGACTCTATCACCCACACCACTGACTCTACCCCCAACATCACTGGGCTCTACCACCAACACCACTGACTCCACCACCAGCACCACGACTCTTTCCACCACACCACTGACTCTACCACCAGCACCATGACTCTACCACCAACATCACTGACTCTACCCCAAAAACCACTGACTCTACCACCAACATCACTGACTCTACCACCAACATCACTGACTGTACCACCAACATCATTGCTCTACCACCAGCACCACTGACTCTACCACCAGCACCCCTGACTCTACCACCAGCACCACTGACTCTACCAAACCCGCACCACTGACTTACCACCAGCACCACTGACTTTTACACCAGCACCACTGATTCTACCACCAGCACCACTGACTCTACCCAGCACCACTGGTCTACCACCAGCACCACTGACTCTACCATCCCGCACCACTAACTCTACCACCAACACCATGACTCTACCACCAGCACCACTGACTACCACCGCACCACTGACTCTACCACCAACACTACTGACTCTACCACCAACACCACTGACTCTACCACCAACACCACTGACTCTACCACCAACACCACGATCTACCACCAACACCACTGACTCTACCCCCAACACCACTGACTTCCACCAGCACCACTGACTCTACCACCCAAAACCACTGACTCTACCACCAAAACCACTGACTCTACACCAACACCACTGACTCTACCACCAACCCACTGACTCTACCACCAACACCAAATGACTCTATCACCAACACCACTGACTCTACCACCAACACCACTACTCTACCACCAGCACCACTGACTCTACCACCAACACCACTAACTCTTACCACCAACACCACTAACTCACCACCAACACCACTAACTCTACCACCAACACCACTGACTCTACCACCAACACCACTGACTCTACCACCCAACACCACTGACTCTACCACCAGCAAACCCCGACTCTACCACCAACACCACTGACTCTACCACCAACACCACTAACTTACCACCAACACCACTGACTCTACCACCAGCACCACTGACTCTACCACCACACCCCTGACTCTACCACCACACCACTGACTCTACACCAGCACCGCTAACTCTACCACCAGCACCACTGACTCTACCAACACCAGTGACTCTACCACCAGCACCACTGACCTACCACCAACCCACTGACTCTACCACCAGCACCACTGACTCTACCACCAACACCACTGACTCTACCACCAGCACCACTGACTCTACCACCAACACCACTGACTCTACCACCAACACCACTGACTCTACCACCAACACCACTGACTCTACCACCAGCACCACTGACTCTACCACCAGCACCACTGACTCTACCACCAGCACCACTGACTCTACCACCAGCACCGCTAACTCTAACCCCCAGCACCACTGACTCTACCAACACCAGTGACTCTAACCCCACACCACTGACTCTACCACCCGCCCACTGACTCTACCACCCGCACCACTGGACTCTACCACCAAAACCACTGACTCTACCCCCAACACCACTGACTCTACCACCAACACCACTGACTCTACCACCAGCACCACTGACTCTACCACCAGCACCACTGACTCTACCACCAGCACCATTCCCATTCTGCTTAATCTCCTCTTTTTCTAGCATATTTCCCAACATTTAATCCGCTCCTTCTCAGTGTTCAGTTTACCTCCACAATGAACACTATGTTGTAACACTCTTCCACAAAATCCTCTTAGTATTTTATATATCACACAGATTAATTTTGTATAATGGGGTCTAAATGTATAATTAGATAAAAAATTTTGGGTGTACTTAAGAACAAGTATGTTAAATAATCCAGGAAGAAAAAGTACAAGTATAATAATTATTAGAATAATAAAAAACTTTTTACAATGTATCAAGCTGTTTTATTATTTTCACTTATTTAAAGTGAGAGTCTGAAGACGTATTAAAACATCTTAACTTCAATAACAACACTCTTAAATACTACCTGAATAATTTATAACTACACACACACATGAACCTAAAAATCAGAGTTTTGTGCAAGCATATATCTTTCACACTTGCTTCTTGCATCTGTGTGTGTGTGTGTGTGTGTGTAATTTGATGTTTGTGTAATGGGATGCATGGGTAATGAAGCGCGTGAGTAATGGGGAGCTTGTTTAAGAGGGTGATTGTTTAATAGGGTGCTTGCACGAGGGTAATGTAAGGAAGGGCAGGTAGTTGAAGGCACCAGGGAGTGTACAGATTGTGTCGGGCGGCGCGATAAGGCTATACATTTCGCAGACTAAGACCAGAGGTTGTAAAAGCTGGACTTTATGTCACCATTAGGATAGGCAACTGCTAAGGGACGGAAGCTAGCCACGGTATAGTGTAGTGTTGTTTGGGGTGGTGGTAGTTGCTTGTGGTAGTGGTGCTGAAGTAGCACTTAAGGCGCTGGTTGTACCTCTGGAAGGTTGTGTGGTGGCCTGGCCTAGACGATGATCCACGACAACATTTACAAGCATTTACAGCGAGAGGCGGGAGGTTTGTGCGTTATTTCCAGCCCATAAACAGAAATAATGTCTAATAAATCAATTAGTAATAAATAAAACAATTAAAGAGTTTTCAAGAAACTGAACACTGTTTACCACCAGACAGGCTACCACAGTTCCCACGACACAACTTTCAACCTTGTATAACATCGAGCCACCCTGCCTTGGTGGGAGATGGCCGATATGTTAATATATATATATATATATATATTATATATATATATATATATATATATATATATATATATATATATATAATATATATATATATATATGTATATATAATGTAGATGACAGTAGCAGTAGTAGTAGTAATCGTAACAGTATTGTTTGTGGGCGTGAACAAGACTAACCTTTAACCACATTAAATTACGTCTAGCCCTCCAGGACGTAATGTCATCGTTCTACATACTAAATTCGTTTTAACTACGACCACTTAGTACAACGTAATCCACTTTAGCCTAGCTCTGAAAGCCTCCACTTCAAAACACGTCACGTCCAGCGTGTAACCAAACACATCAAAACTTGCGTAATGGTGTTAACTTCTGACCTGGCCACAGCCAACGGTAATTCTCGTTAAGCAAAATACCAAATGTGTTTTTGCCTACAGAATAACACGCATTTCTGCTGGCCAAACACTCGTGATAAGAACCTTGCACTCCGCTCTACACACGATATACGTAATAACAATGATAATAATGTAAAATTGGTCGTTGTACAAGCTTTTTGATTCTCTCTTTAATTTCCCACGTTTTATCCCTCACGTGTTATTCCCCAAAACTTTATTCCCAGACTTTATTTCCTACACTGTATTTTATTTTTCACAATTTTTCTCACATATATGAAGACAAAGTCCAACGGGATAAAGTTTTCCTGTGTAGAGCTTTACCAAAACACTGAAAAAGTTTTACCAAGAGCGAAACGTTTCCATAATACATAACATTTCTGCAAACTGTCTTCGTCTTCCCGGTCCTTGCGCAAAGGTCATAGACCTGTCTCCCCTCCCCTGTCGCGCCATCACCAACAGCCTGACAGGTCAGAAACTGGACCAGGAATAGCAGACGGAAAATCAAGCCTCCACAAAGGATCACCCACACAAGGTAAGAGTTTCACTACTACTACTCCCCTCAAGGAAGGTTCCTTGATGCTGATGAGGGGCTCTTGATCTGGGGAATTGGATCTGCGGTCCAGGTTCCCTGAATTAAACCTGAGTACCTTCCGCATCCCCCCCGCATGCGCTGTATAATCCTACGGGTTTACCTATTCCCCCTTAATTATAATAATAAATACTACTACTACTACTATTACAACAACTACTACTAATAATAATAATAATAATAATTATAATAATAATAAATAATGATTAATAATGATTAATAATAATAATAATAAAAATAATAATAATAATAAAAATAATAATAATAATAATAATAATAAAAATAATAATCCTCCCCTACTTCCTCCCCGTCCTTTTTTTTAATCTTTTCTTACCAGGGCAAACACCTCCTCGTCCCTGACTATCCGGGCCGGATTTTTTTTGGAATGCTTAAGGATCGTGAAAGTTTCGGTAAGGGGGGGGAAGGGGTTGGGGAAGGGGGTTCATGAACGACCTAAGGCTGGGAACTACAAGAAGAATCCGTATTTTTTTCAGGAACTCGGAATTCCTTGGGGGGAGGAATTGTGATGTATATACCCCAGGCCCATAAATATTATGTTATATAATAAAATATATAATATAAAAATTTTATATAAATATTTTAAAATATATATAAAAATAAATATATAAACAGCAAGACTTAAATTTATTTTAAAACCCTTTAAAAAAAAAAAAAACAACGCAAAAAACAGTGTCGAAATCAAACATTAAACAAAAAACGGGAAACAAAATTTTTTGGAAGCAGGAGAGTGGACAGGGGCGGGGAAAGCTATTGGGGAAACCCACATCACAGACTCCGACGCCTTGTAAGGATTTCACAGCTTTTAATTTTCTTTTTGCAGTGCTGATAATACGCACAGCTTTTTATTTGCTATTGCAGCGATCTTATACAGACCTATTTGGCCATTTACAGTCCCTATTGTCTATTACAGGGGATTATTGGCCTTTTGACAGAATTCTATTACTTTACCACTATACGGGCATTACAGGCTATTACTGGGCCCACTTTCAGTTCTATTTTCTATTACGGGGGTTATTACTGGGCCCATTTTTCAGAACCCCATTTCAGAGCTCTTACGCCCTACTGCAGAAGTTATTAGTATAAACTATTACCGCTCAATGCAGATGCGGGTTACCCATTACAGAGCTATCATTGGCTTTTTCAGTTTCCATACCTACTTGCGGGGAGCTTTTTTACCTTTCCCGGTGCCAATAATAAACTACGCCCAATAAAAAATGCTTTTTCGTAGTACGAAACCTATCGCAGTGCTTTTAAATGACAAACAGCCATACAGAGCGCCTATTGCCACCGATTGCCAAATTTCGGCCCACCCCATAGTGAATACTCCACATATTACTCATTACAAATTGTTTGGTAATTACTCATTTTTCTGAGAAACATCCATTGTTAACGCAGTGTATTTTGAAACACGAGAGCAAGAAAGTATATTGGTTAACCTACGGGCCCCTCCGACCTTTTTTTACTTACACTATTTGTTTACCACACACACACACACACAACACACACACACACACACACACACACACACACACACACACACATTACCGAGAGCCTTTGACCACATGGATCTGTAATTCCTTAAAGACACTTTTATAAACACTCCAGAACTACAGACAAAAATCAAAATAAATATTTGAATAATTCTTTCACATCATATTTCAACACCCCACAAAATTCCTGATTTTTTAAGTTACAAAAAAAAAAAACTTGCAACTCTACAAGAACGTTTAAAAAGACACGTTTCAGTAATTTCAAACATCACTAACGCCATAATATTTGTATTAAATATTCATGAAAAAAAATTATGCAAAGTGAAAAAGCCTCAATTAATTTTTTTACTAAAATGGTCTAAGTTATTTTATAATTTATTAGCAATATAAGTGATACGAGTTTCATGTATAGACAATATTATGTAAGATATCTCATATGTCTACCTGGTGGGTATTCCGGGGATCAACGCCCCCGCGGCCCGGTCCATGACCAGACCTCATAAAATATTATGTAAAATATCTCATATGTAGGCAGTATTTGT
>NC_069450.1:24267023-24289523 GCF_026875155.1 Cherax quadricarinatus
CGATGCTGGGAGGGTCTGTGAGTGACCCTGAGGAAGGAGCCTGTAACACGCTTTGAAAAAGCTGCAGCTGGATCGTCATTCATGGGCGGTGGTGACACAGGAACTACCACTTCTAACACTATAAATACTGACTTGTAAAACCGTAATAAAACGACTTTAAACAATTAACAGAACGTCAGAGTTTCGAACTCCCTGACAACCCATTCGCAAAACTGGCAGGTCAGTTACAACCTATTGCCATGGGATCGAACTCCGTTAAGTTCTGTCAGCAATACGTAGCGACCTTGTAAGACTGACACACCACACAAACATTAACCACATGACAGATATGTATATTTCAGCCTCGTTCAAGGGCCTTCTTCAGCTGACTCAGGAAAAAATATACACATCTCTTCTTTTCCCGGAGGAAAGAAAACAAAGTGTTACAAAGCATTTTACAGCACTTAACTCTATAGACAGCTAGTATCTCCCAGCACTGTAGACGACACTTTATCTCACAACTTAATGTTTAATGTCTTCAGATTCTGGGAGAGGAGAGACGTAAGGTCAGGTCCCTTTGCACCTGCTTCCCGTGTTCATACATGTGTAAATAGGTACCTGGGTGTTAGGAGACTGTTGTGGGTTGTGTCCTAGGAGGATCTACAGGTTCCAACGCAAGTAAGTCACACTGCTTGGCTTTCTTTAATTATTCTGGTTTATTAACTATAGAGTTTAGCATCCCGCTTACTATTATTAAAAACCCTTGCCGAAACAGGGATGCGGGAGAACACACAAAGCACGAGTGGACACATGGTGAGGAAGAGGAAGCATATATACCACTCTTATTCCTCAAACATACGTATCCCTCTCTCACTTTAAACTTAACTCGCATTTAGGTTCCTTTTATGGTACAAGAAACACATACAGTGGATAATGAAACACCCTATCCATCATTATCAAAGTGATAACTGTCGCATTTAAACGAAAAAATCACAGCTTGTTATAGTTTCTTCCTCTCAGCTCATAAGCGAATGTTATCAATGTATAACATACTAAATACAGAGAATAACAATATTCTCATCTGAAAGGTGTGCAATAAGAATGTTAAATTATTCCTCAGGAAGCATAAAGAAAGGCAGGCTTTCATATTCTCTTCCTCCATACATGAAGAGAATTACCGACCGCCCCCTGTCTTCAAGCAGAAATTTAACATATTTCACGAAGCAGTTCCTGCTTAGTCTGTCTGCCTTGACTACGTCGAAGAGCAAACAGCAGCAGCAGCACCCAGACGTCAATAAATATATAAATAACACAGGGACTTCTTGACAGCCTTGATCCTGTTATTTGCAAAACAACCATTATGAAAAAATAGTGAACCTCAAAAGCACTTTCGTGACTTCTCACATTATTTTCACTGTGATTGTTTTGCATATTGTGATATTCCCTGTTTACTGTGATCTCATTACATCTGTTCTTATATACATAGTTAAATATATATCTTACAGTGCATTCGCCTCTAATCCTTCACTGAAATTTTAATGACTTTGAATGTAATTAATTATGCCATTACTGTAATGTCTACTGTAATTATCTTTCAAACATTAGCATTTCCCCACTACCCTCACCTAATTAAACTGTGAATTAAAAACCATAATCATGTAATATTCAGGCAATGGAAAAAAACATATACCAGTTATTAAATACCACAGTGCCATAATTACTTCAGACCATTTTTTCCCACATTAATAAAAATAGTAGTAGTAGTAATATGTTATTACTATTATAATTAGTAGTAGTATGTTATTACTGTTATAATTAGTAGTAGTATGTTATTACTGTTATAATTAGTAGTAGTATGTTATTACTGTTATAATTAGTAGTAGTATGTTATTACTGTTATAATTAGTAGTAGTATGTTATTACTGTTATAATTAGTAGTAGTATGTTATTACTGTTATAATTAGTAGTAGTATGTTATTACTGTTATAATTAGTAGTAGTATGTTATTACTGTTATAATTAGTAGTAGTATGTTTATTACTGTTATAATTAGTAGTATATGTTATTACTGTTATAATTAGTAGTAGTATGTTATTACTGTTATAATAGTAGTATATGTTATTACTATTATAATTAGTAGTAGTATGTTATTACTGTTATAATTAGTAGTAGTATGTTATTACTATTATAATTAGCAGTAGTAGTAGTATATTACTATGATAATTAGTAGTATATTATTACTATTATCATCATTAGCAGTAGCAGTAGTAATAACAGTAATAGTAGTAGCAATAGCAGTAGCAGGATTCGGTATTATTATTATTTGAAGCAGTCAAAGCATGTGGGTCAATGAACACAATGAGGATAACAACTCGATCCTCCGTCTGACAAGCCTTAGAAAACTGTAAGTGAAAGCCAATATAACTGGGTAATCCCACAAGTCTAACACACAACTTTAAAATATTAACCTCTAATGTTACGTTAAATATGCATACCGTTAACATTCTCACAATGTTCAAAGTCACGATGTTAACACAAGTTAACAGCCTAACGTTATGGTGACACTCATGAGGCCCAGTTAAAAATGTTAATGTGAAAAAAAATGATCAGTATATTTTGTCTTAAGTCGTTAACTACGCTAAATTAACATAACTTTCTAGTAACTTTTGAACGATGGTGAAAGCTAGAGAAATAAAATACTTGTGTATCTCTCTCTCCATATATATATATATATATATATATATATATATATATATATAATATATATATATATATATATATATATATTATATATATATATATATATATATATATATATATATAATATTATATATATATATATATATATATATAATATTATTATATATATATATATATATATACTAGATATATATATATATATATATATATATATATATATATATATACTAGATATATATATATATATATATATATATATATATATATATATATATATATATAATATATATATATATATATATATATATATATATAATATATACATACAATTTTGAATTTTATCCTTTTCAAAAAAAATTAACTTTAAGCTTTAAATTCTGCCATTTTTATTGAAGAAATAAAAAAAATCACAATTATTCCCTTTAATCAGGTTTTTCAAAAAAAATATTCATTTTTGTTCCTAAGTTTGATACTCAGGACCAAAATAAAAATATCTCCTAATGAAAGATGTGATTAAATAATTACGTTGGTAGTTGAAGGCCTTGGCAGTGTTTTGAAGTGAGTTCAGATCACGTTCTCCCAGGTTCAAAGAACGTTCATCCCACTACCACACTTTGAACGTGTCTTTATAGAGGGAGGAACCACTTGCCCCATTTCAAAACGCTCTTGTATAGGGAAAGGACGCTCATTCCACTTTAAACGTTCTTCTAGGTAAAGAACGTTCCACTCCGTGGCACTGATCCACTTTATAAACACTCTCTGCGGTAGTGGCGTAGTTCAGTTGTCATGGTGAACATGTTCATTCCAGAGTGAATATGCTCATTCCTGTGACGTGCATGTTCATTCTTGAAGCATACATGTTTACTCCTCTGGGGTACTGTTCATTCCTCTGACGTACGTGTTCATTCCACTGGCGTATATGTTCATTCTCGAAGGGTACATGTTCTGAGCGCGAACATGTTCAGGTGTCTAACATGTAACCCACTGAGCCCGTAATACTCATGGAGGAGTTCTAAACCCGTAAGGGTCATACGGCGCCTGGGTAAGAGACGGCACCCATGTCCATAACTGCCTTCACAGTGGGAGGGTGGCACCTTTATACTGGGAGGGTGTCACCCCTATGCCACCCTTCCACCGCAAAGTGACCCCTGGTCCCGTACGGGTTTACAGCACCGAGGCACAGGGCACGACGCTCTCGCGACATCTTTAAGTTGACAAAATCTAAACAAAATTTCTCTTTCGACGACTGGAGAATATGCTGATAAACTCCCTCCTAATCTGCATCACATTTCCGGTGCGTAACGGGTCACTTCCGGCTGGTCAGTGGTCACTTCCTGTAGGTCGCTGGTCGCTTTCCGGAGTCACGGTTAATTTATGGCGGGGGTCACTTCACTTCCGGCAAATTACTGTTCACTTCCGGCAAGTCACGGTTCACTTCCGGTAAATCGTGGTTTACTTCCGGTAAGTTACAGTTCACTTCCGGCAAGTCACGGTTCACTTCCGTCGGCGGGGTGGGTGGCGAGTCATTAAACAAACACAAACCAAATATAATCACTCACAAAACACTAAAAACCCAATAAATAAATATATACGTGTGTGTGGGGTTGTAATATATATAAAATAAAATATATATATAATAAATATATATATATATTATAAATAATAATAATATATATATATATATTATATATATTTTATCGTTATTGTAATTTACAATCAATGATACAACAACGCTACACTACGATACAATACTACATAAATAAGTACTTGAAAGCTATACTTATTACACGGTCGCACTTATTTCCTTACCAAAGACGTGTCGACACTCCAAATTTCCCACTGTCGACAAGAGAGTGAATATAAAAATATGCACGTTACAGAACAAGCATTAATTGGGTCAACGTTTTCTTGTATGTATAGAGCTTTGTCAAGTCTTGCGGGGTTGAGGAAGCTCTAAACAGCGAAACATAGCTATAAAGCTCTAGACAGTGAAACATAACTCTAGAAAGCTCTAGACAGTGAAGTATAACTCTAGAAAGCTCTATACAGCGTAACATGACTAAAGAAACACAAACACGACTCTAGAAAGCTCCAAACAGCAATATAGGACATAACGTCCACACAGAGCGTAACATCGTTTGAGAAAGCTCTGCACAGAGCGAAACATAACTTGACAAACCTCTACGCCCAGTGATATTTACGCCAATTAAAGTTCAGTCTACAATGTATCCTCACAGTAGATACTGTATTAAGAGCTGAAGACCCGAACTTCAGCTCGACGATGGAGAGCACACGAACGGTGACCTCGTTCTAGGTCACTGCACAAGCGTTCATCTCTCTGGCTTTGGGGTCACCCCCCCTCCCCCGCAAATGTTTGACCTCGTTTGCTCTAACTCATCACAGACCAAAATCAATGAAAAATATGTCACAATACCGTGATTGGAATACACTCACACCTTGAGAACTTGAGGCTCTCGTAAAGCATTCTAGTCTGCTATAGCAAAAAATTAAGATATTGAGGCTAGCGTTTTAAACAAGGTCTCGTTTGAAAAAAAATAGTGACATATCACACACAGAAAGACAAGAGAAAGATCCTTTTTTTTTAATATACTGACTTTTCAATGCCAGGTTTAAGGCGTTTTCTGATATAACTGACAATTTTTAGACACCACTTTGGACTTGATAAGCAATATGCACCGGTTTACCATAACGTGATACACACAATACAACTTCCACCAGATGAAATGCAACGACGGTTCTAGAATTCCAGAATCAACACTAATAAGACTCTTTTACACACTAGAATTTCTAGCACAGCTTGAGTCCCGGGTGGGCGAAATGTCTTCTCAATTAAATGCCATGAACACATACTGGGTCTTATTCACGCACTGACAAGCAAGAGGTCGCGCGGGGAACACCAGAAACGCCACAAAGAATACTGATGATAGAGTGCTATTAGCAACACGTTTCGTTCAAGATGCTGATCATACCTTGATCAAGTTCTACTTGTTTTCTTTGCCGTGCTGCACGTGTCTCTGAATAACACGTATCTGCGTGCAGTAGTGAGCGTATTAGTTGCTGGCTTGCCTCACCATGACTACTAGAGCTGGTGTTGCGTGTGTCTGCGAGGCACTGAGCTCCACGGATGCACCCGCTCTACACACTCTTACACACCCAACTGGCGCTTGCCTCCAGCCTCCAGCCACTACCGCCGCCACCTCCGCCATCGCACGCCGCCGCCGCCCTTCCACCGCCAGCCACCTATTTTCCACCATCACCATCAATTCCCACTTCTATTAACACCGTCAACACTGATTCTGCTCAACCACTGGCAGCAATAACAACACTGAGGGAGTGATGTCAGTAACAGTGCCACAATCCACTGCTGGCACAAGCCAGAACCACAGCCACAGCTAGCACCAGTCACAGGCAGAACCACACTTACAGCCAGAAACAGCCACAGCTAGAACCACAGCCACAGCCATCACTCCTACCATCACTTACCTCTTATCCTCCAACATCCTTCCCCACAACCTTTCACCCCTACCTCACACAACCCATCACCTCTCACCCCTTCCCCAAAACCTTCACCTCTCACCCTTAAACCCCCACAACCCTTCACCTCTCGCCCCTACCCACACAACCCTTCACCTCTCACCCCCACCCACAAACCCTTCACCTCTCTCACCCCTTCTCCCGCAACCCCATCTCTCCACCCTCCCCCACATAACCCCACACCTCTCACTCACACAAACCACCCCACCCTTTCTCCCGCCCCCCCCGTCACCTCTCATTCCCCACTCACACCACGCTGTGTTGGGCACACCTAAAGCGACAATACAGTACTCACAGCCAACCCCTCCATTACCGTCAGTCTCTCACTGTGTGTCTGTCTCTCTTTCTCTTTCTCTCTCAGTTAACCATCTACAAGGAGATTCTTCTTCTTCATATTTTTCTCTAATTCTCTCCTCTATCTTTTCTTTTCTTGTCTTTTCTCCTCCTCCTCTGAGACAAGAAACTCACCCATAAGGCAATGTTATTTCCAATGTCCATCAACTGAACAAGTATATATACACATATACAACCCTTGGTGTATACACACACAACTCTCGCTGTATACACACACACACACACACACACACACACACACACACACACACACACACACACACACACAAAACACACACACACACACACACACACACAAACACAAACACACACACACACAAACACACAAACACACACACACACACAAACACACACAACACACACACACACACACACACACACACAAACACACACACACAAACACACACACAAACACACACACACAAACACACACACACACAAACACACACACACAAACACACACACACAAACACACACACATCAAACACACACACACACACACACACAATAATATATATATATATATATATATATATATATATATATATATATATATATATATATATATATATATATATATATAATATATATATATATATATATATGTCGTGCCGAATAGGCAGAACTTGAGATCTTGGCTTAAATAGCAACGCTCATCTTGCCATATAGGACAAGTGAAAATTTGTGTATGCAATAATTTCGCCAAAATCATTATGAACCTAACGAAAAAAATATATTTCATTGTGTTTGTTTAGTAATAAATTACTAAAAACGTTTTTAAAATATATTTACTAGGATAAGGCTAAACTAAATTGCGCCTGTTAGAATTAGGTTAGGTAAGTTTTCTAAGATACTTTTGGTGCAAAATTATAAATTTTTACATTAACATAAATGAAAAAAATATATCTTTAAACGTATAAGAGAAATTTTTAGAAAGGACTTAGTTGTAAATGAGTTCTTGCTAATTGACCAGTTTCACAAATTCGGCACGACATATATATATATATATATATATATATATATATATATATATATAATATATATAAACCCTGGGTGTATACACACTGAAATTAACTCAGAGGCGTCTACACCACCGTATGTCCTTCGATGGTGGGTACAACATGTAGCTTGGCTGGATGCACCATTGTTAAGGATTGTGTGTCTAGTGGTGTAAAGCGTCATGCGTTTTTCTCACCATGAGGAGGGCCAAAACAGCATGGGTTCCACTCCTTGGCTAGTGCAGAGTTGTTATTGATATATATATTATATATATATATATATATATATATATATATATATATATATTATATATATATAATATATATATATATATATATATACAACCCACGATGTATATACATATACATGTATACATACAACCCACGACGTATATACACATACACAACCCACAATGTATATACACATATATACAACCCATGATGTACATACACATATATACAAGTCTCACTGTATGTACGTTATACAACCCTCGGTGTACACTGTCAACGTGTGCGTATTTTTTTACACACCTGAATTTACAAGCTAAGAGCTGTTATCTTACCTCAACTCACTTCAGAGCCTAGCCAGGCCTATTTATGGTACAATTCCACCACCCCAGAATGCCACCCACAACAGTCGTCTAGCACCCAGGTATCTGCTTACTGCAGGTGTAAGGAAACATAACCAACGTTTCCAATCATGCCGGAGATCGAACCACGAACCCTCGGTATGTGACCTGAGTGCGCTACCGAGACACGGGACACCTTTAGATATAATCCACACACAGAGACAGACACACACGCACACACACAACTGACTGATAAATCTAGGCCTTTCGTGTCGCAATCAATACATCTTCAGGAGGTTGCAACGTTGCAGAAATGAGTAGCAAGTCCAGGAAGATTCGCTCAGAGGAATGGCTCTGGCTCACTGCAAGTTCCTGAAGATGTGTTGATTGCAACATGAAAGGCCTAGAGCTATCATTTAACTCCCCCTGTGGTTATTTTGCGACGATTCTTAAAAATTTTATCCACTGGCAAAGAGCGTTACTTCGGCCAGACTTCCGCACCTTCCACCATCGAGGCTTGGCTAGGATGCTACCTCAATAGACTTGTGGACAGAGATAAATCTATTGGGATAGCAATTTTGTGAATAGAACTATCGTCATAGATGTTCTAAGGATATATATTTCCAGGAAACTAAATCTGGAAAGAAAAAATGTCTTAATATGTGGATTCCTTGAAAACAGAACTCTGATAGACCTAACAGATAAATACGATAGATAGCTTTCCGTTTGGAAACATCATCAGGTGGATAGATTTCTGATATGTGGATGTGTGTGGCTAGATTACTGGGATTTCGATCTCTGGTGGACAGGTGTCTGGAGGATAGATATCTGGGAATAGATGTCTGGAGGATAGATATCTAGGAATAGATGTCTGGAGGATAGATACCTGAGAATAGATGTCTGGAGGATAGATATCTGGGGAACAGATGTTTGGAGGATAGATATCTGGAGAATAGACATGCAGAGGACAGATATCTGGAGAATAGACATGCAGAGGATAGATGTCTGGAGAACAGACATGCAGAGGATAGATGTCTGGAGAACAGACATGCAGAGGATAGATGTCTGGAGAATAGACATGCAGAGGATAGATGTCTGGAGAATAGACATCTAGAGGATAGATGTCTGGAGAATAGACATCTAGAGGATAGATGTCTGGAGAATAGACATCTAGAGGATAGATGTCTGGAGAATAGACATCCAGAGGATAGATGTCTGCAGAATAGACATCCAGAAGATAGATGTTTGGAGGATAAATTTCTCAGCCTCAATTTCATCTGCTCCTCTTACTTTCACTCTCTCCGTCTCCCCCCACCTACCCTTCCCCTCTCCTCTCCCCTCATCCTATCCTCTTAAACGCACCCCTCTTCTCCCCTCACTCACACTGTCCCCTCCCCTCCCCTCTCCCCTTTCCCTTTCCAGTGGATCCCAATCAAACGTCAATTTGTTCTATTTGAAGCGAGGAAGCAATAGTTAAAAAAGATACTGTGTAGTTGGTATGCCTGGGATGCTGAAACCCGTGGTTGGTATGCCTGCGGGTTCTGAGACCCGTTTTTGGTATGCCTGCGGGTTCTGAGACCCGTGGTTGGTATGCCTGGGGTTCAGAGGCCCATGGTTGGTATGCCTAGGGGTTCAGATACCCGTGGTTGGTATGCCTAGGGGTTCAGAGACCCGTAGTTCGTATACCTGGGGATTGTGATACCCGTGGTTGGTATACCTGGGGGTTCAGAGACCCGTGGTTGGTATGCCTGGGTGTTCTGAGACCGGTGGTCGGTATGCCTGGGTGTTCCGAGACCGGTGGTTGGTATGCCTGGGGGTTGAGACCCATGGTTGGTATACCTGGGGTTTCAGACCCGTGGTTGGTATACCTGGGGGTTCAGACCCGTGGTTGGTATACCTGGGGGTTCAGACCCGTGGTTGGTATACCTGGGGGTTCAGACCCGTGGTTGGTATACCTGGGGTTCAGACCCGTGGTTGGTATACCTGGGGTTTCAGACCCGTGGTTGGTATACCTGGGGGTTCAGACCCGTGGTTGGTATACCTGGGGGTTCAGACCCGTGGTTGGTATACCTGGGGGTTCAGACCCGTGGTTGGTATACCTGGAGGTTCAGACCCGTGGTTGGTATACCTGGGGGTTCAGACCCGTGGTTGGTAAACCTGGGGGTTCAGACCCGTGGTTGGTATACCTGGGGGTTCAGACCCGTGGTTGGTATACCTTGGGGTTCAGACCCGTGGTTGGTATACCTGGGGGTTCAGACCCGTGGTTGGTAAACCTGGTGGTTCAGACCCGTGGTTGGTATACCTGGGGGTTCAGACCCGTGGTTGGTATACCTGGGGGTTCAGACCCGTGGTTGGTATACCTGGGGGTTCAGACCCGTGGTTGGTATACCTGGGGTTTCAGACCCGTGGTTGGTATACCTGGGGGTTCAGACCACTGGTTGGTATACCTGGGGTTCAGACCCGTGGTTGGTATACCTGGGGGTTCAGACCCGTGGTTGGTATACCTGGGGGTTCAGACCCGTGGTTGGTATACCTGGGGGTTCAGACCCGTGGTTGGTATACCTGGGGTTTCAGACCCGTGGTTGGTATACCTGGGGTTCAGACCCGTGGTTGGTATACCTGGGGGTTCAGACCCCTGGTTGGTATACCTGGGGGTTCAGACCCGTGGTTGGTATACCTGGGGTTTCAGACCCGTGGTTGGTATACCTGGGGGTTCAGACCCGTGGTTGGTATACCTGGGGGTTGAGACCACTGGTTGGTATACCTGGGGTTCAGACCCGTGGTTGGTATACCTGGGGGTTCAGACCCGTGGTTGGTATACCTGGGGGTTGAGACCACTGGTTGGTATACCTGGGGTTTCAGACCCGTGGTTGGTATACCTGGGGGTTCAGACCCGTGGTTGGTATACCTGGGGGTTGAGACCACTGGTTGGTATACCTGGGGTTCAGACCCGTGGTTGGTATACCTGGGGTTCAGACCCGTGGTTGGTATACCTGGGGGTTCAGACCCGTGGTTGGTAAACCTGGGGGTTCAGACCCGTGGTTGGTATACCTGGGGGTTCAGACCCGTGGTTGGTAAACCTGGGGGTTCAGACCCGTGGTTGGTAAACCTGGGGGTTCAGACCCGTGGTTGGTAAACCTGGGGGTTCAGACCCGTGGTTGGTAAACCTGGGGTTCAGACCCGTGGTTGGTAAACCTGGGGGTTCAGACCCGTGGTTGGTAAACCTGGGGGTTCAGACCCGTGGTTGGTAAACCTGGGGGTTCAGACCCGTGGTTGGTATACCTGCGGAGACCGTCGTAGTTAGTTTTCATGTTCTCTCTCTACTTTTTCTACCTTGTCTTTTTCTACTTTTTTTACCTTCCTCCAGCTTCCTCCACTTCTCGTCTACAATATTTACCTTTTCCATTACTGTGACTCAAGACTTCCTTGGATCCATTACTGTGACTCAAGACTTCCTTGGATCCATTACTGTGACTCAAGACTTCCTTGGTTCCATTACTGTGACTCAAGACTTCCTTGGATCCATTACTGTGACTCAAGACTTCCTTGGTTCCATTACTGTGACTCAAGACTTCCTTGGTTCCATTACTGTGACTCAAGACTTCCTTGGTTCCATTACTGTGACTCAAGACTTCCTTGGTTCCATTACTGCGACTCAAGACTTCCTTGGTTCCATTACTGTGACTCAAGACTTCCTTGGTTCCATTACTGTGACTCAAGACTTCCTTGGTTCCATTACTGTGACTCAAGACTTCCTTGGTTCCATTACTGTGACTCAAGACTTCCTTGGTTCCATTACTGTGACTCAAGACTTCCTTGGTTCCATTACTGCGACTCAAGACTTCCTTGGTTCCATTACTGCGACTCAAGACTTCCTTGGTTCCATTACTGTGACTCAAGACTTCCTTGGTTCCATTACTGTGACTCAAGACTTCCTTGGTTCCATTACTGTGACTCAAGACTTCCTTGGTTCCATTACTATGACTCAAGACTTCCTTGGTTCCATTACTATGACTCAAGACTTCCTTGGTTCCATTACTATGACTCAAGACTTCCTTGGTTCCATTACTGTGACTCAAGACTTCCTTGGTTCCATTACTGTGAGTCAAGACTTCCTTGGTTCCATTACTATGACTCAAGACTTCCTTGGTTCCATTACTATGACTCAAGACTTCCTTGGTTCCATTACTATGACTCAAGACTTCCTTGGTTCCATTACTGTGACTCAAGACTTCCTTGGTTCCATTACTATGACTCAAGACTTCCTTGGTTCCATTACTATGACTCAAGACTTCCTTGGTTCCATTACTATGACTCAAGACTTCCTTGGTTCCATTACTGTGACTCAAGACTTCCTTGGTTCCATTACTGTGAGTCAAGACTTCCTTGGTTCCATTACTGTGACTCAAGACTTCCTTGGTTCCATTACTGTGACTCAAGACTTCCTTGGTTCCATTACTATGACTCAAGACTTCCTTGGTTCCATTACTGTGACTCAAGACTTCCTTGGTTCCATTACTGTGAGTCAAGACTTCCTTGGTTCCATTACTGTGACGCAAGACTTCCTTGGTTCCATTACTGTGACTCAAGACTTCCTTGGTTCCATTACTGTGACTCAAGACTTCCTTGGTTCCATTACTGTGACTCAAGACTTCCTTGGTTCCATTACTGTGACTCAAGACTTCCTTGGTTCCATTACTATGACTCAAGACTTCCTTGGTTCCATTACTATGACTCAAGACTTCCTTGGTTCCATTACTGTGACTCAAGACTTCCTTGGTTCCATTACTGTGAGTCAAGACTTCCTTGGTTCCATTACTGTGACGCAAGACTTCCTTGGTTCCATTACTGTGACTCAAGACTTCCTTGGTTCCATTACTGTGACGCAAGACTTCCTTGGTTCCATTACTGTGACTCAAGACTTCCTTGGTTCCATTACCGTGAGTCAAAACTTCCTTGGTTCCATTACTGTGACTCAAGACTTCCTTGGTTCCATTACTGTGACGCAAGACTTCCTTGGTTCCATTGATATGACTCAAGACTTCCTTGGTTCCATTACTGTGATTCAAGTCTTCCTTGGTTCCATTACTGTGATTCAAGACTTCCTTGGTTCCATTACTGTGACTCAAGACTTCCTTGGTTCCATTACTGTGATTCAAGACTTCCTTGGTTCCATTACTGTGATTCAAGTCTTCCTTGGTTCCATTACTGTGATTCAAGTCTTCCTTGGTTCCATTACTGTGATTCAAGACTTCCTTGGTTCCATTACTGTGACTCAAGACTTCCTTGGCCCCATTCCCCATTACTGTGACTCAAGACTTCCTTGGTTCCATTACTGTGATTCAAGACTTCCTTGGCCCCATCCCCCATTACTGTGATTCAAGACTTCCTTGGCCCCATCCCCCATTACTGTGATTCAAGACTTCCTTGGCCCCATCCCCCATTACTGTGATTCAAGACCTCCTTGGCCCCATCCCCCATTACTGTGATTCAAGACTTCCTTGGCCCCATCCCCCATTACTGTGATTCAAGACTTCCTTGGCCCCATCCCCCATTACTGTGATTCAAGACTTCCTTGGCCCCATTCCCAAGATAATCACACAGTACTGAGTTAAGCCAAGAACCTTCAATGTCACATAAATAATATTAGGAACGGACGGAGGGAAAGAAAGAGGGAGAAGATGAGAGAACGATGGAGGGAAGTATGGCTTAGGGAGGGATTGAGGGGGGGGAGGGGGAAGGAGAGGGGGAAGGAGAGGGAGAGGGAGAGGAGAGAGAGAGAGAGAGAGAGAGAGAGAGAGAGAGAGAGAGAGAGAGAGAGAGAGAGAGAGAGAGAGAGAGAGAGAGAGAGAGAGAGAGAAAGAGAGAGAGAGAGAGAGAGAGAGTATGGAACACATTCGTACAGCATAATGATGTCAACGAGATAAAGTCAGTTGATCAAATGAAAATGCTGGCCCACAGATGGCTTCAACTTCATCCTGTTCCCTACTTGTATGTCTCATAACAAGAAAAATGCTTTCAAATGAGCTGATGTAGGTAACAGCTCTTAGCTTGCCAATAAAGTTAGCAATCCTTAACCTGTAAACAGCTTGTCAATAAAGCTAGGGATCCTTAACCTTGTCAAACCCTGTGTAAAAAAAAAAAAAAAAAAAGAGAGAGAGAGAGAGAGAAGAGAGAGAGAGGAGGTATAGAAAGAGGAAGAAAAGGAGGAGGATGGATGGAGGGAGGGAAGGAAGAATGTAGAGGAGGGAGGGAGGGAGGGAGGGAGGGAGGGAGGGAGGGAGGGACCCCTCAGACTACCTCTTCTCTGTTCTGTTGGTGACCATAAACACACCTCTCTCTCTCTCTCTCGTCGTGTCCTTCCAAGGTATAGCGCGTTGATGCTAGTAAAAGGCTCGTGATTCATGGCACTGGAGCTAATCTCTCCCGAGATGGTATCAAACCACACTGATAAGTAAGACACATGTGAAACAGTTAGGTATCTTCATTCCGAAACGTTGCGGCTACACAGTAGACTTCTACAGTCGCGTACGGAAGAGTTAGCAGAAGCAGAAGAGATGTGGAGACGATGCCATCAGTCCATCACCCCGAAGCCCCAGGCGCTGTATAACAACCCCCATCACACACACCCCTACGGGTTGAGCGCATTGTCCCTGCCTTCCTTACGGCGGTGTCCAACAGTCACAAAAGTTATTAATGTGCCACAAGGGCCGGACTCCAGTACAAAAGTTAAAAAGAAAAAGAGTGAAAAAGAAGAAAATGGTTTTTTTTTTTCCTCTGACAAGTTAAAAATACGAAAAGACTTTTCTTGTAATGACTTGCACGAAAATTACCCATTACATATTTTAATTGTACGTTTAGCAAAGAAATGTAGTTGTGGTTTAATTAATTAAGATGAAAAAGATTTTTTGTTTTATATATATATATATATATATATATATATATATATATATATATATATATATATATATATATATATATGTCGTGCCGAATAGGTGAAACTGGTCAATTAGCAAGAACTCATTTAAAATTAAGTCCTTTCTAAAATTTTCTCTTATACGTTTAAAGATATATTTTTTCCATTAATGTTAATGTTTAAAATTTTAATTTTGCTCCAAAAGAATCTTAGAAAACTTACCTAACCTTATTATAAAAAGAACAATTTATTTTAGCCTAACCCAACTAAATATATTTTAGATTTGTTTAAAATAATTTAATACTAAACAAACACAGTAAAAAATATTTTTTTCGTTAGGTTCAGAATGATTTTGGCGAAATTATTGCATACACAAATTTTCACTTGTCCTATATGGCAAGATGAAAGTTGCCATTTAAGCCAAGATCGCAAGTTCTGCCTATTCGGCACGACATATATATATATATATATATATATATATATATATATATATATATATATATATATATATATATATATATATATAATATATATATATATATATATATATAACTGGAAAGTCATTGTAGGTGACAATGTCCCAGCACCGTTATTCGATATGTATAGCACAGGAGTCGAACGCGATTTTCAACCATATTAGAGCCTGTAATAACCCTGCAAACTGCCTGGAACCAAGAGTCATCTTTCCTCGTTCCTCCTGTCTTGAAAGGAATATTGTAGAATCGGCAATTATTAAGCATGACAGGCAGGCATTATACAATATCAGTGACGGGCTGTTCAAATTAGATCCTTTTTTAGTTGAGGCTCTTATACGTATGCATCAGACTGTCTTATATGTGGTGCCACACCGAGGAATTAGGACCTCTTTTCCAGCAGTTTCTGAAGCTTGAACCAGAGTTTGCCTCAGAATTATGTAAGATGAATAACGGTGGCCATCTTGTCATAGTAGATGCCTCCCCTCCCTTTAAATGGGTTTATATTAATGAGCCCTGTTTCCTCTACATAACTTTTAGAAGTCTCCCCTCTATATGTTAGGATTTTCTCTCGTCATTTAAGGTACACGTTGTCCTGTGGAGGGTACAATATAATTGCCAGTGACTCCTAGGTCACAGACAGTATTTATATACGTATTTAAAGTTATTGTTGTCATAGCAGAATATGACTGAATTTATTATTATTGCTACGTTAATTTCGTTTAGGTTACAATATCAATGATTGTGGGATTTTTCTAATGCTATAATATTCATCCTTCTGGCTGTTGTGCCTGTGGGCACTTCCGGTACCTTCTCCTCTCTCTCCCTTTCTCCTCACTCCAGTGAACGCGGTCGCCTGGGAACGTATTAGCGTGGAAACCCTCCTATTTTCTGCAATTTTGCAGGCTCCTGATGATGTGTTGATTGCAACACGAAAGGCCTAGAGCCATCATTCTACTCCCCCCTTTTTTGTTTTGTGTATGTACATATATATATATATATATATATATATATATATATATATATATATATATATATATATATATATATATATATATATATATATATATACATACATGTATATATACATGTATATATACATGTATATATATATATTATATATATATATATATATATATATATATATATATAGGATGAGCCTCATAAGCACACACAGAAGCAGGCGGCATTAGTTCTTTAATTGCTCCAAAAGCTGCTATTTTAGCAATTGATTCTGTAAATGGTTTAGCCTCTTCAGGGAGAAAAGATGATGATTGGACAGCATTGATAAATGATGATAAAAGTTTGTCTAATCTAACAGCAAATGCACTCAACGATTCAGTACTCATGGGTGTAGCATTCACTAGTTCCCTAAGAACGACATATGGATCAGCTGTTTTTACTGGGACAAGGAAAGAACGAATCAGTTCCTCATATTGTGACCACTTAGTAAGATTCCTGAAGTCTCGCATATCAAGGAGATCAACAACGTGAACAGCAGCAGGAGATCGATAAAGAGCTTCTTTAGCAATTCTGATAAGGCTTTCCTCTGAAGGAGGACCTTCAGCTAGGGCACTAGCACGAGAACGAATGGCTGCAAACCATGCTTCAAGACTATGTACATGGCCATTGAATAAAGGTAACGCATCAAGGGAATCACGAGTATAACTATAATATCTCGGTGTCTGAGTCGGTCTGTCAGTCGGTAGACGGGTGATTACTGGTGATGAGCGGGCGGGTGGTGTTTCCTCCTCCAATCACACTGTTGTCGTGAAGAAATTTGCGTTCTAGGCGAACTCACATAACTGGCTTTATCGGTGGCACCAGCTACAATCTCTTGACCAATTATGTGAGCCAAAACAGTACTAGGACCCGGTACAAGGGTACAAACAACCACAGGTAGATGGGTGGATGGCTGGTGGTGGTGGGAGAGAATGGTGGTGGTGGGGTGGTGTGAGTAGAGGGGGGGTGGTGGTTGTGACTCTGCTGGCGCTCACTGGCGCGGACTCCACTCTCTACCCACGAAGGTGGCTTAACCCACTCTATGCCACAGGAATGGTGAAAACCACTCTTAGCATCCAACAGGGAGCACAAAGCGATATAAACAATACCTCAGAGGAACTTGGCTTACTTCTTACTGCTTGGCTTACTTCTCTCTCTCAGCTGGGTTAGAAGCTGGGTTGGCTGACTGGCTTACCCCACGAGAATGGCTGACTGGAAGACGTGTAACGATGCACAAAGCACGGAGGAGCAGTTGGATGACAGGAGACAGGCTGGATGATAGGCTGACTGGCGTTCACTTCCACAGTCTGGCTTACTGACTGGCTTAACTGCAAAATCCGGGTCAACCCCTCGGAGATTGAATCAATTAGCACACGAACTAAGCCAGGAAGCTTGAAACGGCTGCAACAGGCTTGCAGGCAGTAGGTTTGAGGGGAGTAGGCTGCTGGCTCGAGGTGGTGCGGGCGGGTAGTGGCTGGTGGGTGACGAATCACCTATGACCCTGCCGGCTACTCACAACAGTCTTCAAACGCCTTGAATTACCCTTAAAAACGTAAATCCACGCTCCACACCGCTGTACACCATTTATCATGTGGGAGTTCGATACGTGGATTAGGGTAGAAATACTCACGTAGGCTGTTATTACTTATAATTGCTGTTATGTGGAGAGAGCCCGCAGCCGTTACCTATCTCCTTGGTTACACTCGTAAAACTGACTAGCCGGCTGGCCAGTACCCCGTAGTGGGTCTTTTGAAATAGTGTCAGCTCAGCACAGACCGTGACTCAAGACGGTTGGTCGTTGAGTCAACGGACAGGTTACTGGTAACTGGTTACTACTACTGAGACTGGTAACTGGTTACTACTACTGAGATATATATATATATATATATATATATATATATATATATTGGTAATAGGTTGGTAGACAGCAACCGCTCAGGGAGGTACTACCGTCCTGCCAAGTGAGTGGTAAAACAGAAGCCTGTAATTGTTTTACACGATGGTAGGATTGCTGGTGTCTTTTTCTTCTGCCTCATGAACATGCAAGGTTTCAGGTACGTCTTGCTACTTCTACTTACACTTAGGTCACACTACACATACATGTACAAGCATATAGCATATACACACCCCTCTGGGTTTTCTTCTATTTTCTTACTAGTTCTTGTTCTTGTTTATTTCCTCTTATCTCCATGGGGAAGTGGAACAGAATTCTTCCTACGTAAGCCATGCGTGTTGTAAGAGGCGACTAAAATGCCGGGACCAAGGGGCTAGTAACCCCTTCTCCTGTATAAATTACTTAATTTGAAAAGAGAAACTTTTGATTTTTTCTTTTTGGGCCACCCTGTCTCGGTGGGATACGGCCGGTTTGTTGAAAGAAAGAAGACGCACACACACACACACACACCACATATATATATATATATATATATATATATATATATATATATATATATATATATATATATATATATATATATATATATATATGTCGTGCCGAATAGGCAGAACTTGCGATCTTGGCTTAAATAGCAACGCTCATTTTGCCATATAGGACAAGCGAAAATTTGTGTATGCAATAATTTCGCTAAAATCATTCTGAACCTAAGGAAAAAAATATATTTCACTGTGTTTAGTATTAAATTATTGTTAACAAATCTAAAATATATTTAGTTGGGTTAGGCTAAAATAAATTGCGCTTGTTATAATAAGGTTAGGTAAGTTTTCTAAGTTCGTTTTGGTGCAAAATTATAAATTTTTACATCAACATTAAAGAAAAAAATATATCTTTAAACGTATAAGAGAAAATTTTAGAAAGGACTTAATTTTAAATGAGTTCTTGCTAATTGACCAGTTTTACATATTCGGCACGACATATATATATATATATATATATATATATATATATATATATATATATATATATATATATATATGGAATCTTGGTTCAGAGGACATCTACAAGACCTTCTTCACGGCTACTACAACTAACCCATCCCTTTGGGTAGGACCTACTTCCCTCGTCTGCTACACGTCCCTATTCACTGACGCCTATATAAGCGACAGTCTCCTTGCCTTTGCTCCAGAATCTCTACTACCACGGTGCTCTCAACACCAATTCCAAGGCTGAGGGACTGCTTACCTCACCTTTTGTTTATAGTTCTACTGTCTTCTAATTATGTCCTAGAATCTGAATTGATAAAGCCACTGGATGGCGAAACGTCTACAATAAAGATAACCAGATGTTGCAATATATATATATATATATATATATATATATATATATATATATATATATATATATATATATATATATATATATATATATATATATATATATATATATATATCCTAGGTAGTAGGTTGGTAAACAGAAACCGCCCAGGGAGGTACTACCGTCCTGCCAAGTGAGTGTAAAACGGAAACCTGTAATTGTTTTACATGATGGTAGGATTGCTGCTGTCCATTTTTCTGTCTCATAAACATGCAAGGTTTCAGGTACGTCTTGCTACTTCTACTTACACTTAGGTCACACTACACATACATGTACAAGCATATATGTATATACACACCCCTCTGGGTTTTCTTCCATTTTTCTTACTAGTTCTTGTTCTTGTTTTCCTCTTACCTCCATGGGGAAGTGGAACAGAATTCTTCCTCCGTAAGCCATGCGTGTTGTAAGAGGCAACTAAAATGCCGGGAGCAAGGGGCTAGTAACCTCTTCTCCTGTATACATTACTAAATGTAAAAGGAGAAACTTTCCTTTTTCCTTTTGGGCCACCCCGCCTCGGTGGGATATGGCTGGTGTGTTGAAAGAAAGAAAGAATATATATATAATATATATATATATATATATATATATATATATATATATATATATATATATATATATATATATATATATATATATATATATATATGAGAATACAACACTTTAAGATCCATACAGCCAGACTCCAAATAAAGTACTGTATACTTTGATGCGGAGTTTGCAGATGTGTATATATATTATATATATATATATATATTATAATATATATATATATATATATATATATATATATGTGTGTGTGTGTGTGTGTGTGTGTGTGTGTGTGTGTGTGTTTGTGTATTCTGAGAACCTCTGCAAAAACAGTGATTATGTGTGAAAGTGATGAAAGTATTTTCGTTTTGGGGATTTTTCTTTCTTTTTGGGTCACCCTGCCTCAGTGGGAGACGGCCGACTTGTTGAATATATATATATATATATATATATATATATATATATATATATATATATATATATATATATATATATCACTAGCAGCCAACAATACCCACAACCCAGCAAACCGCCCCGATGGGATCACCATCTATCCTTGGAAGAATGGCAAGCTCTTAGCATGGGACTATACCTATGTGTCCACACTGGCTGACACCTACATCCATCACAGTGTTGGGCGACAGGGAGCAGCTGCTGGCCACAGGGAGGAGTACAAGATCAGCAAGTACAGGGACATAAGCCAACAGTATCAATTTGTCCCAGTGGGATCAGAGACCTTGGGATCATGGGGAAAAATGCCACACTTTCCCTGAAAGAATTGGGTTCCAGACTCATCGACGCCACCAGAGACCCAAGGGCAGCCACTTTCATGTTCCAGCACCTCAGCGTGGCCATCCAGAGGGGAAACGCTTGCTTCATACTTGGCTCATGTCCGGCCTCGGAGGAGCTGGAGGAAATTCATGATCTTTAATACATTGTACCATTGTATTCATGCTTGTGTTTTTCTGCACATGTATTCTTTTTATCAATAAATGTTCACATAGAATATAAAATGTATAGGGGGTGGTAGGAGAAGAAAATATTCAAACAGCTCCGGGGAGAACCTTGAGTTTTCCCTGAGGTACGTTTATTGTCTTCTCTGAGGATGAGGGTCCCCATTCCAGCTATTGAGGTGGTACCTCCCTATATTTATGTATATTATATATATAATATATATATATATATATATATATATATATATATATATATATATATATATATATATATATATATATATATATATATATATATATTATATATTGTAAAGTGTTACTTAAAATGAGATCAGTGTTTTGCTGGCCACATAAGAGCACCTGAATTGCTACTTACACGAGACAATTGAGTCATGTGTGGTGGCATCACCTCTCCATCAACTCTCCATAGTTTCTGTAACGACCAGCAATTGTCCTGACAAACGCAATCATCCAAACTTCCACCGCCAACACCAACTCCACCTCCGCCCCACCACTCAAATTTGATGCCCGAAACCACTCTAGGAGATCCTACGAGTGTCTTCAGACACCAGGAAGACCACGGTGATCTTCGGCTTATTTGCCCATCAACACACCTTCGCAAACCAAAAAACCCTAAAACCACAATTAACTGAAATAATTTTAATATTTCAGGATGAAGATTAAATAGGTAGAATATAGGAAATGAGTTGAAAAGGCACACGATTGTGTCCCTTATGTTTACAAGAATATTCTCCTCTCTCTTTCTATGTGCAATAACTGGCTGTTTGTAAATAATCTCGTTTGTGTGTGGGTTGTTAACCATTCTCAAATTCAACTTTTGCACTTACTCCGTTTCCTCATCCACCCCCGTTCAACCATCACCAGGACACTTCTCCCTATATCAACTTCCCTTCACCATCACCAGGGCACTTCTCCCTATATCAACTTCCCCTCACCATCACCAGGGCACTTCTCCCTACATCAACTTCCCTTCACCATCACCAGGACACTCCTCCCTGCATCAACTTCCCTTCACCATCACCAGTACACTCCTCCCTACATCAACTTCCCTTCACCATCACCAGTACACTCCTCCCTACATCAACTTCCCTTCACCATCACCAGGACATTCCTCCCTGCGTCAACTTCCCTTCACCATCACCAGGACACTCCTCCCTACATCAACTTCCCTTCACCATCACC
>NC_069450.1:24294523-24302023 GCF_026875155.1 Cherax quadricarinatus
AGCATCACCCCATCACCGGCACAGAGGCAGCATCACCCCATCACCGGCACAGAGGCAGCATCACCCCTTCACCAGTATCACCCTATCACCGGCACAGAGGCAGCATCACCCCATCACCGGTACAGATGCAGCATCACCCCATCACCAGCAGAGCATCAGCATGTATACACAGCACTCGTGATGGTCTGTGTGTAAATGTAGTCAAGGCATCCATCATAGTTGCTGAACTCTCACTGCCATTCTTGTTTCACCCCCCTCCCCGCCTCTCTCTCTCCTCACTATCGCCACGACTTATCTCCCTTACACGCCTCTTTTATCTCCCTGCCTGCTACCCTACCTCAGCCTCCCTTCTTTCCTCTCTCCTTCAATCATATTCATCACAGTTTACAAATGAACCCCATTTCTCTCTCTTCTTAATTTATCACATTTCGTCTGTTCCCTCCGCCATAAACACCATCTTTCCCATATATCTCTCCCTTCTCCCACCCATCTCCCTCTTTTTCTCTCCCACATTTCTCCATCAGCATTTGTTTATCACCTCTCCCTCCCCTTCCCTCCTCCTTACACTTACGACCATTACTGGGGTAACAGATTCATATGAATTAATAATAATAATTTATTATATGAAGATAGATGGAAAAACTACACATGCTGGCGTACCAGGAGGCTGATCTACCGGGATGCTGGTCTACCGGGATGCTGGTCTACCGGGATGCTGGTCTACGGGGAGGCTGGTCTACCGGGATGCTGGTCTACGGGGAGGCTGGTCTACCGGGATGCTGGTCTACGGGGAGGCTGATCTACCGGAATGCTGGTCTACGGGGAGGCTGGTCACCGGGATGCTGGTTTTACGGGGAGGCTGGTCTACCGGAATGCTGGTCTACGGGGAGGCTGGTCTACCGGGATGCTGGTCTACGGGGAGGCTGGTCTACCGGGATGCTGGTCTACGGGGAGGCTGATCTACCGGAATGCTGGTCTACGGGGAGGCTGGTCTACCGGGATGCTGGTCTACGGGGAGGCTGGTCTACCGGAATGCTGGTCTACGGGGAGGCTGGTTCTACCGGAATGCTGGTCTACGGGGAGGCTGATCTACCGGAATGCTGGTCTACGGGTAGGCTGGTCTACCGGGATGCTGGTCTACGGGGAGGCTGGTCTATCGGGAGACTGGTGTACCAAGATGCTGGAATATGGGGATGCTGGTCTACGAGGAGGCTGGTCTACCGGGATGCTGGTCTACGGGAGGCTGGTCTACCGGGATGCTGGTCTACGGGGAGGCTGGTCTACCGGGATGCTGGTCTACGGGGAGGCTGATCTACCGGATGCTGGTCTACGGGGAGGCTGGTCTACCGGGGTGCTGGTCTACCGGATTTCTGGTCTACCCGGGGTGCTGGTCTACGGGGAGGCTGGTCTACCGGGATGCTGGGCTAGAGGAGGTGGTCTACCGGGATGCTGGTCTACGGGGAGGCTGATCTACCGGGATGCTGGTCTACGGGGAGGCTGGTCTACCGGGATGCTGGTCTACGGGGAGGCTGGTCTACCGGGATGCTGGTCTACGGGGAGGCTGGTCTACCGGGATGCTGGTCTACGGGGAGGCTGGTCTACCGGGATGCTGGTCTACGGGGAGGCTGGTCTACCGGGATGCTGGTCTACGGGGAGGCTGGTCTACCGGGATGCTGGTCTACGGGGAGGCTGGTCTACCGGGATGCTGGTCTACGGGGAGACTGGTCTACCGGGACGCTGGTCTACGGGGAGGCTGGTCTACCGGGATGCTTGGTCTACGGGGAGGTGGTCTACCGGGGGTGCTGGTCTACGGGGAGGGGTGGTCTACCGGGATGCTGGTCTACGGGGAGGGTGGTCTCCGGGATGCTGGTCTACGGGGGGGCTGGTCTACCGGGGTGCTGATCTACGGGGAGGCTGGTCTACCGGGATGTGGTCTAGGGGAGGCTGTCTACCGGGATGCTGGGTCTACGGGAGGCTGGTCTACCGGGATGCTGGTCTACGGGGAGGCTGGTCTACCGGGATGCTGGTCTACGGGAGGCTGGTCTACTGGGGTGTGGTCTACGGGGAGCTGGTTACCGGGATGCTGGTCTACGGGGAGGCTGATCTACCGGGATGCTGGTCTACGGGGAGGCTGGTCTACCGGGATGCTGGTCTACGGGGAGGCTGGTCTACCGGGATGTGGTCTACGGGAGGCTGATTACCGGGATGCTGGTCTACGGGGAGGTGTCTAAACCCGGGGTGCTGGTCTACGGGGGGCTGATCTACCGGGATTGCTGGTTACGGGGAGGCTGGTCTACCGGGATGCTGGTCTAAGGGGAGGCTGATCTACCGGGATGCTGGTCTACGGGGAGGCTGGTCTACCGGAATGCTGGTCTACGGGGAGGCTGGTCTACCGGAATGCTGGTCTACGGGGAGGCTGGTCTACCGGAATGCTGGTCTACGGGGAGGCTGGTCTACCGGGATGCTGGTCTACGGGGAGGCTGGTCTACCGGGATGCTGGTCTACGTGGAGGCTGATCTACCGGAATGCTGGTCTACGGGGAGGTTGGTCTATCGGGATGCTGGTCTACGGGGAGGCTGATCTACCGGAATGCTGGTCTACGGGGAGGCTGGTCTATCGGGATGCTGATCTACGGGGAGGCTGGTCTATCGGGGATGCTGGTCTACGGGGAGGCTGGTCTACCGGGATGCTGGTCTACGGGGAGGCTGGTCTATCGGGATGCTGGTCTACGGGGAGGGGTGGTCTATCGGGGATGCTGGTCTACGGGGAGGCTGGTTTTACCGGAATGCTGGTCTACGGGGAGGCTGGTCTATCGGGATGCTGGTCTACGGGGAGGCTGGTCTACCGGGATGCTGGTCTACGGGGAGGCTGGTCTATCGGGATGCTGGTCTACGGGGAGGCTGGTCTATCGGGGATGCTGGTCTACGGGGAGGCTGGTCTACCGGAATGCTGGTCTACGGGGAGGCTGGTCTATCGGGATGCTGGTCTACGGGGAGGCTGGTCTACAGGGATGCTGGTCTACGGGGAGGCTGGTCTACCGGGATGCTGGTCTACGGGGAGGCTGGTCTATCGGGATGCTGGTCTAAAGGGGAGGTGGTCTATCGGGGATGCTGGTCTACGGGGAGGCTGGTCTACCGGAATGCTGGTCTACGGGGAGGCTGGTCTATCGGGATGCTGGTCTACGGGGAGGCTGGTCTACAGGGATGCTGGTCTACGGGGAGGCTGGTCTACCGGGATGCTGGTCTACGGGGAGGCTGGTCTACGATGATGATGGTCTACGGGGAGGCTGGTCTACGATGATGCTGGTCTACGGGGAGGCTGGTCTACCGGAATGCTGGTCTACGGGGAGGCTGGTCTACGGGGATGCTGGTCTACGGGGAGGCTGATCTACCGGAATGCTGGTCTACGGGGAGGCTGGTCTACGGGGATGCTGGTCTACGGTGAGGCTGGTCTACCGGGATGCTGGTCTACGGGGAGGCTGGTCTACCGGAATGCTGGTCTACGGGGAGGCTGGTCTACCGGGATGCTGGTCTACGGGGAGCTGGTCTACCCGGGAATGCTGGTCTACGGGGAGGCTGGTCTACCGGGATGCTGGTCTACGGGGAGGCTGGTCTATCGGGAGACTGGTCTACGGGGAGGCTGGTTTACCCGGGGTGCTGGTCTACGGGGAGGCTGGTCTACCGGAATGCTGGTCTACGGGGAGGCTCATCTACCGGAATCCTGGTCTACGGGGAGGCTGGTCTACCGGGATGCTGGTCTACGGGGAGGCTGGTCTATCGGGAGACTGGTGTACCAAGATGCTGGAATATGGGGATGCTGGTCTACGGGGAGGCTGGTCTACCGGGATGCTGGTCTACGGGGAGGCTGGTCTACCGGGATGCTGGTCTACGGGGAGGCTGGTCTACCGGGATGCTGGTCTACGGGGAGGCTGGTCTATCGGGAGACTGGTCTACGGGGAGGCTGGTCTACCGGGATGCTGGTCTACGGGGAGGCTGGTCTACGGGGAGGCTCATCTACCGGAATGCTGGTCTACGGGGAGGCTGGTCTACCGGGATGCTGGTCTACGGGGAGGCTGGTCTATCGGGAGACTGGTGTACCAAGATGCTGGAATATGGGGATGCTGGTCTACGGGGAGGCTGGTCTACCGGGATGCTGGTCTACGGGGAGGCTGGTCTACCGGGATGCTGGTCTACGGGGAGGCTGGTCTACCGGGATGTTGGTCTACGGAGAGGCTGGTCTATCGGGAGACTGGTCTACGGGGAGGCTGGTCTACCGGGATGCTGGTCTACGGGGAGGCTGGTCTACCGGAATGCTGGTCTACGGGGAGGCTGATCTACCGGAATGCTGGTCTACGGGGAGGCTGGTCTACCGGGATGCTGGTCTACGGGGAGGCTGGTCAATCGGGAGACTGGTGTACCAAGATGCTGGAATATGGGGATGCTGGTCTACGGGGGGTGGTCTACCGGGATGCTGGTCTACGGGGAGGCTGGTCTACCGGGATGCTGGTCTACGGGGAGGCTGGTCTACCGGGATGCTGGTCTACGGGGAGGCTGGTCTCCGGGATGTGGTCTACGGGGGGCTGGTCTACCCGGGGTGCTGGTCTACGGGGGGGCTGGTCTACCGGAAGCTGGTCTACGGGGGAGGCTCATCTACCGGGAATGCTGGTTTACGGGGGAGGCTGGTTTTTTACCGGGTGCTGGTCTACGGGGAGGCTGCTCTATCGGGAGACTGGTGTACCAAGATGCTGGAATATGGGGATGCTGGTCTACTGGGAGGCTGGTCTACCGGGATGCTGGTCTACGAGGAGGCTGGTCTACCGGGATGCTGGTCTACGGGGAGGCTGGTCTACCGGGATGCTGGTCTACGGGGAGGCTGGTCTATCGGGATGCTGGTCTACGGGGAGGCTGGTCTATCGGGATGCTGGTCTACGGGGAGGCTGGTCTATCGGGATGCTGGTCTACGGGGAGGCTGGTCTACCGGGATGCTGGTCTACGGGGAGGCTGGTCTACCGGGATGCTGGTCTACGGGGAGGCTGGTCTATCGGGAGACTGGTGTACCAAGATGCTGGAATATGGGGATGCTGGTCTACGGGGAGGCTGGTCTACCGGGATGCTGGTCTACGAGGAGGCTGGTCTACCGGGATGCTGGTCTACGGGGAGGCTGGTCTACCGGGATGCTGGTCTACGGGGAGGCTGGTCTATCTGGATGCTGGTCTACGGGGAGGCTGGTCTATCGGGATGCTGGTCTACGAGGAGGCTGGTCTACCGGGATGCTGGTCTACGAGGAGGCTGGTCTACCGGGATGCTGGTCTACGAGGAGGCTGGTCCACCGGGATGCTGGTCTACGAGGAGGCTGTTCTACCGGGATGCTGGTCTACGAGGAGGCTGGTCTACCGGAATGCTGGTCTACGAGGAGGCTGGTCTACCGGGATGCTGGTCTACGAGGAGGCTGGTCTACCTGGATGCTGGTCTACGAGGAGGCTGGTCTACCGGGATGCTGGTCTACGAGTAGGCTGTTCTACCGGGATGCTGGTCTACGAGGAGGCTGGTCTACCGGGATGCTGGTCTACGAGGAGGCTGGTCTACAGGGTGTTGGTGTACTGGGGTGCTTGTAAAATCAATGTCAACAAGAGAAGCCTCGAGGCTCCACATCTAGCCTCATTAACTTTCCTAACTTAACAAGGATGCCGCAAGTAACTTCAACAGGGTTTCTTTCTTCCAGGGAGAAGCCCGCCATGATCTCGATCCGGAAAACTGGAGCTACTTTCCACTTCCTCCCATTTCCCAGAAGCTGTACGACACTTACGGATTTAAAGCTTCACGATGTATACTAGGTTTTAAACTAATACTTCATATTAGGTTTTATCACTATATCGTTAATTTAAACGCTAACTTCATACGGCTTTTTAGCTAACTTTATACGAGGTTTTAAAATTCTGATTTACAAAAATCATTAATGAAATATTTTGACAAATTTGGTCAGAACGGTAAAAGTCTCGCACAAAAAAAGACGGGAATAATGCAGCAGTCCCATGCTAGGCAAGTTCAACTCACACCCACCCACAGCTCATGTACCCATCTAACCTATATTTAAAGCTACCCAGTCAGTGTTCCTGCCTCAGTGACGTTGTCTGGAAGTCTGTTCCACTTATTTCTAACTAGTGCCAAACCAGTACTTCCCTATGTCATTTCTAAATCCAAATTTCTCCAACTTGAATCCACTGCTTCGAATCCTGTCATATTAGATATTTTCAACACGCTATTTGTGTGCGAGGGGCTTAGACTTCCAACAAACGTGCATGTTAGATAGGAGCGAGTGGAGGTAAATGGTTTTTATGCCTTGATGTGCTGTTGGAGTGTGAGCCAAGTAACATTTATGAAGGGATTCAGGGAAACCGGTTAGCCGGACTTCAGTATTTATTACTGCTTTCCATTCATAGGCTTCAGTCATATCTCCCGTAATTCTACACCTTTCCCGACTGTAAATTCAGTTTCCCCAGCCTATTCTCGTAGGTAAGGTTTGCAACACATTCAATCAATTTCATCTTTCTCCTTTATTTTGTGATATGGAGACTAGACCTGCGCAGCCTTTAAGGAAGCCTTACCAAAGACACAACATTAGCAAATTATCCCGGTATATCACGTTATCTGATCTTTTTTTCCATGAAATTTTAAACAATTCCAAATTAAAAAAAAAAAAACAAAGATTGCATGGTTCAAAAAGCATTAAATTTTGAGTATAATAGCATAAACGTACAGATTATAATGAATTTTCATATCAAATTTTAAAAGCCTAGATATCATTAGCACTACATTAGGCCTGCCAACACATACTACAAGCACTAAATATACAATTATTAGCAACTTTAAGAATAGATACGTATGCAACAAATCCTAATAAATATTACCCTGATTGTTGCATACTTTATTACCACTGGAGATTGCAATCCATCCTAGCAACTCCTATGTGGATTTCTGACATTTGGTTTATAACAAGTTTTTTGATTTACGTTGTTTAGAATAGGTTTGATAGTCGTCTGTCAATAAAAATTAACCAGTGATAATGTACAACAATGCCAATAAATTAAATACAATATATTAGCGATAAAAAATTTTGACGGGTGAACAGAAAAAGAGGACCCGCTGCGTGGACCTAAAAAGTCTGATAATCACTGTTGAAGCCTAGTTCAACAGTTACCTGGAGGTTATTCCGGGGATCAACGTCCCCGCGGCCCGGTCCATCTTAAGCCTTGTTAAACAATCACCTGTTTGACTGCAATCTGTGCAGGTCCTTCTAACAGTCAGTAATGTAAGTTTTCTACCACTACTGAATCTACAATATAATAAAGATATACAATACCGACAAGAAGAGGAATCAAACATGTACAACACCTGGATATCTTTATTTGAAGCTACCCAGGTGTTGCACATGTTCCTATTGCCTCATCCCAAATTTATACAACAGTATTTACCAAAATCCTCTCCCTCCATCAGTCTTCCT
>NC_069450.1:24307023-24537023 GCF_026875155.1 Cherax quadricarinatus
CACGAGGATCATCAGCAAACTTTGAAAAGCACTCCCGCGGTCTTAACACATCACAACTTGTTAAAAAAGGTAAAACAAAATGGAGGAGGCCGGTTGAACACACCCGCCCTGCACGCGTGTTGTTCCGCCTCTCTCGTCTTCCAGTCACGTGACCCTTTCCCCAGGGCCTCCCCACGGGGCCCTTTCTCTGGGGGCCTCCCCACGGGGCCCTTTCTCTGGGGCCTCCCCACGGGGCCCTTTCTCTGGGGGCCTCCCCACGGGGCCCTTTCTCTGGGGCCTCCCCACGGGGCCCTTTCTCTGGGGCCTCCCCACGGGGCCCTTTCTCTGGGGGCCTCCCCACGAGGCCCTTTCTCTGGGGCCCCCCACGGGGCCCTTTCTCTGGGGCCTCCCCACGGGGCCCTTTCTCTGGGGGCCTCCCTACGGGAACCTTATTCTGGGGGCCTCCCCCTGGGCCCTATCTCTGGGGCCCCTGGTCCTTCTCCCCCGGGATCCTTACTCTGGGGCCCCCATGGGCCCTCTCCCCACGGGGTCCTTACTCTGGGGCCCCTCTGGGCCCACTAACACCCAACACATCCACTACCCTCTACGGTGAAATAAAATGGTGTGGTGGTATCGACAAAATGTGGAGAAAGACACTTTTGTGTAGTTCAAGGCATTTATTGGCGGAAAAGTTTCGTCACGTGTAGCTTCTTCAGTCCTGAAGAAGCCACACGTGGTGCTAAACCCATGCGGGTCATTCAGCACAAGAGGTGTGGAGGCTCGAACCTCCGTCTACTGAGAGCGATATGCATGCACTTCCTGTCTGTACTCACGTATAACTATAAAGTCTTACATATATACCATAAGCCCCGGAATTTGCACATAGCAGCATTCTCACCAGTCAGCGTATATACAAACAGTCAAATTTTTGACTTGTAGCCTACCCATATCAAATTTAGCCAGTTAATTTTTACATTCACTTATATACCGTCCAGAGTTTTTTCACAAGTACTAGACTCACAACACCTTGTTTTATTTTTCTATAGGCCTACTATAAATAAATTATATTCCTACCCTTGTTTACGTGTACTATAAAGCAATATTTCGAAAATCAGCAGCCTACTCACTCTTAAATATATGATCAGGCATATACACAGTAGCCTAATATAACGTCCAACAATTCCATACTCTTATTTATAAACAAAATATAACCTCAAAAATACTAATTTCCATTTCTATTATTATTATTATCACACTTTTTTTTAAATTTTATATATAATACATATAATATAATACCTTGATTATTAATTTTACTGTTATTATTACATTGGTGTGATGGCTCTAGACCCGTAGGGATTAAACAGCACCTGGGGAATGGAAAGCCATCAATTAAGAACATAAGAAAGGAACACTGCAGCAGGCCTACTGACCCATGCGAAGCAGGTCCATGTCCCCCCCCTCGGATTAGCCCAATGACCCACCTAATCAGGTCACTTCCACTTAAGGAAGGAGCACCGCATCAGACCTAGTAGCACAAGCTAGTCATGTCCAACTCAAACCCACTCAAGTATTTATCTAACCTATTTTCAAAGCTACACAACGAGTTTAACTATAATTCCATGGATCAAGAGCCCCTTCACCAACTTCAAGGTACCCCTCCAGGAGCGAGAGGCTAGAACAGAGGGCAGGAATGAGAGGGATACTCCACGATAGGATGCATTAATACCTATCTATGAAAAACTCAGTTGTGTGATCCTAGTGAAGTGAATCTAACGCGATGCAAGGGTGATACAGTACCTTAGGCAACGGGATCCTGCATTATTATATGATAAATAAGATAAGTATTTTATCATTATTATTATTATTATACTCAAAACTAAGCACTAAGCCTATAAGTTGTTTATTATTACTATTGCTATTATTATTATTATTATTATTATTATTATTATAACTAAGTGCTAAACCCATAAGTTTATTATTATTAGCAGTAGTAGTATTTATTATTTATTATTATTATTCTCTATTTTCTGAGTTAAGATTTGCTGGTCATTTTCCTAGCGTTGTGTGAATCTTGCAGGTTTAGAGCTTCCCTACCAATACAAGAGCAACATGACTCTCGAAATCGTAATGACACGATTGCAAACAAACCATAGCACGGGCGGGAATAGAACAAGAGCAACATCCATGTTGAGATGCACTTTAAAAAAAGCCAGTGTAGTCCTGCACGAGTTTCGTCTCGGTTTTCTTAAGAGGCTTTCCAGGTGGTCCTGTAAAGGAAGATGACTGTTCTCTGAATGAGCATCACAACGTGATTTGGCAGACTCAGGATTGAGTCTTAACCACTGCTTGTGCTGAACGACCTACACGGGTTTGGAGTTACACACACACACATATGTCGTGCCGAATAAGTAAAACTGGTCAATTAGCAAGAACTCATTTAAAATTAAGTCCTTTCTAAAATTTTCTCTTGTATATTTAAAGATATATTTTTTCATTTATGTTAATATAAAAATTCATGATTTTGTACCAAAAGAACCTTAGGAAACTTGCCTAACCTTATTAAGACAAACGCAATTTAATTTAGCCTAATCCAACTTAATAGTATATTTTATATAAGTTTATAATAAATAAAGTTTATAATAATTTAATAACAAACCTCAATGAAACATATTTCATTCGTTAGGTTCAGAATGATTTTTGCTAAATAATTGCAAACACAAATTTTCGTTTGTCCTATTCGGCAAGAAGTGCATTGCTATTTAAGCCAAAATCGCAAGTTTTACGTATTCGGTACGACATATACATGATGTGAATTTAAATTATGCAAAACAACCACTGTGAAAGAGTAGTGAAATTCCAAGCGCTTTCGTGACTACTCACATTGTCAAGGAACTATGGTAATGTGAGTAGTCACGAAAGCGCTTGGAATTTCACTACTCTTTCACAGTGGTTGTTTTGCGCATATATATATATATATATATATATATATATATATATATATATATATATATATATATATATATATATATATATATATATATATATATATATATATATATATATATCGTGCCGAATAGGCAGAACTTGCGATCTTGGCTTAAATAGCAACGCTCATCTTGCCATATAGGACAAGTGAAAATTTGTGTATGCAATAATTTCGCCAAAATCATTCTGAACCTAACGAAAATAATATATTTCACTGTGTTTGTTTAGTATTAAATTATTGTAAACAAATCTAAACTATATTTAGTTGGGTTAGGCTAAAATAAATTGTTTTTGTTATAATAAGGTTAGGTAAGTTTTCTAAGATTCTTTTGGTGCAAAATTAAAAATTTTGACATTAACATTAATGAAAAAAATATATCTTTAAACGTATAAGAGAAAATTTTAGAAAGGACTTAATTTTAAATGAGTTATTGCTAATTGACCAGTTTTACATATTCGGCACGACATATATATATATATATATATATAAATATATATATATATATATATATATATATATATATATATATATATATTATATATAACAAAAATAGGAAACACAAGTAAGGAGGGTGAGAGAGGGTTGGTATGAGGTAGCAGTAATGCCAGAGGTAATATAACCCTCGGCAGTTAAGGTTCTTATGGAAGGGCATATATATCGTTGCCTCGCCCGATGTGGCAATTGTGTCTTAGATGAGGGAAAGAGGCTGGCATACGAGAGGAAGCAAGGCAAGTGAGGTGAGAGAAGAGTGGGGGGAATATTAGGTGAGTGGAGAAAGGTGATAAAAGAGTAAAGGGCGAGGTGAGAAGTTCATGGGAGGGGAAGAGCAGGGAAGGGGAGGACAGGGGAATTACTCTCATAAGCCCCGAGAATAAATTGCTGGTACACTAGGCAATTAATTAGGGACAAAAGATATTGTAAAAATTCTTAGAAGGATCTGAGAGTCCTTATGGCTTCCTTGATGAGATCTGATGATCTCTGTAACGTCCGGAAGAGATCTGGTGTCCTTGGTGGGGCCTGATGGTTTGTGACGTCCTTGATGGGATCTGAAGGTCCTTTATAGGACCTTCTTGAAGGGATCTGATGGCCCGTGTGTGACGTCCTGGAATATATGATCAGACATTATAGCCGCCAGAATTAGCCTTGGTTGCAAGTCCCTGTGCCAGTGTAACATAGCCTATGATCAAGTAAATTTTATGGTCACTCTCTTGATAAAATATATGCTTACCAAGAACTATATTGATGGTACACGAATCTACATAACATACAATGGAATCAAGATACCAGAAATTCCGAGTATCTCCAGTTTGCTGGAAACTAATAAAAAAATACGATACTTAATTTTTTTTTTTAATTAGTATGTATACCGAAATGAACTTTTTTGTTAGCCCCTTGTTCAAGACTAGAACTGAAGAGTTCTCAAGGCTGAGGGACTGATCACCTCAAAACCATTAGTTCAAGGTTGATGAACTGGTCACATTATCTTTTTCTCCACTGTTTCTGCTGATTCCATATTTCGACTGAAGAAACCTACTTTGTACGCCAGGTTAGGTTAGGTAAGGTTCGTCAGGAAACAGGACAAATGTTTCCTGACGCGGGTCTTAGTCATATGATGACCCGCCTTTGGAGCTTTTGGTCATCTGACCGAGGCCTTCCGCTGGCTTACCGGTCCACCCCTTTAAAAATTATGGTCATTTATAACCTATGTACGCCAGGAGCTTCGCAAATAGATACTTGTTGCACATCTGTCTTACTCTACTTCTTGGTATTGTATACCTTTATTATAATAAAAGCTCTTTTAAGGTCATATTCCACGGTAGTTGGTGTATCCATATTCTTGGGTTATCGTTAGACTGCAGGAGTGAGCAGACTTTAGTGAGACGGTATGAAAATTGTCATTATTCTCAACTGCCAACCCTCATTCGCAGACATTGAGCCGTGGAGTCAACCAATAAATTCCTCTGCAATCTATTGGTAGATCGAAGTCTGCGTTTTGACCACCCTGTCCGGAGGCTGGCGTGCACAATAAACCTGCAAATTGACGGCAAAATCTAAATCAAAATTTAAACGGGAACGGGAGACCTGGGAAGGAAGCAAAGAAAACATTGATTACAGACTTGTGAAGAAAACGTACCGACAGCCAAACTGGTTAGATATTGAACAGCGATTACCGACCGGAGAACTGAGCCTCCACTCAAAGTCCACTCCATGGAGCCTCCACTCGAAGTCCACTCCATGAAGCCTCCCTCCTAGTCCACTCCATGGAGCCTCCCTCCTAGTCCACTCCACGGAGACTCCCTCCTAGTCCGTTCCACGGAGCCTCCCTCCTAGTCCGTTCCACGGAGCCTCCCTCCTAGGCCGTTCCACGGAGCCTCCCTCCTAGTCCGTTCCACGGAGCCTCCCTCCTAGTCCGTTCCACGGAGCCTCCCTCCTAGTCCACTCCACGGAGACTCCCTCCTAGTCTGTTCCACGGAGCCTCCCTCCTAGTCCGTTCCACGGAGCCTCCCTCCTAGTCCGTTCCACGGAGCCTCCCTCCTAGTCCACTCCACGGAGACTCCCTCCTAGTCCACTCCATGGAGCCTCCCTCCTAGTCCACTCCATGGAGCCTCTCTCCTAGTCCACTCCACGGAGCCTCTCTCCTAGTCCACTCCACGGAGCCTCTCTCCTAGTCCACTCCATGGAGCTTCCCTCCTAGTCCACTCCAAGGAGCCTCCCTCCTAGTCCACTCCAAGGAGCCTCTCTCCTAGTCCACTCCATGGAGCTTCCCTCCTAGTCCACTCCAAGGAGCCTCCCTCCTAGTCCACTCCAAGGAGCCTCTCTCCTAGTCCACTCCAAGGAGCCTCTCTCCTAGTCCACTCCAAGGAGCCTCTCTCCTAGTCCACTCCAAGGAGCCTCTCTCCTAGTCCACTCCAAGGAGCCTCCCTCCTAGTCCACTCCAAGGAGCCTCTCTCCTAGTCCACTCCAAGGAGCCTCCCTCCTAGTCCACTCCAAGGAGCCTCCCTCCTAGTCCACTCCAAGGAGCCTCCCTCCTAGTCCACTCCAAGGAGCCTCCCTCCTAGTCCACTCCAAGGAGCCTCTCTCCTAGTCCACTCCAAGGAGCCTCCCTCCTAGTCCACTCCAAGGAGCCTCCCTCCTAGTCCACTCCAAGGAGCCTCTCTCCTAGTCCACTCCAAGGAGCCTCTCTCCTAGTCCACTCCAAGGAGCCTCCCTCCTAGTCCACTCCAAGGAGCCTCCCTCCTAGTCCACTCCAAGGAGCCTCTCTCCTAGTCCACTCCAAGGAGCCTCCCTCCTAGTCCACTCCAAGGAGCCTCCCTCCTAGTCCACTCCATGGAGCCTCCCTCCTAGTCCACTCCAAGGAGCCTCTCTCCTAGTCCACTCCAAGGAGCCTCCCTCCTAGTCCACTCCAAGGAGCCTCCCTCCTAGTCCACTCCAAGGAGCCTCTCTCCTAGTCCACTCCAAGGAGCCTCCCTCCTAGTCCACTCCAAGGAGCCTCCCTCCTAGTCCACTCCATGGAGCCTCCCTCCTAGTCCACTCCAAGGAGCCTCCCTCCTAGTCCACTCCAAGGAGCCTCCCTCCTAGTCCACTCCATGGAGCCTCCCTCCTAGTCCACTCCAAGGAGCCTCCCTCCTAGTCCACTCCAAGGAGCCTCTCTCCTAGTCCACTCCAAGGAGCCTCTCTCCTAGTCCACTCCAAGGAGCCTCCCTCCTAGTCCACTCCAAGGAGCCTCTCTCCTAGTCCACTCCAAGGAGCCTCTCTCCTAGTCCACTCCAAGGAGCCTCCCTCCTAGTCCACTCCAAGGAGCCTCTCTCCTAGTCCACTCCAAGGAGCCTCCCTCCTAGTCCACTCCAAGGAGCCTCTCTCCTAGTCCACTCCAAGGAGCCTCCCTCCTAGTCCACTCCAAGGAGCCTCCCTCCTAGTCCACTCCAAGGAGCCTCTCTCCTAGTCCACTCCAAGGAGCCTCTCTCCTAGTCCACTCCAAGGAGCCTCCCTCCTAGTCCACTCCAAGGAGCCTCTCTCCTAGTCCACTCCAAGGAGCCTCCCTCCTAGTCCACTCCAAGGAGCCTCTCTCCTAGTCCACTCCAAGGAGCCTCCCTCCTAGTCCACTCCAAGGAGCCTCCCTCCTAGTCCACTCCAAGGAGCCTCCCTCCTAGTCCACTCCAAGGAGCCTCCCTCCTAGTCCACTCCACGGAGCCTCCCTCCTAGTCCACTCCAAGGAGCCTCCCTCCTAGTCCACTCCAAGGAGCCTCCCTCCTAGTCCACTCCAAGGAGCCTCCCTCCTAGTCCACTCCAAGGAGCCTCCCTCCTAGTCCACTCCACGGAGCCTCCCTCCTAGTCCACTCCAAGGAGCCTCCCTCCTAGTCCACTCCAAGGAGCCTCCCTCCTAGCCCACTCCAAGGAGCAATATTGATTTTTATCGATTTTATTGGATTTTTTAAAAATGTGTAAAATATAGGTAAATCTTGAAAAATCATCGAAAATCATATTTTTTTGGCCTATTTCGACGATTCAAGAATTTTTCAAAGATTTTTTGAAAAAACATAATTTTTTTATTTAAAATATGTATTTACAAAGTACTTCACAAAAATAGCATAATTATGCTTATTTTTAGCATAAAATTCAATTGCAGCAGTAGTTCTGATTTAAAAGTGTGAAAATCTATAAATTTTAGCTAAAAAATGTGGTTTATCGAAAAAGTATTCAAAACGCTCTAAATCGTCGAAATATGCAATAAAATATAATTTTAGCAAATTTTTCTAATTTTTTTTTAATTTTTCAAATATTTTTTTTTTTAAATATATGAAATATTCAAAATTAATATTCATTTTTATCGGTTTTTATTGTTTTTTTTTAAATGTGTAAAACATATGAAAATCTTGAAAAATCATCGAAAATCATATCTGATGGCATATTTCGACGATTCAAGGATTTTTCAAAGATTTTTTGAACTTCAATTTTTATATTTAAAATATAGTATATTTATTTTCGTAGGGAGTGATTTCTGTGTGCAAATTCGGGACCATTCCTTCTAGGATTTTCCTCCCTCCTAGTCCACTCCACGGAGCCTCCCTCCTAGTCCACTCCACGGAGCCTCCCTCCAAATCCACTCCACGGAGCCTCCCTCCAAGTCCACTCCACGGAGCCTCCCTCCTAGTCCACTCCACGGAGCCTCTCTCCTAGTCCACTCCACGGAGCCTCCCTCCTAGTCCACTCCACAGAGCCTCCCTCCTAGTCCACTCCATGGAGCCTCCCTCCTAGTCCACTCCATGGAGCCTCCCTCCTAGTCCACTCCACGGAGCCTCCCTCCTAGTCCACTCCACGGAGCCTCTCTCCTAGTCCACTCCACGGAGCCTCCCTCCTAGTCCACTCCACAGAGCCTCCCTCCTAGTCCACTCCATGGAGCCTCTCTCCTAGTCCACTCCATGGAGCCTCCCTCCTAGTCCACTCCACGGAGCCTCCCTCCTAGTCCACTCCATGGAGCCTCTCTCCTAGTCCACTCCACGGAGCCTCCCTCCTAGTCCACTCCACGGAGCCTCTCTCCTAGTCCACTCCATGAAGCTTCCCTCCTAGTCCATTCCACGGAGCCTCTCTCCTAGTCCACTCCACGGAGCCTCTCTCCTAGTCCACTCCATGAAGCTTCCCTCCTAGTCCATTCCACGGAGCCTCTCTCCTAGTCCACTCCACGGAGCCTCTCTCCTAGTCCACTCCACGGAGCCTCCCTCCAAGTCCACTCCACGGAGCCTCCCTCCAAGTCCACTCCACGGAGCCTCCCTCCAAGTCCTGAGTGACTCACTCACTTGGTCATATAAAACAGCTTCTCTGATATGTTGACACAATATGTTGGAAGGAAAAAGAAGAGTGGATAGAACACAAACCTTGTTAATACAAAAGTGAACGGAAATTAATAATAATAATAATAATAATAATAATAATAATAATAATAATAATAATAATAATAATAATAATAATAATAATAATTCCTCATGAATAATAAGCATAATATAATTATTATTTATAACTAATCATTAAGCAAAAGAAAGCGTGGTTTTACTTATCTAAACGTTTCGTGAGCGAAACAGCTTCTGTAGGAATGCAATCCAGCAAGAGCCATGGGGACAGTTGCAGAGAGTAGCGTGGAAGCAATTTCAACTTGGCGATAAAACTTGCAACTTGCAACAGGCGGAAACATTGCAGACGCAGGTTGATTGCTGGACTTTGTTTTTGATATCATCCCCCCCCCCTCAGTTTCTCCTTTCGCGTTCCATTCTTTTCCCTTCCATCCACGTCGGCCCACCAGTGGAAGGAGTGGCGGAGACTCGAACCTCAGTTAGCAAATCGCCACGGAATGCTACTCTCGCCGCCAGACAGGGATACCCTCCTTGCCCTGGGTACCTTCCTAAACTGCTGTTAAAATGACTTTGCTCATTAACATTGTTAGTTATTTCCAGATGAAGCCTATGGTTTTTTTATAGGCTCTAGCTACAGTGGCCGCTGTTAAACTCAAGGTGGTGTTGTTGTTGCTGTTTTTGTTATTGTTGTTGCTGTTGGTTGATGCTGGTGACTGTAGTGTTAGCGCTGTTGCTATTGTAGTTGTCGATGGTGGTAGTGTTGATTGTAGCGTTATTGTTGGTGGTGATGATTATAGCGTTAATATAGTTATTGTTGTTGGTGGTGGTGATGGTGGTGACTGTAGCGTTATTGTTGTTGTTGGTGGTGGTGACTACAGCATTATTGTTAAACCATACCCCCGGCCGGGATTGAACCCGCGGTCATAGAGTCTCAAAACTCCAGCCCGTCGCGTTAGCCACTAGACCAGCTAGCCACAATAAGATTCATCCAACTAGGTATATTTCTACACCATAGGAAAGTTAGCACAGGCACCTCTGTGACCACAAATGCAAGTTTTTACAGACGAATCTCCAGCTAGCGTGGCCGTGACGAACTCTAGCTCAAGTCCCTTCACTGCCGTCAACATGACCGCGGGTTCAATCCCGGCCGGGGGTATGGTTTATTTGCAATCGTGTCATTACGATTTCTTAAGCATTATTGTTGTTGTACTTAGTGGTGGTTTTACTGTTGCTATAGCCTGGAAGACTGACACCAGTGACTGACAGGCTGATACTAGTGCCTGGTAGGCTGACACCAATGCCCAGTAGGCTGATACTACCGCCTGGTAGGCACCGTGTTATCGGCTGCCAGTGGATGATTTCCCTCGAGTGTTGTTCATCGCCTCACAAGACGGACATTTATATTCATCATCCTATGCTGCTCCAGAAGTCTTTTCAAGGGCGGTGCCTTGATGCTGAAGGGCTCTTGGTCCAAGGAACTGGAGCTACCCTCCCCTTCCTCAAATCAATCCTGATTACCTCCCATTCCCCAGGCACTGACTGAACACATCGAATCCAGGTTGAGGGACTGATTACCTCATACTTCTACTCTCCTTACCCATTTCTACTTTGTTAGGTAAGACACATATGCAACAGTTAGACATCTTTATTCCGAAACGTTTCGCCTACACAGTAGGCTTCTTCAGTCGAATACAGAAAGTAGGCAGGAGCAGTAGAGATGTGAAGACGATGTAATCAGTCCATCACCCTTAAAGTCGTAGAATTTGAGGTTGTCAGTCCCTCGGCCTGGAGAAGTTCAGTTCCATAGTCAGGAACTATCTGAAGATCAAGCGACAGTGCGGAGGCTTAAATACTGTCGGAAGGAGAGGTGCAGGGTAGTAGTAGTAGTAGTAGTAGTAGTAGTAGTAGTAGTAGTAGTAGTAGTAGTAGTAGTAGTAGTGAGAGGCAACTGAGAGGTCATGTCCCTCTCAGATCCAACCCTTCTCACTTGAAAAGCTTGTCCAAGGTGTTTTCTGTACCAAGATGCCACGTGTTGCAGTGTCTGACAAGATGAACATCAAAATGGTATACAATACCGACAGGTTGTTAGGTAAGACACATATGCAACAGTTAGACATCTTTATTCCGAAACGTTTCGCCTACACAGTAGGCTTCTTCAGTCGAATACAGAAATTAGGCAGGAGCAGTAGAGATGTGAAGACGATGTAATCAGTCCATCACCCTTAAAGTCGTAGAATTTGAGGTTGTCAGTCCCTCAGCACCACGACTATGGTGCTGTTCGCACCTACTCCTAGGTTGAGGGACTGATTACCTCATCTTCTGTACATAGTTCTACTGTCTTCAAGTTATGTCCTAGAATTTGTATTGATAAAGCCACTGGATGGCGAAACGTCTACAATAAAGATACCCAGATGTTGCACATGTGTCTTACTCTCATCTTGTCGGTATTATATGCCATTCGTCCACACCTCATTTCTACTATTACTACGGCTTCCCCTCCAGTCCTCTACTATTGTTACTACCTTTGTTATTGCCTCCCTTCACCCTTCACTCCCCTTTCTCTCTTGTGCCACTAAACTACTATCCCTACTTTCTGCTATCATTATTTCTACTAGTACTTCCACTTACCTACCTTGCCACTACTTCCTTGTCTTCCTCCCTTGGTCCCTTCCTTCTCCCGCTCGCCTATATATACTGGCTCCCTCACTCTTGTCTGTTAGTGTGACTTTGTAAATGACCCAAGTCGGACCGAAACGTCGTCGTAACCTCCTCAAAAAAAAGGCACAATACCTCCACGGTATTGTGCTTTTTGTTATTTTTGAACGCTGCTCGTAGATATACCGATACGGTCTTATTTTAAATGTGTGTGTGTGTGTGTGTGTGTGTGTGTGTGTGTGTGTGTGGTGTGTGTGTGTGTGTGTACGTCGCTAGGGGCCAGCCTGGATCTCAGACTCTCTGAACGACTTTAATATGCGCCTCGCAGGAAGATTTAAACCAGTTTATTTACAAGCTCAATATTTACCAGCCAGAATGTTGACGAGAGGAAACACGGTGAGCAAATTCGTTGCTAATGGTACCGAGCCTAGCACAAGATGCCACCTAGCACAAGATGCCACCTAGCACAAGATGCCACCTAGCACAAGATGCCACCTAGCACAAGATGCCACCTGGCACAAGATGCCACCTAGCACAAGATGCCACCTAGCACAAGATGCCACCTAGCACAAGATGCCACCTAGCACAAGATGCCACCTGGCACAAGATGCCACCTGGCACAAGATGCCACCTGGCACAAGATGCCACCTAGCACAAGATGTCATCTAGCACAAGATGCCACCTAGCACAAGATGCCACCTAGCACAAGATGCCACCTAGCACAAGATGCCACCTAGCACAAGATGCCACCTAGCACAAGATGCCACCTAGCACAAGATGCCACCTAGCACAAGATGCCACCTAGCACAAGATGCCACCTGGCACAAGATGCCACCTAGCACAAGATGCCACCTGGTACAAGATGCCACCTGGCACAAGATGCCACTAGAGCAAGATGTCACCTGGCACAAGATGCCACCTAGCACAAGACGCCACCTGGCACAAGATGCCACCTGGCACAAGATGCCACCTAGCACAAGATGCCACCTGGTACAAGATGCCACCTGACACAAGATGCCACTAGAACAAGATGTCACCTAGCACAAGATGCCACCTAGCACAAGACGCCACCTGGCACAAGATGCCACCTAGCACAAGATGCCACCTGGCACAAGATGCCACCTAGCACAAGATGCCACCTGGTACAAGATGCCACCTGGCACAAGATGCCACTAGAACAAGATGTCACCTAGCACAAGATGCCACCTAGCACAAGACGCCACTTGGCACAAGATGCCACCTAGCACAAGATGCCACCTGGCACAAGATGCCACCTGGCACAAGATGCCACCTAGCACAAGATGCCACCTGGCACAAGATACCAGCTGGCACAAGATGCCACCAAGCACATGATGCCACCTGGCATAAAATGCCACCTAGCACCTGCCACCTAGAAAATCAGAATGCAGATGTAATATACACAGACTTTGCAAAAGCATTTGACAAATGCGATCATGGCGTAATAGCCCATAAAATACGTGCTAAAGGAATAACTGGGAAAGTGGGGAGATGGATCTTCAACTTCCTAACAAATCGAACACAAAGAGTAGTGGTCAACAGAGTTAAATCGGAGGCTGCCATAGTGAAGAGCTCTGTTCCACAAGGCACAGTACTCGCCCCCATCTTATTCCTTATCCTCATATCAGACATAAACAGAGATATACACCACAGCACCGTATCATCCTTTGCGGATGATACTAGGATCTGCAGAGGCTGTCATCTGCTGAGGACGCGGTTAACCTCCAAGAAGATATAAACAAAGTTTTCCAGTGGGCAACGGTAAACAATATGATGTTCAATGAGGACAAATTCCAACTACTCCGTTATGGAAAACTGGAGGAGATAATAACTAGAACAGAGTATACTACTGACTCCGGCCATACAATAGAGCGGAAAAATAATGTAAGGGACCTGGGAGTAGTAATGTCTGAGGATCTCACTTTCAAGGATCACAACAGTGCCACGATCGCACGTGCAAAGAAAATGATAGGATGGATAATGAGAACTTTCAAAACGAGAGATGCCAAGCCCATGATGATCCTTTTCAAATCACTTGTTCTCTCTAGGCTGGAATACTGCTGTACATTAACATCTCCATACAAAGCAGGTGAAATCGCAGATCTAGAGAGTGTACAGAGATCCTTTACTGCACGTATAAGTTCTGTCAAGCACCTTAACTACTGGGAACGCTTGGAAGCACTTGACTTGTACTCGTTGGAACGCAGGAGGGAGAGATATATCATAATTTACACTTGGAAAATCTTGGAAGGAATGGTCCCAAATCTGCACACAGAAATCACTCCCTACGAAAGTAAAAGACTGGGCAGGCGATGCAAAATGCCGCCAATAAAAAGTAGGGGCGCCATTGGTACACTAAGAGAAAACACCATAAGTGTCCGGGGCCCAAAACTGTTCAACAGCCTCCCATCAAGCATTAGGGGAATTGCCAATAAACCCCTGGCTGCCTTCAAGAGAGAGCTGGACAGATACCTAAAGTCGGTGCCGGATCAGCCGGGCTGTGGCTCGTACGTCGGACTGCGTGCGGCCAGCAGTAACAGCCTAGTTGATCAGGCCCTGATCCATCGGGAGGCCTGGTCGTGGACCGGGCCGCGGGGGCGTTGATCCCCGGAATAACCTCCAGGTAACCTCCAGCACATGATGCCAGCTGGCGCAAGATACCACCTAGCACAAGATGCCACCTGGCACAAGATGCCAACTACCACATGATGCCACCTGGCACAAGATGCCACCTAGCATAAGATGCCACCTAACACAAGATGCCACCTAGGACATGATGCCACGTAGCACATGATGTAACCTGGCACAAGATGCCATCTGGCAAAAGAGAGATCAATAATCTTGTAAGTGTTAATACTCTATGATCCACACGGATTTAACGCTTCCCCCTGAATATACTACTACTAAGAAGACTCCAGTGTAGAGCTTTATCAAGTAATGTTTCGCTTTGTAAAGCTTTTCCAAGTTATGTTTCGCTCTGTGTAGAGCTTTATCATCTAATGACATAAAGCTCTACAACGAGCGACACAGACTTGATAAATCTCTACAACGAGCGAGACAGACTTGATAAAGCTCTACAACGAGCGACACAGACTTGATAAATCTCTACAACGAGCGAGACAGACTTGATAAAGCTCTACAACGAGCGACACAGACTTGATAAATCTCTACAACGAGCGAGACAGACTTGATAAAGCTCTACAACGAGCGACACAGACTTGATAAAGCTCTACAACGAGCGACACAGACTTGATAAAGCTCTACAGTGAGCGAAACGTGGTCAACGACGCCCAGATAAAAGAAAAAAGTGACCACTAATGCACCTTCATATATAGATAGATTAGGCCATAAGGAAGGCAAGATAGAAGACAGAAGATAGATAGAAGATAGATAGAAGAAATAAAAAGCATGGGGGAAGGAGGACGTTAGTTTTACGAATCGTCACTGCTAGAACGTTTTGGTTCGTCCTGAGGAATTATCAAGTCCCAGCTGAGACTGACCAGGCAAAAGTCGTCTAGAATTTACTTAGCAAATTACGGGTTATCTGTGAATTGTTCGGGTAACTTAGGGGTAACCTTGAGGTAACCTAGGGGTAACCTACGGGTAACCTAGGGGTAACCTAGGGGTAACCTAGGGGTAACCTTCGGGTAACATAGGGGTAACCTAGGGGTAACCTTGAGGCTACCTAGGGGTAACCTTGAGGTAACCTAGGGGTAACCTTCGGGTAACCTAGGGGTAACCTTGAGGTAACCTAGGGGTAGCCTTGAGGTAATCTATGGGTAACCTTCGGGTAACCTAGAGGTAACCTTCGGGTAACCTAGAGATAACCTTCGGGTAACCTAGGGGTAATCTTCGGGTAACCTAGGGGTAACCTACTGGAAATCTCCAGGTAACCTTCGGGTAACCTACGAGAAGCCTTCGGGTAACCTGCAGGTAACCTAGAGGTAACCTTCGGGTAACCTAGAGATAACCTTCGGGTAACCTAGAGGTAACCTTCGGGTAACCTAGGGGTAACTTCGGGTAACATAGAGGTAATCTTCGGGTAACCTAGCGGTAATCTTCGGGTAACCTAAGGGTAACCTTCGGGTAACCTAAGGGTAATCTTCGGGTAACCTAGGGGTAATCTTCGGGTAACCTAGCGGTAATCTTCGGGTAACATAGGGGTAACTTCGCGCAACCCTGGGATAACCTTCGGGTAACCTACAGGAAGTCTTCAGGTAACCTTCGAGTAACCTACAGGAAATCTCCAGGTAACCTTCGGGTAACCTACGGGAAGTCTTCAGGTAACCTTCGGGTAACCTTCTGGTAACCTGGAGTGAGATATATGGGAGGAAGTGCAAAATAAACTCAGTGAGGAGCACGGGTGCGGTGGGCACAATAAGGGAATACTGTATCAACATCCGGGGTCCCAGACTTTTCAACATCTTACCAGAAGATATCAGAAACACGGCTGGAACAAGTGTAGAAGCCTTCAAGAGAAAACTGGACAAGTATCTTCACCAGGTGCCAGTTCAACCAGGCTGTGATGAATATGTGGGGCAGCGGGCCACCAGCAGTAACAGCCTCTTTGACCAGGCAAGCAACAGACGAGCCTGGCCCATGGCCGGGCTCAGAGAGTAGTCAAACTCTCGAAACTCTTCAAAGGTATACCAAAAGTATTGCAGGTGGTAAAAGGAGTGAGAAATGATTGAATGAAACGTGTAGATGGAAGAGAGTGGAAAGCAGATGACAATAGAATTGACAGAGAAGGAAGAAGAAAGTGGACAGGAACACGAAGAAATAAATAATAAAGGTGAAGATGGAAGAAGAGAGGATGAAAAAGAAGCAAAAGAAGCTAGAGGTGAAACAAAAATGTAGGAAGAATACACCAAGAGGAAGAAAGAGAAAATCCACAATAGGAAGGAAACTGGTGGAGACACAGCAGGAATGAATGGAAAAACGAAAAAAGAATTATGGAATAAGAAATGGAGAGTGAGAGGGAAATTGTGTAAAGGAATACACAACTTGAGAGGAATATTTAGTGAAAGGGATACACAAGGAAAGAGGAATACACAATTTGAGAGAAATACACAGCCTGAGGGAATATACACATACTAGAGATATCCTTAAAGAATGGATGTGTGTATGATATCTCCTGGAAACATACAGGTTTATCTCTTCGTTTATATCTGATCCCTAGCAAGGACAGTTATACAGAATTATAGACTGTGTGTGCATGTGATTATATATATACATACATACATTATATATATATATATATATATATATATATATATATATATATATATATATATATATATATATATATATATATATATATATATATATATATATATATATATATATGTCGTGCCGAATATGTAAAACTGGTCAATTAGCAAGAACTCATTTAAAAATAAGTCCTTTCTGAAATTTTCTCTTATACGTTTAAATATATATTTTTTCATTAATGTTAATGTAAAAATTTTTAATTTTGCACCAAAAGAATCTTAGAAAACTTACCTAACCTTATTATAACAAGAGCAATTTATTTTAGCCTAACCCAACTAAATATATTTTAAATACGTTTTCAATAATTTAATACTAAACAAACACAATCAAATATATTTTTTTCGTTAGGTTCAGAATGATTTTGGCGAAATTATTGCATACACAAATTTTCATTTGTCCTATATGGCAAGATGAACGTTGCTATTTAAGCCAAGAACGAGTGGTACGGAATCAATAACAATACTGCGACTAGCCGAGGATTCGAACCCATGTCGTTTTGGCCTCCCTCATGGTGAGCGAAAATCATGTGATTTTCGCTCACCATGAGGCGGGCTAAAACGACATGGGTTCGAATCCTTAGCTAGCCACAGGTTGTTATTGATTCAATACCACTCGTTCGTGGTTACAATAATATATATATATATATATATATATATATATATATATATATATATATATATATATATATATATATATATACATATATCGTATGACTAGAAAAAGAGTCTTTGCATAAACACACAGTTATCCTGCCAATAGCAGCATTCCAGGCAGTATTCCAGGCAGTATTCCAGGGGATAAGAATCTGGCACTATGAAGCGAGTGCCTTGGCTCTACCTGGTACTTATCCTGGACCGTCAGTGGGCGCATTTTTAGCAAGACTAACTTACTCGAAACTCAGGTAGACTACAGCGTTACTGAAATTGTTCAGAAACTCAGGTAGACTACAGCGTTACTGAAATTGTTCAGAAACTCAGGTAGACTACAGCGTTACTGAAATTGTTCAGAAACTCAGGTAGACTACAGCGTTACTGAAATTGTTCAGAAACTCAGGTAGAACTGTAATTCTGGACTGATTCGGAAACCCAGGTAGATTGCAGCGCTGTTAAGAAGCATGGGATTAAAAATAATGAATCTAATACGAAGGCAAATGATGCAGCTCTTCTGGACGATTCTGAAGAGAAATTGCAAAGGCTGGTGAGGAATTTGGGTGTATAAAAGAAGGAAAATCAAACTCAGACTGGAATAAAGTTATACAAATAACAAAGTATATGGATAACGACAAATTTCATATCCAGGGGGGACTATGAAGATAATAAATACAGGAGGATATTTTAGCGTGCACATGCTGGAAGATAGTTTTATTAAAGTCGGGGTGAAAATATCTGTTAGATATGTAGGAAGTACTTTCCGAACATGGGTGTGAGACAGTGATTATCAAACAGAGCCTTACCCACTCCTCTGACCGAACTACCTAACACAGCATTCATTCATGGTAAAGACTGCTAGTTCTCCAACGTGTAATTTTTTCTTCAGTATTATCTGCACTACGCTGTTTAAATCCCAGGATTTAAGGAGCACGTAAGTTCCTCCGTCTTCTAATAACATGTTCACTTTTCCACTATAATCTACCTTGTCCATAATTACTATCGCATTTGCTTTGTCTGTTCCGTAAGGTGAAGTCCAGGATCTTTCCTTAATTATGGTATAACTTAGCAAATCTTTGATGACAATAGTGTTGTAGAGGTCTGAGCCAAGCTCAGACCTCTATACTCGAGGTGAAGACCAGAATAAATAAAGCGAAAAAGGTAAGTTTGTTACATCTGTGTCAAAAAAATTATCTACGAAGACATATAAATAACGTACCAGAATATACGGCACCATCACTTCTACATGGTTGAGGCACTGGTTTTGCAGGCTGCAGGGAATGGTGTGAATATCATACTTAGTATATGGTGCGTAGTCATTAAAAGAATATGTGAGGTCACCAAGGGTGTAATTCAGAGGACTGAGGAGGAGTTGTTGAGGTGGTATGGCCATGTACGGAGGGTGGAGACAGGATTACGAAGAGGGAATGTAAATATGAGGCAAGTGGTAGGCCGGTAGGGAATCCTCCCAGGAACGTTTGGCGGGAGGGGGTAAAGGAGGCTTGAAGCTTTAGGGGCTTGAGAATGCACTAGGCTTGTGTGACCGTGTTATATAGGAGTGAATGGAGACAAGTGGTTTTAAATTGACGTGATGTTGGAGTGTGAGCAAGACAGCATTTATGAAAAACGGTTACAAGCAACAACAGCAGCAGGAGCAGTAGCAGCAGCACCAGCAGGAAAAGGGGCGCTACACTGCTTGACATAATTAACTGGCAATGCCAAGTGTTCAGAAGAAGTCGTTACCTTGCCCCTCAAACCTTCTCTCTCGCAAACACTCCCATTACCTGTTGCTGCAATCTAGGGCTCCATAATGTACCGTGCTCTCTAGTAATACTGGGTGCTGGGTATTAAAGGTACTGTACCTAACTATCTCCGACCGCCTAGCAGTGAAAGCAGGTACTGTACATGTTGCTAGCCGGATGCTGTAGGCCGTATCTGAGAAAAAATGCGTAAGAAATTTCAGCTCTGCTGTGGGTCGCATCCTCAGCCATAAATGTAAATACGCAAGAAAACTCCAGACATGCTGGAAGGGATGACACACGTTGTGGAACAAGCTTTTATCCCTATGTATAACTTCATCATGTCGTAACTTGATAAAAGTTTAGAGTCAAACGTTGTCACGATAAAGGCTGTTGGTTCTCCAACGTGTATATTTCTTCACTATTATCTACATTACGCTGTGTGAATCCCAGGATTTAAGTGTTGGGTACAAAGTTTGCCCACAATGCTGTGTATCTAATGATAAAAATTAAAGGCAAATTAAACGTGTACACAATCCCAGGATGGCCAAGCACACACCAACTCCTGAGAACGAGGCTGCTGAGGGGTGCCAGGTGAATTTAAATATCTTATTTCATGACTTATACGTACGGGAGTCTACTACTAGGCTTTTAATGTGAAAAAAAACACGTTCCAGAACAAGTGTTTATTGGAACAATATTCTTCTCTGTCTACAGCTTTATTTACAAAAAAAAACTGCTTTGCAGATTAAGTCTGTTCTTTATCACGGACGCCATTTAAACACTGGGATTTAATATTAAATATTAAATGGCTCCGCACTTGTAGTTACAGACACTGAAGACGGGACAAAACGAGCATAGCTCCACTCTTGCAGTTACAAATAGGTAAACACAGCCTCTGTGATGCTGGACACACTCGCCCTACCCTCCGCTGTAAGGGAAAAGTTATCGTGTTAACAGGTAAAGGGTTCGATCCTCCACCACTCCTCGCGCTAAACAGCCCTAACAGTTTTAGCGCTTCATATAAAGGCATAAAGAAAATTATGGAGCACTGATGTAATGGCAAGAGAAAACAATGTGTGATTCTCCAGAGAACACATTTCGCCCAGGATTACGCAGCTCAAGAGAAGTACACGGTCTCTCTGATGTTAGGGTAAGTTCAGTATTGTGTATTCAAGGTGTATCTAGCAGGAGCAACTAGGTAGCATATCTCTCTCTCCTGCTCAGCGTCACGAGTACCAGCTCTGAGTGACCTTGATATATCCCACCCTGCTAGACGTAACCTACCTCTTTATTTAGCTGATGTCGGTACCTACATGTAAATATAGGTTTAATTGTGTCGAGCTAACCTAAAGTATCCTACTTTATCTTAACTCAACATGTAATAGCAAATAATTAAATTTTTGTAGTTGATTAGTCCCGTTTGAAGTTAACACACTGCAGTGCGAGCAAAAACGCACGTTCTATTTAGACGTCACTGGGTAACAACTGCAAAAAAAAGGAGCAATCACCGTAAAACACCGCCCACACGGCCACCAAGTGACAGGTGGGACACAATAATGCACACTAATGCAGGCGGCATAAAAACCCGGCAATCTGGAGGCCTGGTGGTGGAAGATAAACCACAGATGATCGCCATTACCGAGATGAGACTTATGGGAACAATAACAAATACAATATTCCCAGAGAGGTGCTACATAGCAAGGAGAGAGCGAGAGAACATCAACAGAGGAAAGTGCTCCTCATAATCAGGAAACACTGAAGAGAGATAGCATGCAATACCTACGAGATGGAAAGAGACACGAGCAGTGAAATGGGGAATTTTATTGATAATGTTACGCTCACTGTGTGGGTTTTTTGAAGCCGCCCACTTTCGTGGGCGAAACGTTGTCAGTAAAGGATCTCACTACACTGCATTTGTGTCTGTATCTCCATCAGGAAACAATGGTAATTTGAGATGCAAGTTCTCAATAGCTCATTTGTTGAGTTTACCTGGAGAGAGTTTCGGGGGTCAACGCCCCCGCGGCCCGGTCTGTGACCAGGCCTCCTGAGGGCAGTGAAGATAGCAAAGTCTGTGAGTGCAGTGATAGCAGTGAGTGAGGGCAGTGAGCAATTGAAACACTAACAGAAAGTAATTAAAACCCATTTTGTATACGAAATTCACTGAAAATACGACATAACCATTGGTGCTTGTGACGTCAAACACTCAGACGTTAATAAATAAAGCTACAACTTAAACAAACACACACACGCACACATACATACACACACACACACACATACACACACACACACACACACACATACACACACACACATGCACACACACACACATACACACACACACACACTCACACATACACCCCCCACACACACACACTCACACATACACCCCCCACACACACACTCACACATACACCCCCCACACACACACTCACACATACACCCCCACACACACACACTCACACATACACCCCCACACACACACTCACACATACACCCCCACACACACACACTCACACATACACCCCCACACACACACACTCACACATACACCCCCACACACACACACTCACACATACACCCCCACACACACACACACACTCACACATACACCCCCCCCACACACACACTCACACATTAACCGTAAACATGGAAAAGAACTCTGATAAAACATGTTTGTCACAGGTTAAAAAACACAAGCCAAACACAAACATAACGCCGAGGTAGAGAGGAAAAAAAAGTGATATATATATACTGGTCAACAAAAGCGAGGGCCACACAAACACCATAACAAAAAACAAACACACAACTTACACACAATATAAAAAAAAACACCTTATATGCAATAACAAAAAAAAACACTAAATAAACAAAAAGAACATAACACGAACAAGATTAAAAAATAAATAAGAAATGAGACAGACAGACAGACAGACACACACACACACACACACACACACACACACACACACACACACACACAACACACACACACACACACACACACACACACACAGTATTATAAAGCTCGAGGAGCAGGAAGAGTGGACCTATTAGCGAACAGTGAAGAGGAGGGGCCAGGAGCTATGACTCGACCCATGCAACCACAATCAGGTGAGAATAAGGTGAGTACACACACATACACACACACATATTCTCTCTCTCTCTCTCCCTCTCTGCACACAGGTACACTAGGGGAGGAGAGAGGTCAGGCAACATCACTGACTGACCCCGATAAGCAAACGCCAATTACCAACACAAACATTTCGCTGCTCGAAAAAGGTGATGCGAGGCAGGGTGAAGCAGGGAGAGTAGCAAGGAGAAGCAGGGAGAAAAGCGAGTGGCAGGGAGAGAAAGGGGCAGAAGCAGGGAGAGATGAGGCAAAGAGAGGTAACTGCGGGGAGACTAGCGGAGAGGCTAGGAGAGGCAGGGAAGAGTAAGGGGTGAGAAGAGGGGAGAAAGAATCGTGTAGAGGGGAAAAGAAGAAGAGGCGGAGGATGAGTTTAAAGACAGGATGAGTGGAAGAGAGAGAGAGACGGAAGGCGAGAGGGGGGAAAAGTGACAAGAGAAAGGGGGTGAAAAAGAAAAGGGAGAAATGAGGGAGGGAGAGAGAGAGAGGGAGGGAAGCATAGAAACCATGAATATGTACTCAAGAGATTGTACCCACAATATGAACCATCATACTGTACCCTAGTATAAAACCTCATACTGTACTCCAGTATGAAGCCTCATTTTGTACTCCAGTATGAAGCTTCATACTGTACTCCAGTATGAAGCCTCATACTGTACTCCAGTCTGAAGCCTCATACTGCACTCCAGTATGAAGCCTCATACTGTACTCCAGTCTAAAGCTTCATACTGTACTCCAGTATGAAGCCTCATACTGTACTCTAGTATGAAGCCTCATACTGTACTCCAGTATGAAGCCTCATACTGTACTCCAGTATGAAGCCTCATACTGTACTCCAGTATGAAGCCTCATTTTGTACTCCAGTCTAAAGCTTCATACTGTACTCCAGTATGAAGCCTCATACTGTACTATAGTATGAAGCCTCATACTGTACTCCAGTATGAAGCCTCATACTGTACTCCAGTATGAAGCCTCATACTGTACTCCAGTATGAAGCCTCATACTGTACTCCAGTATGAAGCCTCATACTGTACTCCAGTATGAAGCCTCATACTGTACTCCAGTAGGAACCCTCATACTGTACTCTAGTATGAAGCCTCATACTGTACTCCAGTATGAAGCCTCATACTGTACTCCAGTATGAAGCCTCATACTGTACTCCAGTATGAACCCTCATACTGTACTCTAGTATGAAGCCTCATACTGTACTCCAGTATGAAGCCTCATACTGTACTCCAGTATGAAGCCTCATACTGTACTCCAGTATGAAGCCTCATACTGTACTCCAGTATGAAGCCTCATACTGTACTCCAGTATGAAGCTTCATACTGTACTCCAGTATGAACCCTCATACTGTACTCCAGTATGAAGCCTCATACTGTACTCTAGTATGAAGCCTCATACTGTACTCCAGTATGAACCCTCATACTGTACTCCAGTATGAAGCTTCATACTGTACTCCAGTATGAACCCTCATACTGTACTCCAGTATGAACCCTCATACTGTACTTCAGAAAGTAAATGTTTCTCACTTCCCAATAGTTTGTAAGAAGGAAACAAGAGTGATGTAGCGGAACTCTGAGAGAATGACAGAGAAAGTTAACTTTAACAATTGCAAATGACTCAATTAAATACTCGTGCACGCACGGTCTCTCTCTTTCTTTCTCTCTCTCTCTCTCTCTCTCTCTCTCCTCTCTCTCTCTCTCTCTCTCTCTTTTGTCTCGCTTTTTGCTGAAAGAATGTTTAATCGGATAGAAAGTTAGCCATAGCTGAAAGTTAGCCACAGCGTCACCTTCTCTCTCTCTCTCTCTCTCTCTCTCTCTCTCTCTCTCATGTATATGTGCCTGGTCCCGCTGACCTCAATTCGAGGAGGAAATACAGACCAATGTACATAGGGTATAATAGCTGAGGTCAGTGATGCTTGACAGAGAAAAGAAAAGGTCTTTGTTAGAGCTATCTCTTGTGGATGGTGATATGACCTTCCAGAGGAAGAGGTCCAGAAAGGGCGGAGGCGGAGGTGGAGGAGACAGAATGAGGTATGGGAGAGAGAGGAGAGGAAGTAAGGCTGGTAGAGAATGATGAAAGGGGGCGAGAGGGAATGGCCAAGTAGAAGAAAGGAAGATTGAAGAATGGAAGAAAGATAAGAGGAGGAGGTAGGAAGGCAGGAAGGAGGATAAGAAGATGGGGTAGGAAGGCAGGAAGGATAATCTTTAGGGAGGTGACAGACTTGATGAAGGACCTGGAAAGAATGCAGACAGATGGGAGAGTATGAGGTTAAGATGGGTATTCATTCTACCCATTCCTTCCTTTACATCCTTCCCTCCCTTCCTTCATTCTCGCCCTCCATTCATTCCTTCCTCTCTTCCTCGTTTCCTCCAGCTCATATCTTCATGATGTTGACTCTGAACGAACATCAATAGTAACACACACAAACATCAACACCAACACCATCACTACCACACACCAACATCAACACCATCACTACCACACACCAACATCAACACCATCACTACCACACACCAACATCAACACCATCACTACCACACACCAACATCAACACCATCACTACCACACACCAACATCTACACCATCACTACCACACACCAACATCTACACCATCACTACTACACACCAATATCAACACCATCACTACCACACACCAACATCAACACCATCACTACCACACACCAACATCAACACCATCACTACCACACACCAACATCAACACCATCACTACCACATACCACATCAACACCATCACTACCACACACCAACATCAACACCATCACTACCACTCACCAACATCAACACCATCACTACCACACACCAACATCAACACCTCACTACCACACACCAACATCTACACCATCACTCTCACACACCAACATCAACACCATCACTCTCACACACCAACATCAACACCATCACTACCACACACCAACACAACACCATCACTACCACACACCAACATCTACACCATCACTATCACACACCATCAACACCATCACTACTACACACCAATTCAACACCATCACTGCCACACACCAACATCAACACCATCACTACCACTCACCAACATCAACACCATCACTACCACACACCAACATCAACACCATCACTACCACTCACCAACATCAACACCATCACTACCACACACCAACATCAACACCATCATTTACCACTCACCAACATCAACACCATCACTACCACACACCAACATCAACACCATCACTACCACTCACCAACATCAACACCATCACTCCCAAACACACCAACATCAACACCATCACTACCACACACCAACATCAACACCATCACTACCACACACCAACATCAACACCATCACTACCACTCACCAACATCTAACACCATCAACTACCACTCACCAACATCAACACCATCACTCTCACACACCAACATTCAACACCATCACTACCACTCACCAACATCAACACCATCACTCTCACACACCAACATCAACACCATCACTCTCACACACCAACATCAACCCCATCACTACCACTCACAACATCAACACCATCACTACCACACACCAACATCAACACCATCACTACCACTCACCAACATCAACACCATCACAAACCACACACCAACATCAACACCATCACTCTCACACACCAACATCAACACCATCACTCTCACACACCAACATCAACACCATCACTCTCACACACCAACATCAACACATCACTCTCACACACCAACATCAACACCATCACTACCACTCACCAACATCAACACCATCACTCTCACACACCAACATCAACACCATCACTCTCACACACCAACATCAACACCATCACTACCACTCACCACATCAACACCATCACTACCACACACCAACATCAACACCATCACTACCACTCACCAACATCAACACCATCACTACCACACACCAACATCAACACCATCACTCTCACACACCAACATCAACACCATCACTACCACTCACCAACATCAACACCATCACTACCACTCACCAACATCAACACCATCACTCTCACACACCAACATCAACACCATCACTACCACTCACCAACATCAACACATCACTCTCACACACCAACATCAACACCATCACTACCACTCACCAACATCAACACCATCACTACCACTCACCAACATCAACACCATCACTACCACTCACCAACATCAACACCATCACTACCACACACCAACATCAACACCATCACTACCACTCACCAACATCAACACCATCACTACCACACACCAACATCAACACCATCACTACCACTCACCAACATCAACACCATCACTACCACTCACCAACATCAACACCATCACTACCACACACCAACATCAACACAGGTCATCAATACTAACACACATTAACAGCATCAATACAACACCTGCCATCATCAATATAACTAATGAGAGTTTGCAAGAAAAATATATATGAATTGCAACATTTAAAATTACTACTCAAATTACATTACTTAAATTATATTTAAAATTAGGAATTATTTTTTTAAGCTTCAAACATTACGCTAAAAATGCCAAAAAATTCTCTTCGTGTAATTTACATCTGTGATGGGGAAAGCTGCTGTTCTTAAAGATCTCTTCATCCAAGGAAATTGAGTTACTTTCTCCCCTTCTCTGTCTTAAATCTAACGACCCCCATTTTCCAGATACTGTACTGATCCCTACCGTTCCAGCGCCTCCCCATGATTACGTTTTATACTCTATCCGGCCAATTTTTTCACCCCATTCTTCACGATTTTTCCCTGACGTTACAAATTTTCTAGACAGAGTTGAACTTTCACCACAATAACAGTTTGTTCTTCACCTGTCTTGTTCATCAGGTTCCTGTTTAATGCTATTTCTAACGCTATAATTTCTGTTTTCCCTGTTGTTTCCTCTCTTGTTTGTTGGTCATGAATTTGTAAAAATATAAGCTTGAAACAGAAGTAATGTTTAAGAAAGTTGGGTGCAGTAATGTTTAAGAAAGTTGGGTACAGTAATGTTTAAGAAAGTTGGGTACAGTAATGTTTAAGAAAGTTGGGTACAGTAATGTTTAAGAAAGTTGGGTACAGTAATGTTTAAGAAAGTTGGGTACAGTAATGTTTAAGAAAGTTGGGTACAGTAATGTTTAAGAAAGTTGGGTACAGTAATGTTTAAGAAAGTTGGGTACAGTAATGAATGCTGATAGTGCTCTAGCCAGTAGCAACACTGCAAAACGTTATCAACACAAGTAGCAACGCTACAACACGTCAACACGAGCAGCAACACTACAAGATCATCAACACCAGTAGCAACATTACAACACGTCATAAACGCCAGTAGCAACACTACGTCTTCACCACCAGTAGCAACACTACAGCACATTATCAACACAAGTAGCAACGCTACAACACGTCATCAGCACCAGTAGCAACACTACACGTCAACACCAGTAGCAACACTACAACACGTCATCAACACCAGCAGCAACACTACAACACGTCATCAACACCAGTAGCAACACTACAACACGTCATCAACACCAGTAGCAACGCTACAACACGTCATCAGCACCAGTAGCAACACTACAACACGTCAACACCAGTAACAACACTACAACACGTCATCAACACCAGCAGCATACACACATCACATACAACACGTCAACAGCACCAGTAGCAACACTACAACACGTCAACACCAGTAGCAACACTACAACACGTCATCAACACCAGCAGCAACACTACAGCACATCATCAACACCAGTAGCAACACTACAACACGTCATAAGCGCCAGTAGCAACACTACAACACGTCATCAACACCAGTAGCAACACTACAGCACATCATCAACACCAGTAGCAACATTACAACACGTCATCAACACAAGTAGCAACGCTACAACACGTCATCAGCACCAGTAGCAACACTACAACACGTCAACACCAGTAACAACACTACAACACGTCATCAACACCAGCAGCAACACTACAACACGTCATCAACACCAGCAGCAACGCTACAGTACATCATCAACACCAGTAGCAACACTACAACACGTCATAAACGCAGTAGCAACACCACAATACGTCTTCACCACCAGTAGCAACACCACAGCACATCATCAACACCAGTAGCAACACTACAACACGTCATAAACGCCAGTAGCAACACTACAACACGTCATCAACACCAGTAGCAACACTACAACACGTCATCAACACCAGTAGCAACATTACAACACGTCATAAACGCCAGTAGCAACACTATAATACGTCTTCACCACCAGCAGCAACACTACAGCACATCATCAACACCAGTAGCAACACTACAACACGTCATCAACACCAGTAGCAACATTATAACACGTCATAAACGCCAGTAGCAACACCACAATACGTCTTCACCACCAGTAGCAACACTACAGCACATCAACACCAGTAGCAACATTACAACACGTCATAAACGCCAGTAGCAACACCACAATACGTCTTCACCACCAGTAGCAACGACCACAGTAGCACATACAAACGCAAACCAGTAGCACACATACGTTTACCACCATAGCAACTAAACATCAACACCAGTAGCAAATTACAACAGTTACCATAAACGCCAGCAGCAGCACTACAATACGTCTTACCACTACAACCCAGTAGCAACACTACAGCACATCAACACCAGTAGCAACATTACAACACGTCATAAACGCCAGTAGCAACACCACAATACGTCTTCACCACCAGTAGCAACACTACAGCACATCAACACCAGTAGCAACATTACAACACGTCATAAACGCCAGTAGCAACACCAAAACCTCACAACATACGTTCATCACCAGTAGCAACACTACACACATCAACAACCAGGTTGACAACTAAACAGTCATAACATCGGTTAGGCATAAGATCCTAGTTATGCCAGTCAAACTAGTTTTCTTAGCAACAGTTCTCTTTTAACTGTTAGTTAAGGGTGGGTATAATGGCTTTGCTGTAATGTGGCGGCAAGTTGGGAGTGGCCATTTTTTTCTTCGTCAACTCATCAACGCGGCCGTGGAAGACAAAGTGTTGCCTCTGAAGCCAATACTCAATTTCAGCAAGTTGACGGAAGTGACTAGAGAAAAGGTGAATACAAAGGAGGGATGGGGGGAGAGAGGGAGAGTGTGTGTGTGTGTGTGTGTGTGTGTGTGTGTGTGTGTGTGTGTGTGTGTGTGTGGTGTGTGTGTGTGTGTGTGTGTGTGTGTGCTCACCTATTTTTAGTTGCAGGGGGTCGGTTCATAGCTCCTGGCCCCGCCTCTTCACTGACTGCTACTAAGTTCTCTCTCTCCCTGCTCCATGAGCTTTATCAAATCTAGTCTTAAAACAATGTATGGTTTCTGCCTCCACTACGTCACTTTCTAGGCTATTCCAATTCCTGACAACTCTATGACTGAAGAAATACATCCTAACATCCATTTCACTCATCGGAGTTATCAACTTCCAATTGTGACCCCTCGTTTCTGTGTCCCATCTCTCGAAGATCTTGTCTTTGTCCACTTCGTCAATTCTTTGCAGTATTTTATATGTCGTTATCATGTCTTCCCTGACCCATCTGTCCTCCAGTGTCGTCAGGCAGATTTCCCTTAACCTTTCTTCGAAGGACAATTCACTTAGCTCTGGGACTAGTTTTGTTGCAAACCTTTGTACTTTCTCTAATTTCTTGACGTGCTTGACCAGGTGTGGATTCCAAACTGGTGCTGCATACTCCAATATGGGAATAACGTATAAGGTGTACAGAGTCTTGAACGATTGTGTGTGTGTGTGTGTGTGTGTGTGTGTGTGTGTGTGTGTGTGTGTGTGTGTGTGTGTGTGTGTGTGTGTGTGTGTGTGTGTGTGTGTGTGTGTGTGTGTGGCGCGAGCCAAAATGTAATTAGCAACAAGAATTGCAACAACGACTATTGGCAACCTGCAACGTAAACAGCCGCCCATCAAGCCTTTATGAACACTGCCACTCACAGACCACTTTCTGTTCCTTCTTCTGTTGCAACAGGTGCTCCTCCTGTTACCTGTGTGGTACACCTGTGGCCGATTTCCAGGAATTTTCTTCCCTACTAGCCTGGCCTTTACCCAAGCTTTCTTACTAAGTGCCTGATCAGCCAGGCTGTTGCTGATAGCGTCCCTATGTTCCACATAGCCAAAACAGCTTGGTTGATTTGGCAGCTGGCGGCGGTTGTGTTCTAGTTTCGTCTTGAACATCTCTACACTTGTTCCCGCAATATTTCTCATATCTGCTGATAACAGGTTAATGTGTCTTGCGGCATGGATGATGACAAAATGTTCTCTTACTGTGCCGAAGGCGGGCCCTGCTTTATATTGGACTTATTTCACACTTCCTTCAATATCTCTCACTCTAGAATGTATCATGGTAGTGTGTAGATCTGACTCTAGACCCTCAAGTATTTTTCACGTATATATTATCAGGAATATCACACTTCACTGCATAGCTCACATTACCAACATTCTAAGACGTTCCCATATAGTTTAAATGCTTTGTCGAATCTATGGGGATAGTGAACTATCTCTGTTTCTGCTCCAGCTCTTGTACAACTCCTGCTTTGAACGGAGTCAAAACTGAACAGTATTCTAAGCGAGAGAACACAAGTGATCTCAATAGCATCGCCAATGGCTTGTTTTTACCCCCTTTTGTATCTAAAGTTCTCATTATCCATCCTGTCAATTTGTTTTAGTGTTTGCTGCATTCTCTTTCTAGTGCTCTCTAAATGACATATAATCTGACACATCATTATTCTTAAGTTAGACACATGTGCAGCACTGGGGTATCTTTTTTGTGGAAACGTTTCGCCAGTTTCTTCATCAGTCCAATACAAAGAAGATTGGTGAGGATCAGAAAGAGTTTGAGGTAATCAGTCCCCGAAACTCCTGGTCTTCACCATTCTTCTTTGTACTGGACTGGGGAAGCCACTGTGTGGCGAAACGTTCCACAGTAAAGATACCCAAGTGTTGCACATGTATCTAATTTATCAACCTGTCGGTTCTCTGAACCATTTATTTACATTCCAAATCTGTTACCTGTTTCTTCTTCTTCTTCTTCTTCTTCTTCATTATTATTATTATTATAACCATGCGCGAAACCAGTAAGGGTCATACAGCGCTGACTTATTTCTTATGTTGTAGGAGAGGATCTGCCTTCGTTATGGGCTCTTCATTCTTCCCACATCTAAGTCACTGTAATCTGGCACAAGTGACCATCACATTATTTTCACAAGACCAGTGGAAAACTTTACTGATATATTACTGCATTTTTTCTGCATATTCAACTGAGGCGACTTCACAGTTTAAGGCTCGAGTATTTCCCCGTACTATTTCTGGTACAATGCTGTTGTCTAGAGTATTCTCCTATACTATTTCTGGTACAATGCTGTTGTCTAGAGTATTCTCCTATACTATTTCTGGTACAATGCTGTTGTCTAGAGTATTCTCCTATACTATTTCTGGTACAATGCTGTTGTCTAGAGTATTCTCCTATACTATTTCTGGTACAATGATGTTGTCTAGAGTATTCTCCTATACTATTTCTGGTACAATGCTGTTGTCTAGAGTATTCTCCTATACTATTTCTGGTACAATGCTGTTGTCTAGAGTATTCTCCTATACTATTTCTGGTACAATGCTGTTGTCTAGAGTATTCTCCTATACTATTTCTGGTACAATTCTGTTGTCTAGGGTATTCTCCTATACTATTTCTGGTACAATTCTGTTGTCTAGAGTATTCTCCTATACTATTTCTGGTACAATGCTGTTGTCTAGAGTATTCTCCTATACTATTTCTGGTACAATTCTGTTGTCTAGAGTATTCTCCTATACTATTTCTGGTACAATGCTGTTGTCTAGAGTATTCTCCTATACTATTTCTGGTTACCTGGTTACCTGGAGGTTATTCCGGGGATCAACGCCCCCGCGGCCCGGTCCACGACCAGGCCTCCCGATGGATCAGGGCCTGATCAACTAGGCTGTTACTGCTGGCCGCACGCAGTCCGACGTACGAGCCACAGCCCGGCTGATCCGGCACCGACTTTAGGTATCTGTCCAGCTCTCTCTTGAAGGCAGCCAGGGGTTTATTGGCAATTCCCCTAATGCTTGATGGGAGGCTGTTGAACAGTTTTGGGCCCCGGACACTTATGGTGTTTTCTCTTAGTGTACCAATGGCGCCCCTACTTTTTATTGGCGGCATTTTGCATCGCCTGCCCAGTCTTTTACTTTCGTAGGGAGTGATTTCTGTGTGCAGATTTGGGACCATTCCTTCCAAGATTTTCCAAGTGTAGATTATGATATATCTCTCCCTCCTGCGTTCCAACGAGTACAAGTCAAGTGCTTCCAAGCGTTCCCAGTAGTTAAGGTGCTTGACAGAACTTATACGTGCAGTAAAGGATCTCTGTACACTCTCTAGATCTGCGATTTCACCTGCTTTGTATGGAGATGTTAATGTACAGCAGTATTCCAGCCTAGAGAGAAAAAGTGATTTGAAAAGGATCATCATGGGCTTGGCATCTCTCGTTTTGAAAGTTCTCATTATCCATCCTATCATTTTCTTTGCACGTGCGATCGTGGCACTGTTGTGATCCTTGAAAGTGAGATCCTCAGACATTTACTACTCCCAGGTCCCTTACATTATTTTTCCGCTCTATTGTATGGCCGGAGTCAGTAGTATACTCTGTTCTAGTTATTATCTCCTCCAGTTTTCCATAACGGAGTAGTTGGAATTTGTCCTCATTGAACATCATATTGTTTACCGTTGCCCACTGGAAAACTTTGTTTATATCTTCTTGGAGGTTAACCGCCGTCCTCAGCAGATGACAGCCTCATGCAGATCCTAGTATCATTCGCAAAGGATGATACGGTGCTGTGGTGTATATCTCTGTCTATGTCTGATATGAGGATAAGGAATAAGATGGGGGCGAGTACTGTGCCTTGTGGAACAGAGCTCTTCACTATGGCAGCCTCCGATTTAATTCTGTTGACCACTACTCTTTGTGTTCGATTTGTTAGGAAGTTGAAGATCCATCTCCCCACTTTCCCAGTTATTCCTTTAGCACGTATTTTATGGGCTATTACGCCATGATCGCATTTGTCAAATGCTTTTGCAAAGTCTGTGTATATTACATCTGCATTCTGATTTTCTTCCAGTACATTGCTGTTGTCTAGAGTATTCTCCTATACTATTTCTGGTACAATGTTGTTGTCTAGAGTATTCTCCTATACTATTTCTGGTACAATGCTGTTGTCTAGAGTATTCTCCTATACTATTTCTGGTACATTGCTTTTGTCTAGAGTATTCTCCTATACTATTTCTGGTACAATGCTGTTATCTAGAGTATTATCCTATACTATTTCTCCTACAATGCTGTTTTCCATCACTTACCATTTACTATTTCCGAGATTTAAATCTCTACTGAGAACAACAGCTGATGTAGGATTCCCCTGGCTTAAACGGTAGCTATTCAATCTTCCCTGTCTATTCAGTGAATTATTTCTGTTAGTGTCCCCGTTGATCAAGACGTTATTGTTGCTCCAGGTATTTCTGATGTTGATAGAAATGCTTTTCCTGTTGTTTCACACGCTCCTGTTGCAAGTGCTACTGTTGCTCCATATGATGTTTCTGTTGCTGTGTGATTGTTGGTGGGAGTGAACATTGTTGTTGTGTGATTGTTGGTGGGAGTGATTTTTGTTGTTGTGTGATTGTCCACGAACGCTTTTGATCCAGAGTCTCCACGTCCACGAACGGCTCTTACACCAGAGCCGCGCAGTGCAGCTGCTGATGTCGACCTCCTAATAAGTGTCAGCTTCATCGCTCTGAGAGGAAAACTTTTAATCACCTCACTGGACTGTGTGATGTTCAGGAGTAACAAGTCATGTTATGGCTACTTCTGTCACTCGATCCTTCGTGACACACGATCTATGCAAGAGCGTCCACGTTATGAGCAAGCGTTTCTCATATGATATAATGATTATGTATATCATATATTAATCAACTATATCATAAGATATATATTTATATATACTATAATATATATATATATATATATTATTATATATTTATCATATTGTCGTGCCGAATAGGTAAAACTGGTCAATTAGCTGAGAACTTGTTTAAAATTAAGTCATTTCTAAAATTTTCTCTTATACATTTAAAAATACATTTTTTCATTTATGTAATATAAAAATTAACGATTTTGTACCAAAAGCACCTTAGGAAACTTACCTAACCTTATTATAACAAGCGCAATTTAATTTAGCCTAATCAAACTAAATATATTTTATATAAGTTTGCAGTAATTTAATAATAAACACAATGAAATATATATTTTTTCGTCAGATTCAGAATGATTTTTGCGAAATTACTGCATATACAAATTTTAGTTCGCCTTATTCGGCAAGAAGTGCGTTGCTAATCGCAAGTTTTACTTATTAGGCACGACACACACACACACACACACAATCATATATATATATATTATATAATATATAAATATATATATATTATTTATATATTATATATTAATTATCATATATAATATTATAGTTACTTATTATATTATATATATTTATATATTATGAACTATAATATATCATATATATATATATATATATATATATATATATATATATATATATATATATATATATATATATATATATTAATATATATACATATATATAATATATATATATATATATATATATATATATATATATATATATATACGTATATATATTCCTAGTTACTCACATCATATACATTATAAAGCTTTTATTGAGCCAGCTGGAGAGAGAGAGAGAGAGAGAGAGAGAGAGAATTCTGTCGTCTCTCCCATGCCGTTTTTCATTCCTCTTCTCCACAATGCCCTACAACCTTTGCTCCTTTTTTTTCCAGCCATCAAGGCCAAAATATCCCCCCTTTTCCCCTCTAGGCCAACTCCTCTCCCTCTCCCCCCAATCCCTTTTGGTCAACTTCTACCTTCACAGCGTCCGCAAGTGACTGCCTGGCCACAACATTCATAACACTCCATAACACTAAACTCTCCACTAAGACTCGTCCTCGGCCCTATTTCACAATGTTTCGGACGGGACGAGCCTTAAACCAACACGGCTGAGCGATGTACCTAAAACCCTCTTATGTGCCAGAATGGTTTGGACGGGATAAGCCTTAAACCAACACAATTGAGCAAAGCAAAGTGAAATCCCCCTTCCGTTGTTTACGGCCAGGTTGTTGCTACCCTCTTTGGTGTCGGACCGATAGATGGTGTTGAACAGATAGATGGATTAATGGTATGAAGTGGTGGGGGCTCCAGTAGTGGGGGTTTCAGTGATTGAAGCTCCAGTGGTAGGGGCTCCAGTGGTAGGGACTTTAGTGGTAGGGGCTCCAGTGGTAGGGGATCCAGTGGTAGGGATTCCATTGGTAGGGGCTCCGGTAGTAGGGGCTCTAGTGGCAGGGACTCCTGTGGTAGGGGCTCCAGTGGTAGGGGCTCTAGTGACAGGGGCTCCTGTGGTAGGGGCTCTAGTGGCAGGGGCTCCAGTGGTAGGGGCTCCAGTGGTAGGGGCTCCAGTGGTAGGGGCTCCGGTAGTAGGGGCTCCAGTGGTAGGGGCTCCAGTGGTAGGGGCTCCAGTGGTAGGGGCTCCAGTGGTAGGGGCTCCAGTGGTAGGGGCTCCAGTGGTAGGGGCTCCAGTGGTAGGGGCTCCAGTGGTAGGGGCTCCGGTAGTAGGGGCTCTAGTGGCAGGGGCTCCAGTTATAGAGCTTGTGTTGATGAAGGTCTCAGAAAATTCATCAGTATAATAACACTGTTGTGGGCATCACAACATTAAAGAAGACACCGGAGACACAGCAATACAGAGGACACACGTACGCATCGTTAACTTTATCAACAAAACGTTTCGCTCACCAGGAACTTTACCGTATTAATAAAGCCGCTCTTATACACCTCTATAAAACTAGGGTTAATTTTTTGAACATGCCATAGAAACAGTACACCAAAATTGAATAACACGTGAAAAAGACCTTCACAGTACTTTTTAATCAATTTCGATTCACCTTTTCCAACCGCATTTGTCCCCTCTCAAAAAAAAAATCGCACTATAAACGATACTTTTGTTTTTTTCAACAAGTCGGCCGTCTCCCACCGAGGCAGGGTGACCCAAAAAAGAAAGAAAATTCCCAAAAAGAAAATACTTTCATCATCATTCAACACTTTCACCACACTCACACATAATCACTGTTTTTGCAGAGGTGCTCATAATACAACAGTTTAGAAGCATATACATATAAAGATACACAACATATCCCTCCAAACTGCCAATATCCCAAACCCCTCCTTTAAAGTGCAGGCATTGTACTTCCCATTTCCAGGACTCAAGTCCGACTATATGAAAGTAACCGGTTTCCCTGAATCCCTTCACTAAATATTACCCTGCTCACACTCACAACAGATCGTCAGGTCCCAATACATAAGAGAATATATATTTTATTTTTCGTCTGGCCTACATACACAGCGTGCTAGTGGCCTTATTTTGTGCTCAACACTATTTGTAAACTACAATACAGAAATAACTCGCACATAGCAGAGGCTATTTGTGTATTGTACCAGTCACTGTATTGTACCAGTCACTGTATTGTACCAGTCACTGTATTGTACCAGTCACTGTATTGTACCAGTCACTGTATTGTACCAGTCACTGTATTGTGCCATTTCGTTCTCTATTTAAACTTAAATTTTGTATAATAAGAAAGTTTTACTTGTTTACAAGTCTCTTGTTGTACACCGATATTACTCGACTACGTATTTACTAAAAATATAAAGAAGAGCATTCTTCTACCAGGAAATCACTGCTGCCGATAGAGAGGGAACGGAGACAGAAGCCCTCCATATCTGCTGCAGGGAATTCCTGCAGGAGAAATGCTCTTTTCTCTAAGTAGCGCTCAGTAGAGAAGGGGAGAGAAATTCTGATTATGAATTATATGGCTTACCGGTAGTCCAGGTCGGACCGAAACGTCGTTGTACGTTTCAGTCTCCTGTGCGCGGGTTATTTGTGTATTGTTCCAGTCACGGCATTGTGTCTTTTCGACTCACGAAATTATAATGACACTATTGCAAACCACGGTACGGGCGGGTGTTGAACTCGCGGCGAGTGAGTCCTAAAGCTTCAGTCTCACTAGCCGCGAGTTCAAACGCCACCCGTACCGAGGTTTGTGTCTTTGTATTCTTTAAGCTACTTGCAAATAACGTGATTGGCAACATCATTTGAGGGACAAATTAAAAACGCAGAACAAGAATCAGTTGGATTATAAGAAAAGAAACAACGAAGGGGAAAAATTAAATAAATCACCGAAAAGAAAAAAATCGGAGCAAAACAGTGAAGAGAGAAAAAATAACAGTGAAACAGTGAATTCTTGTGTAATCATTTACTACAAATATTAGCCTGATCATGGACGGGCCGCAGGGGCGTTGACCCCCGAAACAGCCTCTCGGTATACTACTCCAGGTATCCATCTCCCTGTATCTGAGACACACGCTACCGATCTGCTTTCAGTTATCCACATGTTTCTCTGCCACAAATAATTACTGAAGGACTGGAAAATGGCCACTAGAGAACACTGGAAAATGGTCACTAGAGAACACTGGAAAATGGCCACTAGAGAACACCTTAAATGGTCACAGAGAACACTGGAAAATGTCACTAAAGAACACTGGAAATGGTCACTAGAGAACACTGGAAAATGGTCACTAGAGAACACCTGAAAATGGCCACTAGAGAACACCTGAAAATGGTCACTAGAGAACACCTGAAAATGGCCACTAGAGAACACCTGAAAATGGTCACTAGAGAACACTGGAAAATGGTCACTAGAGAACACTGGAAAATGGTCACTAGAGAACACCTGAAAATGGTCACTAGAGAACACCTGAAAATGGCCACTAGAGAACACCTGAAAATGGTCACTAGAGAACATCTGAAAATGGGCACTAGAGAACACTGGAAAATGGTCACTAGAGAACGCCTGAAAATGGCCACTAGGGAACACCTTAAAATGGTCACTAGAGAACATCTGAAAATGGGCACTAGAGAACACCTGAAAATGGTCACTGGAGAACATCTGAAAATGGGCACTAGAGAACATCTGAAAATGGGCACTAGAGAACACCTGAAAATGGTCACTAGAGAACACCTGAAAATGGTCACTAGAGAACATCTGAAATGGCACTAGAGAACACCGAAATGGTCACTAGAGAACACCTGAAAATGGTCACTAGAGAACATCTGAAAATGGGCACTAGAGAACACTGGAAAATGGTCACTAGAGAACGCCTGAAAATGGTCACGAGAGAACACTGTAAAACAGATTTGCAATACCAAATCCTGTTGGGTTTACTATCAGAAAAAAATACTGTTTCAGAATTATATCCATCATTACGATAGAGTAAATAAATGGACAGCTTGAGTACAGACACAAGAACAAGTACAGACACAAGAACAAGTACAGACGCGGTAACAAACATAAATACATTTATAAGTTCACACAGTAACACACAGTGGCCAGAAGAGCTCATGCATGCAGGGCAAAGCTCCTGATCATGGGTGACTTTAACCACAAGGAGATCGATTGGGAGAACTTGGACCCACATGGGGGCCAAGATACATGGAGGGCTAAGATGATGGAGGTGGTACTGGAAAACTTCATGTGCCAACACGTAAGGGACACTACAAGAGAGAGAGGAGAGGATGAACCAGCAAGGCTGGACTTAGTATTCACCTTGAGTAGTGCAGATATCGAGGACATCACATATGAAAGACCCCTTGGGGCCAATGACCATGTGGTTTTAAGCTTCGAATACACAGTAGAGCTACAAGTGGAGGGAGAAGCAGGAAGGCCAGGACGAATGAAGCCAAACTACAAGAAAGGGGACTACACAGGAATGAGGAACTACCTGAACGGGGTTCAGTGGGACAGAGAACTGGCAGGGAAGCCAGTTAATGAGATGATGGAATATGTAGCAACAAAATGCAAGGAGGCTGAGGAGAGGTTTGTACCCAAGGGTAACAGGAATAATGAAAAAGCCAGGATGAGCCCATGGTTTACCCAAAGGTGCAGGGAGGCAAAAACCAAGTGTGCTAGGGAATGGAAGAAATATAGAAGGTAAAGGACCCAGGAGAATAAGGAGAACAGTCGTAGAGCCAGAAACGAATATGCACAGATAAGAAGGGAGGCCCAAAGACAATATGAAAATGACATAGCAGCGAAAGCCAAATCTGACCCGAAACTGTTGTACAGCCACATCAGGAGGAAAACAACAGTCAAGGACCAGGTAATCAGGCTAAGGAAGGAAGGAGGAGAGACAACAAGAAATGACCGTGAAGTATGTGAAGAACTCAACAAGAGATTCAAAGAAGTGTTCACAGAGGAGACAGAAGGGACTCCAGAAAGACGGAGAGGTGGGGCACACCACCAAGTGCTGGACACAGTGCACACAACCGAGGAAGAAGTGAAGAGGCTTCTGAGTGAGCTAGATACCTCAAAGGCAATGGGGCCAGATAACATCTCCCCATGGGTATTGAGAGAGGGAGCAGAGGCGCTATGTGTACCCCTAACAACAATATTCAATACATCTATCGAAACAGGGAGATTGCATGAGGCATGGAAGACAGCAAATGTAGTCCCAATCTTTAAAAAAGGAGACAGACATGAAGCATTAAACTACAGACCAGTGTCACTGACATGTATAGTATGCAAAATCATGGAGAAGATTATCAGGAGAAGAGTGGTGGAACACCTAGAAAGGAATGATCTCATCAACAGCAGCCAACATGGTTTCAGGGACGGGAAATCCTGTGTCACAAACCTACTGGAGTTCTATGACATGGTGACAGCAGTAAGACAAGAGAGAGAGGGGGGGTGGATTGCATTTTCTTGGACTGCAAGAAGGCGTTTGACACAGTTCCACACAAGAGATTCTTGCAAAAACTGGAGGACCAAGCAGGGATAACAGGGAAGGCACTTCAATGGATCAGGGAATACTTGTCAGGAAGACAGCAGCGAGTCATGGTACGTGGCGAGGTGTCAGAGTGGGCACCTGTGACCAGCGGGGTCCCGCAGGGGTCAGTCCTAGGACCAGTGCTGTTTCTGGTATTTGTGAACGACATGACGGAAGGAATAGACTCTGAGGTGTCCCTGTTTGCAGATGACGTGAAGTTGATGAGAAGAATTCACTCGATCGAAGACCAGGCAGAACTACAAAGGGATCTGGACAGGCTGCAGACCTGGTCCAGCAATTGGCTCCTGGAGTTCAATCCCACCAAGTGCAAAGTCATGAAGATTGGGGAAGGGCAAAGAAGGCCGCAGACGGAGTACAGTCTAGGGGGTCAGAGACTACAAACCTCACTCAAGGAAAAAGATCTTGGGGTGAGTATAACACCAGGCACATCTCCTGAAGCGCACATCAACCAAATAACTGCTGCAGCATATGGGCGCCTAGCAAACCTCAGAACAGCATTCCGACATCTTAATAAGGAATCATTCAGGACCCTGTACACCGTGTATGTTAGGCCCATATTGGAGTATGCGGCACCAGTTTGGAACCCACACCTAGCCAAGCACGTGAAGAAACTAGAGAAAGTGCAAAGGTTTGCAACAAGACTAGTCCTAGAGCTAAGAGGTATGTCCTACGAGGAGAGGTTAAGGGAAATCAACCTGACGACACTGGAGGACAGGAGAGATAGGGGGGACATGATAACGACATACAAAATACTGAGAGGAATTGACAAGGTGGACAAAGACAGGATGTTCCAGAGATTGGACACAGTAACAAGGGGACACAGTTGGAAGCTGAAGACACAGATGAATCACAGGGATGTTAGGAAGTATTTCTTCAGCCACAGAGTAGTCAGTAAGTGGAATAGTTTGGGAAGCGATGTAGTGGAGGCAGGATCCATACATAGCTTTAAGCAGAGGTATGATAAAGCTCACGGTTCAGGGAGAGTGACCTAGTAGCGATCAGTGAAGAGGCGGGGCCAGGAGCTCGGACTCGACCCCCGCAACCTCAACTAGGTGAGTACAACTAGGTGAGTACACACACACACACACACACACACACACACACACACACACACACACACACACACACACACACACACACACACACACACACACACACACACACATACACACATACACACGTACAGGAATGAATATAATAATGGTATACAATACCGACAAGTTGATAAGTAAGACACATGTCCAACAATTAGGTATCTTTATTCCTGAACTTTTCGTCTACACAGTAGGTATCTTGAATAGAGTACAGAGGAGGCAGCAGATGTCAAGACTATGTATTTAGTCCATCACCCTTCAAGATGTCTTTACCTCTCTGTTGCTTCTGCTGACACCTCTGTACTCGACTGATGAAGTCTACTGTGTAGGTGAAACGTTTCGGAATAAAGATACCTAACTGTTGCACATGTGTTTTACCAACGAACAGGAGTGTACACACAAGTGTACACACACACACACACACGTTACCTGGAGGTTACCTGGAGGTTATTCCGGGGATCAACGCCCCCGCGGCCCGGTCCACGACCAGGCCTCCCGATGGATCAGGGCCTGATCAACTAGGCTGTTACTGCTGGCCGCACGCAGTCCGACGTACGAGCCACAGCCCGGCTGATCCGGCACCGACTTTAGGTATCTGTCCAGCTCTCTCTTGAAGGCAGCCAGGGGTTTATTGGCAATTCCCCTAATGCTTGATGGGAGGCTGTTGAACAGTTTTGGGCCCCGGACACTTATGGTGTTTTCTCTTAGTGTACCAATGGCGCCCCTACTTTTATTGGCGGCATTTTGCATCGCCTGCCCAGTCTTTTACTTTCGTAGGGAGTGATTTCTGTGTGCAGATTTGGGACCATTCCTTCCAAGATTTTCCAAGTGTAGATTATGATATATCTCTCCCTCCTGCGTTCCAACGAGTACAAGTCAAGTGCTTTCAAGCGTTCCCAGTAGTTAAGGTGCTTGACAGAACTTATACGTGCAGTAAAGGATCTCTGTACACTCTCTAGATCTGCGATTTCACCTGCTTTGTATGGAGATGTTAATGTACAGCAGTATTCCAGCCTAGAGAGAACAAGTGATTTGAAAAGGATCATCATGGGCTTGGCATCTCTCGTTTTGAAAGTTCTCATTATCCATCCTATCATTTTCTTTGCACGTGCGATCGTGGCACTGTTGTGATCCTTGAAAGTGAGATCCTCAGACATTACTACTCCCAGGTCCCTTACATTATTTTTCCGCTCTATTGTATGGCCGGAGTCAGTAGTATACTCTGTTCTAGTTATTATCTCCTCCAGTTTTCCATAACGGAGTAGTTGGAATTTGTCCTCATTGAACATCATATTGTTTACCGTGGCCCACTGGAAAACTTTGTTTATATCTTCTTGGAGGTTAACCGCGTCCTCAGCAGATGACAGCCTCATGCAGATCCTAGTATCATCCGCAAAGGATGATACGGTGCTGTGGTGTATATCTCTGTTTATGTCTGATATGAGGATAAGGAATAAGATGGGGGCGAGTACTGTGCCTTGTGGAACAGAGCTCTTCACTATGGCAGCCTCCGATTTAACTCTGTTGACCACTACTCTTTGTGTTCGATTTGTTAGGAAGTTGAAGATCCATCTCCCCACTTTCCCAGTTATTCCTTTAGCACGTATTTTATGGGCTATTACGCCATGATCGCATTTGTCAAATGCTTTTGCAAAGTCTGTGTATATTACATCTGCATTCTGATTTTCTTCCAGTGCATCCAAGGCCATGTCATAGTGATCCAGTAGTTGTGAGAGGCAGGAGCGACCTGCCCTGAACCCATGTTGCCCTGGATTTGCAGATTTTGGGAATCCAGGTGATTTGCAATCCTGCTTCTTAGCACTCTTTCAAAGATTTTTATATGATGTGGGACGTCAGAGCTATTGGTCTATAGTTCTTAGCTAATGCTTTGCTGCCACCTTTATGGAGCGGGGCTATATCCGTTGTTTTAAGTGACTGTGGAATTTCACCCATGTCCAAGCTCCTCCTCCATAGTGTACTTAGGGCACACGAGAGGGGTTTCTTGCAGTTCTTAATGAAAACAGAGTTCCACGAGTCTGGGCCCGGGGCTGAGTGCATAGGCATGTTGTCAATGGCTTTTTCGAAATCTATCGGAGTTAGGGTAATGTCGGAAATCTGGCATACATTTATGGAGTTTTGAGGCTCATTCATGAAGAAATCATTTGGGTCGTCGATCCTCAGACCGATTAGTGGTTCACTAAACACAGAGTCGTACTGGGATTTCAATATTTCACTCATTTCCTTGTTGTCGTCTGTGTAAGTCCCATCCTGTCTGAGTAAGGGCCCGATACTAGATGTGGTATTTGCCTTGTTTTTGGCATATGAAAAGAAATATTTGGAATTTCTTTCAATTTCACTAATAGCTTTAAGCTCCTCCTGCCTCTCCTGGTTCCTGTAAGAGTCACGTTCCTGTAAGAATCACGTGGGGCCAGGAGCTATGAATCGACCCCTGCAACACAATTAGGTGAGCACACACACACACACAAACACACACACACACACACACACACACACACACACACACACACACACACACACACACACACACACACACACACACACACACACCTCCAATTCCCCCTTTCAAAATAAATAGAAACTTTGAGGAGGAGGAGAGAGATCCATCCCATCAGGGTCGTCGTGCCTTCCTCTATTAAATGTATTGTGTAGCCCGCTACCTCCCTCAAATGGCTCGAGGCAAGCGAAAAATGTTGCAGAAATATTCTCCAGGCGTTCTTGCTTACCTGGTGAGCTGGGTGATGGAAGCAGGGAGAAGGGAAGTGATCAAGAATGAGGGAGAAAGAGAGAAGAAGGGGGAACAAAGAGGGTGAAGGAAGAGAGGGAAGGGAGAAATAAATCGAGAGGAAATGAAAGGAAAAAGGAGCAAGATAAAAGGGGGGGAGGGGAAAGAGGGATGAATAAAACAGGACCGAGGCATGGAGGAAGAGGCGAAAGCGGGAAAGAGGTAAGAAAGCAAAAGGGAACATAGTGAACCCAAGTTGAGTTACTCTCCATCTGCTGACCTGTTACGCAGGTGTTCCCGATGATTTGACTCTCTTTTTCCCTTTCCCCGTCGAGACTGTCAAAGCCAACGCACCACCACCATCACCTTTGTCCCTTAAGCTTAACGTGTTTTACAAAGGCATCATAACGTACATCCATTACCATCGTTCAAAGTCATGCGTTTACTTCTGCACGAAAGAACAATGGCACATATTTCAAACATACAACGTTATGACATTTTACGAATGTGAATAATACTGAAAAATAATAAGAATTGTGTCAATAAAATATATTATTGACGTTTTGGTGCCTTTCTATCAGTGCGATTTAAGGACCTTCATTTCAGCACAAAGGTCTGTCAAATCAGCAGCAGCTGAGGTCAGTTTCACTCTTAGATCTCTCTCAGCAACTATCCTCATGTAATATACTGCTTCTTGGTAACTTCTTCGATATTAACCACACATCCACCTCGGGTAACAACTTATTGCTAATGTTAATGTACAGCTGTTACGTCTGTTTATTAACATACTGACACTTATGTTTCTTCATTTCAGCTATACTGTAAACAATTGAAAAAATAACTGAGAGGTCCCACAGTCACATGTTACAACACAAAGTAACAACAAACGTAACATTTACACTAAGATGTGACAGAAAAAACTGTACTCCACTGAGATGTACAGTACTAATTTATTTACAGTGATAATGTTATTAATTAAAGATATATGGTACATGTTTGAAATCTAATTACAAAAATATATTAAATACGAAATCCTCACTCTGAGAATCCACAGTATTATGAATGCAGTAAAAAGGAAGAAATATAATAGTAGGGACTCGAACCTACGAGCTGTTGCTGGCCAAACTTACCGCAGAACCACAGACAAGATGTAAAACACACGCAGCACAGCTAGCTTTTCATTACAAGATGTTTCCACCCTAGAAACGCTGTTCTTCTTTCTTCCTCTCTTTGTCCCGTCCCTGTCCCTCTCTTCTATATATACTGGCTCCCTCACCTCCGTCTGTGCAAATGGTGCAAGTCGGACCGAAACATCGTCATAAGCTTCTCTCTCTCCTATGTGCGGGTTATTTGTGTATTGTTCCAGTTACGATATTGTGCCTTTTTGCTCTCTTCTCATAACGCCTTATCAACCGGTGATAAAGAACTACTGAAGCCAAAACCTGGGCAAGTCTTCCTTCACGGAGGGGATGCTGGGTGGAAGTGATTCTACGACGGGAGATGAGAACTGATTGTAGCGAGGGAGACGAGATAATGGAGGATGGAGAATCACCACCTTCCCTCCAGCCACAAAGACGAACATCTTCCTTGAGGAACTAAGAGACTACATTAAAAGTCTTATAAACCAGCTAGCGACTCATGGAAGACAAATTACTCACAACGAAATGACAGAAAGACATACAGACACGCAAACACGTACACAGAGAAGTATACAATAAAATAAACAGGTTCACAGACATATTACAACAGGATATATGTACACATGCACACATACCTTCAAACATGCACAGAGATATGACAGGTCCGTCTCCAGAGACATGACAGGTCCCTGACTTGGGACGTGACAGGTGTCTGAGCTCTCCCACCCTACCTGTCAACGGGAGTGTGGTATTTGCATGCAGAAATTGGAATCTAAATTCATCTCAAGGGAGACAAAAGACAACAAAGATGTACGTTAATATAGGCAACTCACGCTAACAAATACGTCTGACACAAACAAATACATCAAATGCGTCTGACAGTTACATCTGTAACTTACAGTAACAAATAAATCCGACAGTAACAAATACAAATAACGAGAGAAAACATACTGACACAAACAAATGCAGCTGGCAATAAATTCATTTATTATAACAAATGGATATCTTAATAGAAAATACACCTGACGCAAAAGAAGCTACTGTTAACGCACCCAACTTGAAGACGACGGCAGACGTCACCACACATAACCTCGTGAAAACAAGCGATATTAACAACAAACGCAGTTAACACTACCAAAAAACCGCAGTTAGCACTAAAAAAACATTAACAACAGCCACATTTTTTCCTATACTCGTTACTCTACGTTAGCGAGGGCTAAAGAGAGTGCATCTGGGTATATATATATTTTACAACAACAATTTGCAAATAATATATATCCATTTTAGGGCCTAGTACTTTTGTATATCCATATGCTCTTTCACTACCTTCCACGGGATGGATACGGGGTGCACAATAAACTAGCCACTACCGTCCACGGGATGGATATATGGGGTACGCAATAAACTAGCTTCTACCATACATAAGAGGGATATAGGGTGTACAATAATCTAGCATCTACAATCCACAAGAGGGATTGAGGATGCACAATAAACTAGCCAATACCATCCACAAGATGGACATGTGTGGTGCAAAACAGCTTTGCTGCTGCTGTTGTTGTTGTTGTTGTTGTTGTTGTTGTTGCTGTTGCTGTTGCTGTTGTTGTTGTTGCTGTTGCTGCAACAAAATCTAAACTTGGTGTGGTGGAAAAAAATAAGAGAGAAAATATTAACAATCTCTTTAATGATGACTGGCGTGGATCCCGAAAGAGCGCAAAGGAGACGTAAATCCGGGAAAATTCTTGGAAAAAAAAATTTTCCCTCTGGGCCCAAAACTAACAGCAGCCGACAGACATAATGACGCTCAGTAAAGGACGCCTCGCCTTACTGCTTGAGGTTCCATCTAAAGTTACCACAAGAAAAATAAGGATTTCTTTACTTTACCGAAGGTTTCTCCTCGTCCTCTGAGTGTTATTATTTTGGTCTTGAAGTAGATTAAGTATAAAAGTCAATGAGGGGTCAGGACTGCGTATTTCTGATGAGTGTCTTCCTTGATGCGTATACAGTCACACAGAGGCGATCTTAAGAATGCATAACAAGCCAGATAAGGATGGCAATCTTTAGCTCTGGATCTTTCGCACTCTCGTGCATCGTCAGGAGCTATACAATATTGCAAGACAGCAACAGGTAGGAGGGAAATTCTCTGAGACAAGGCAGAAGATAACTCATGCCACTCTGTGGCATGAGTTACCACTGATACCTTCTGCCTTGCCTCAGAGAATTTCCCCTCCTACCTGTTGCTGTCTTGCAATATTGCATAGCTCCTGACGACGCATGAGAGTGGGAAAGATCCAGAGCTAAAGATTTCCATCCCTATCTGGCTTGTTATGCATCTACCTTGATGTGTGAACACAGAGACCTACACTGCATGGATGAACACATGTCTCAGTTAATACATACAGTTTAACTCACGAATTCTTAATAACACTACTGCAGACAAACTACGGAACAAGTGGGGTTTAAACTCCACCCAGCCACCCTGAAGTAAACCCAGCCACCCTGAAGCAAACACAGCCCCCCTGAAGTAAACACAGCCACCCTGAAGCAAACCCCCCCCTGAAGCAAACCCAGCCATCCTAAAGTAAACCCTGCCACCCTGAAGCAAACACAGCCACATCGAAGCAAACCAGCCACCCTGAAGCAAACCCAGCTACCCTGAAGCAAACCCAGCCACCCCAAAGCAAACCCAGCTACCCTGAAGTAAGCCCAGCCACACTTAGACTCCAGCATCACCTCCCTCTCGTCCCTACAATCCACTACAACTCCTCACTCGAAGTACACTGCCCCTACCCCCAACACCGCTTCCCGTCCCCCAACACCGCTTCCCGTCCCCCAATCCCCACTACTCTTCCCCTACCCCAACAGGCCCCACAATCCCATCCCTACCCCCATCCCCATTAATTCTTTCCACCTCTCCTCTCCTCTTTTTCTCACTACTTGCTCCAAAGGTGTCGATATCAATTTCACGCTCAGCGTACATCAAATAACATCTAGATTGGGCATGCAATGTGTGATGGCACTGCTGGCTCGTGCATAATTGTGTTGCTGCTTGACCAGGGGCCCCCTCAGTGTTGCAGCTTGCCCAGGGCCCCCTCAGTGTTGCACGTCTGGGACAAATATACTAGGAGTTCCAACAAATAACGTGAAATTAAACGATTTAAAATCCACAATGTTAAGTACAGTCTCGCCTGATTGTGTGTGTGTGTGTGTGTGTGTGTGTTTATATGTACTCATGTATTTGTGGTTGCAGAGGTCGATTCACAGCTCCTGTCCTCCCCTCTTCGATAGTAGCTACTAGGTCCACTCTCTCTCCCTGCTCCAAGAGCCTTTTCGCACCTCTTCTTAAAGCTTTGTGTGGATCCTGCCTCCTCAACTTCACTCTCCAGACTGTTCGGCTTCCACTGTGTGTGTGTGTGTGTGTGTGTGTGTGTGTGTGTGTGTGTGTGTGTGTGTGTGTGTGTGTGTGTGTGTGTGTGTGTGCATGTGTGTGTGTGTGTACTCACCTAGTTGTACTCACCTAGTTGAGGTTGCGGGGGTCGAGTCAGAGCTCCTGGCCCCGCCTCTTCACTGATCGCTACTAGGTCACTCTCCCTGAGCCGTGAGCTTTATCATATCTCTGCTTAAAGCTATGTATGGATCCTGCCTCCACTACATCACTTCCCAAACTATTCCACTTACTGGCTACTCTGTAGCTGAAGAAATACTTCCTAACATCCCTGTGATTCATCTGTGTCTTCAACTTCCAACTGTGTCCCCTTGTTACTGTGTCCAATCTCTGGAACATCCTGTCTTTGTCCATCTTGTCAATTCCTCTCAGTATTTTGTATGTCGTTATCATGTCCCCCCTATCTCTCCTGTCCTCCAGTGTCGTCAGCTTGATTTCCCTTAACCTCTCCTCGTAGGACACACCTCTTAGCTCTGGGACTAGTCATGTTGCAAATCTTTGCACTTTCTCTAGTTTCTTTACGTGCTTGGCTAGGTGTGGATTCCAAACTGGTGCCGCATACTCCAATATGGGCCTAACGTACACGGTGTACAGGGTCCTGAACGATTCCTTATTAAGATGTCGGAATGCTGTTCTGAGGTTTGCTAGGCGCCCATATGCTGCAGCAGTTATTTGGTTGATGTGCGCTTCAGGAGATGTGCCTGGTGTTATATTCACCCCAAGATCTTTTTCCTTGAGTGAGGTTTGTAGTCTTTGGCCCCCTAGACTGTACTCCGTCTGCGGTCTTCTTTGCCCTTCCCCAATCTTCATGACTTTGCACTTGGTGGGATTGAACTCCAGGAGCCAATTGCTGGACCAGGTCTGCAGCCTGTCCAGATCCCTTTGTAGTTCTGCCTGATCTTCGATCGAGTGAATTCTTCTCATCAACTTCACGTCATCTGCAAACAGGGACACCTCAGAGTCTATTCCTTCCGTCATGTCGTTCACAAATACCAGAAACAGCACTGGTCCTAGGACTGACCCCTGTGGGACCCCGCTGGTCACAGGTGCCCACTCTGACACCTCGCCACGTACCATGACTCGCTGCTGTCTTCCTGACAAGTATTCCCTGATCCATTGTAGTGCCTTCCCTGTTATCCCTGCTTGGTCCTCCAGTTTTTGCACCAATCTCTTGTGTGGAACTGTGTCAAACGCCTTCTTGCAGTCCAAGAATATGCAATCCACCCACCCCTCTCTCTCTTGTCTTACTGCTGTCACCATGTCATAGAACTCCAGTAGGTTTGTGACACAGGATTTCCCGTCCCTGAAACCATGTTGGCTGCTGTTGATGAGATCGTTCCTTTCTAGGTGTTCCACCACTCTTCTCCTGATAATCTTCTTCATGATTTTGCATACTATACATGTCAGTGACACTGGTCTGTAGTTTAATGCTTCATGTCTGTCTCCTTTTTTAAAGATTGGGACTACATTTGCTGTCTTCCATGCCTCAGGCAATCTCCCTGTTTCGATAGATGTATTGAATATTGTTGTTAGGGTACACATAGCGCCTCTGCTCCCTCTCTCAGTACCCAGGGGGAGATGTTATCTGGCCCCATTGCCTTTGAGGTATCTAGCTCACTCAGAAGCCTCTTCACTTCTTCCTCGGTTGTGTGCACTGTGTCCAGCACATGGTGGTGTGCCCCACCTCTCCGTCTTTCGGGAGCCCCTTCTATCTCCTCTGTGAACACTTCTTTGAATATTTTGTTGAGTTCCTCACATACTTCACGGTCATTTCTTGTTGTCTCTCCTCCTTCCTTCCTGCCTGATTACCTTGTCCTTGACTGTTGTTTTCCTCCTGATGTGGCTGTACAACAGTTTCGGGTCAGATTTGGCTTTCGCTGCTATGTCATTTTCATATTGTCTTTTTGGGGCCCCCCTTCTTATCTGTGCAATATTCGTTTCTGGCTCCACGACTGCTCTCCATATTCCCTGGGTCCTTTGCCTTCTATATTTCTTCCATTCCCTAGCACACTTGGTTTTTGCCTCCCTGCACCCTTTTGGGTAAACCATGGGCTCATCCTGGCTTTTTCATTATTTTCCCGTTACCCTTGGGTACAAACCTCTCCCCAGCCTCCTTGCATTTTTTTGCTACATATCTATCATCTCATTAAAATGGGTTCCCTGCCAGTTCTCTGTCCCACTGAACCCCGTTCAGGAAGTTCCTCATTCCTGTGTAGTCCCCTTTCTTGTAGTTTGGCTTCATTCGTCCTGGCCTTCCTGCTTCTCCTCCACTTGTAGGTCTACTGTGTATTCAAAGCTTAAAACCACATGGTCACTGGCCCCAAGGGGTCTTTCATATGTGATGTCCTCGATATCTGCACTACTCAAGGTGAATACTAAGTCCCCGTCTTGTGGTTCATCCTCTCCTCTCTCTCTTGTAGTGTCCCTTACGTGTTGGTACATGAAGTTTTCCAGTACCACCTCCATCATCTTAGCCCTCCATGTATCTTGGCCCCCATGTGGGTCCAAGTTCTCCCAATCGATCTCCTTGTGGTTAAGTCACCCATGATCAGGAGCTTTGCCCTGCATGCATGAGCTCTTCTGGCCACTCAGCCAGTGTGTCAACCATCGCTCTATTGCTCTCGTCGTACTCTTGCCTTGGCCTCCTGCTGTTCTGTGGTGGGTTATACATCACTGCTATTACCACCTTGGGACCTCCAGAGTGAAGCGTTCCCGCTATGTAATCACTTTCTTCTCCGCTGTCTCCTCTCTCCAGCTCATCAAAATTCCAGCGATTTTTGATCAGCAATGCCACTCCTCCACCCCCCTGTTCCCTCTGTCTTTCCTCAGGATTTGGTATCCCGTTGGAAAGATGGCATCTGTTATCATATCTGTAAGCTTGGTTTCTGTGAGAGCTATGATGTACGGTGATGCCTCTTTGACTCTTTCATGCCACTCCTCCCACTTATTTGTTATTCCATCAGCGTTTGTGTACCATACCTTCAGTTTCCTTTCCAACACTGTGGTTTGGGGGCCTGTGAGGGTGGGAGACCTGGTAGCATACTGTGGGATTCTATAGCTCGGTGTTGGGTGGAGGCTGTGGGTATGGATTGTAGTGTGTGTTGGGATGGTGTGATAGGTTGTATGGTTCTGAGAATAGTTGTGTGTGTGCTTGTCCTTGCTGTTCTGTTCTGCTCTGACTGACCTCTGCTGGTTCCATCCTTGTCTCTTTTCCTAGCTCCTTTCACTTTTTTGTCCTCTCCCTCAGCTGCTGTCGTTCTGTTGTGTTCTGTCTCTGTCTAGGAACACCCTCTTGTACTCTTCCGAGTATTTCAATCGTGGTTTCTCTTGGAGGATCCTGTTCCGCACTGTTTCCGTCCTGAGAATCAGCTTGATTGGTCGGTTTCTCCCCTTCGAGTACCCCCCTATTCTCTGAAAATTTACACTCTCGTCCATCTCTTCACCTATTTCCGTGATGATTTTCTCAATCTCCTTTCTTTCTTCCTGCTGCCTTTCAGTGTGTGTCTTTTCCTCTCTCTCCTGAAGCCCATGGATAAACACTGATTTTGCCCTTTCCTCCTCCCATTGCCTCACCCTCTGTGACTCTGGATCCTGCCTGTATGTGGTCAGTTTCTCCCTTGATTTTTCCAGTGGCTCTTGATAGCATGGTTGTGCCTCAGCATTCGACCTATCATCCTCTCCATCTGCAACCAGCTGTTCTTCCCTTTCACTCCTTGGCTCTTTTTGGCAGGTTGATATGACCTTAGCATAATTCATAATTCCTTCCTTCCTGTTCGGCCTCGCAGCTTCATATGCTGTGTCTTCTCTGGTCACTGCCCCTGTAACTTGCTTCAGCCTATTTATCTCAACTTCTAGGACCCTTATCTTGGCTACTGCAGTTTCTCCAACCTCTTTTCCAATTTCACAGTGTGAGAGTGTGTGTGTGTGTGTGTGTGTGTGTGTGTGTGTGTGTGTGTGTGTGTGTGTGTGTGTGTGTGTGTGTGTGTGTGTGTGTGTGTGTGTGTGTGTGTGTGTGTGTGTGTGAGTGTGTGTGTGTGTCTGCGCGTGCGTATGTGTGTGTTTGTGTGTTGAAATCAAGCTTTAGGTCCAAGACATTGCTTCAATTTAACAACACTCAGATAGCAGAGTCCAGCAGTGACCACTGCTGCCCCGGCCACACCACACTGACACAGGTGAGGCAGTGATCACTGCTGCCCCGGCCACATCCTGCCATGACCACAAACACACACACAGAGTCTTGCCACACCCCTACAGAGTGCCAGCACCACTCAACGTACCATCCTCTCAAGTGATGTGTTTTGCCCTGAGAACTAAACCAAGAACACGATAAGTTTAACTTCCACAGTGAGTTCCACTCCCTCTTTTGAAGATACAGCTGCCTTTCCATGTACAACTTTAAGATAATAATAATAGTAATTATTACTATTTGTATTACTAGTAGTAGCATTAGTAGTACTGGATGTAGTTGTACTAGTAGTAATAGCAGTAGTAGTACTAGTAGTAGCAGTAGCAACAGCAGCAGCAGCAGTAGTAGTAGTAATAATAGTAGTAGTAGTAGTAGTAGTAGTAATAGTAGTAGTAGTAGTAGTAGTAGTATAATCATGGGGGAGCGCTAAACCCATAGGATTATACAGCGCATGTGGTGGGGGATGGAAGGCATTCAGGCTCAATTCAGGAAACAATAACACAGGTCCAATTCCCTAGATCAAGAGCCCCTCACCAGCATCAAGGAACCTCCCTTAAGGGGTGTAGTACTGGTAGAAGTAGTAGTAGAAATAGCAGTAGTGCCTTTAATATGCCTTTGCTGAGTTTCGCGAGTCTTTCTACTCCCGGAGCCCGGCCATGGGCCAGGCTCGTTTTATTTCGCAAGAGTAATTAGGTGTAGTAGCAGTAGTAAAGTAGTAGTAGACTAATTAATAATAGAATTACATTACGTAAACCTTAAAAAAGTCTTGCAACGAGGTACCAGAAAAAATCGAGAACGCTGAATTCTGAACGAGCGAGAATGTGCCGAGAGACGTGGAAGAACGTACCTATGTGGAGGTGAGAAGAGACGGTGGGTGGTGAGAGTGATGAGGCACCTGGGATGAGAGAGGCAGGGCGGCACTTGAGACCAGGTAGATGAGAAAGAAATTTTTTAGTTTAATTTGCAAGGTTTGGACCCTGTCGACTGCACCTAGATCATTAGGGCTGCAGTTCACCTGTACACGGACATCAAACATACTTGTCTGTATCCCTGTATCAGGAATAACGGAGGATACATTCTACACGTCTATATATTTACCTTTTTTCCTTTTAAAATGCAGATATACTTTAAAATATAGAAAATCTGGGTAAGAAGATGACAATACGTAATTGTGAAATCGAGAGAGAGAAGGGTTTTAGGATAAAGGGAGGCGAGGCAGAAATGGGAGAAGCGGTCAGACCGGGAGAGAGAAAATAGAAGGAGGGAGTATACATTCTCTGGCGTGGGATCTGGAAGTCTGTGGCTATCGCGTGGGGGAGGGATTTTTCCAGCTTTTCCAGGCAGAGGGAGAGTGCTGCGACGGTTTCTTAAAGACTCTCCACTCATCTGTCCACTCATCTGTCCTCTCTCTCTCTCTCTCTCTCTCTCTCTCTTAACACAGGGTTTGACAAGGTTAAGGATCCCTTCCTTGTCCTGTTCCGACTTGCAGCCTCCCACCTCTTCCCAACCCTCCATCCTCCCAAGAAGTTGGGGGAGTCTGTTTTAACGGATGTGTTGGCACTCCCATCACAGACACCTGGCACTAGTCACAGCTTGTCTCTGCTAGAAAAACTGGCACCGGGAAAGATTATTGAAATGCAAGAACGACATGCGATGAGTCTCAGTGTATGCTTAAATTTACCTGTGTTTGTGTGTGTGTATGTGTATGTGTGTGTGAACTCACCTGTTTTTGGCTGCATGGGTCGATTCATAGCTCCTGGCTCCCGCCTCTTCGCTGTGTGTGTGTGTGTGTGTGTGTGTGTGTGTGTGTGTGTTTGTCTGTACTCTACCTCGCCTTCCTTTCCAGCTTGTCACCATGGTAACAATAAGTGGGGTAACAGGAAGGGGGTGGAGTAAGAAAAGGTGCAGTGGGGAGGGGGGTGGAAGGAGGGGTAGTTTACAATTCCTGGTGAGAGAAACCAGGTTTCATCAAAACCCCCGGGCTGGTTTCACCCAAGCTGACTCAATATTTACTTGACACTAATGGAAAGCAAACTTAAGAGCAGATTGATAAGAGATATAAAGAGTAAATACCAGAAACACACACTCACACACACACACACACACACACACACACACACACACACACACACACACACACACACACACACACACACACACACACTCGTAAGCTAAGACACAGAAATCACACAATGAAAACTAAAGTTATGGTCTGTATTTATTGTTATATCACGTCTATCACTAATAGGCTTAGCACTAATAGTCCTAGGCCTATTCAACCTCGTATTAACAGCCCTAGTCCTGACAACTCTTGCGGTACCACACCGACAACTCAGAAAGGAATAACAATGATATATTTTTCTGCATTCGTTGTTTAGATATCGATTTTTCTTCATTAAAGTACACTAGAAGGCACTTTGTTCCAGTGTTCTTACTCTCTTGAGACAAGAAATTAGCCCATACCTACTTTACATTACATATCCTGCGCCTTGTTTTTTTTTACACAGGGTTTGACAAGGTTAGGTTAAGGATCCCTAGCTTTATTGACACGGTATTTACAGGTTAAGGATTCCTAACTTTATTGACAAGCTAAGAGCTGTTACCTACATCAGCTCATTTGAAAGCATTTTTATTGTTAAGAAACATACAAGTAGGGAACAGGATGAAGTTGGAGCCATCTGTGGGCCAGCATTTTCATTTGATCAACTGACTTTATCTCGTTGACATCATTATGCTGTACGAATGTGTTCCATACTTGAGTCATCCTGGGGATAAATGATCTCAGATGAAGTGATGTTCTGGAGAAGGGTACAGCCAGAGCGAAGTTGCTGCTTTCTGCCCGTCTTGTAGTAAAGAAGCTTGATTCTCGCTGTCCTCGAAGTAGAACCAAGTGTGGTACCTTGACAATATTGGCCTTGTACATAACAGTAAGGCCACCCACATCCCTCCTATGTTGAAGACTCTGCTGAAATGACAGATCTATCCAGGATGGGTCCAGGCGAGAGATGAGACGTTTTGCTCTGTTCTCTACTCTGTCAAGCAGTTGCAGATGAGATGGGGGAGGGGGGGGGGGCAGGCAAACCAAGAATGTGGAGCATACTCAAGGTGTGAGCGTACCTGTGCCTCGTACAGAATGTTGCAACCCCTACTGTCAAGCAAATGCGAAATACGTCGAAGTGCTGTAAGCTCCCTGGCTACCTTGTTTGCAAGATTTACAATGTGGTTCTTCATAGTCAGTCTGGAGTCAAATTTCACCCCAAGTATATCAACTTCTTCCCTGGGTACCAACACTCTCCCATTCATACCTACTACTGAGGAGACATAGTGTAGAGCCTGCAATTCCCAGTGCTTGCAGTTTTAAATCGCTATGTAACATTGCCAACTAGGGAGAGAGAGAGAGAGAGAGAGAGAGAGAGAGAGAGAGAGAGAGAGAGAGAGAGAGAGAGAGAGAGAGAGCGCAGAAGGCACTAACACAATCAATCGTCAAGTTTATTGTCTAATATACTTACGGCGGAGCTGAGACGCCAGTGTCAAATATCCTGAGAGAGTAAGACTTAGTAGACGGTGAACATTGGCTAAGAGAGGAGACAGGTGAGAGGGAGGGGGATAGGGGAGGGAGAGGGAGAGGGAGAGGGAGAGGGAGAGGGAGAGGAGAGAGGAGAGAGAGAGAGAGAGAGAGAGAGAGAGAGAGAGAGAGAGAGAGAGAGAGAGAGAGAGAAGAGAGAGAGAAGAGAGAGAGAGAGGAGAGAGAGAGAGGAGGCGGAGAGGAATGAGAAGAGATGGTGGGGAGAGGGAAAGGAGATGAAAGAAGATAGGGGAAAGGGTGAAGGAGAGGGGAGAAAGGGTGAGGGAGAGAGGAGGGGTAACGAGGTGGTGGAGAGATGAAAGGGAGAGGATGAGGGGGAGAGAGTGAGGGGAGAGAAGGTAAGAAAAGCTTGAGATGGAGAGAAATGCTGGAAAGAGAAAGAAAGATGAATAAAGATGGTTCAATAAGGAATGAAGATAAAAGGAGATGTGATAGTAGGAGGGATTGGAGACATAGAAAGAAAGTAAAAGAGAGAAACTGGAGTGGGAAGATAAAATATGAGGGAGAGAATGGGAGAGAATGAGAGAGAGAGAGAAGACATGAAGTGAGGAGACAAGGAAAAAAGATAAAGATTAGATAGAAAATGAAATGGAGCATAAGGTAAGTGCTAGGTGGAAGAGGAAGAAGCAAGGGTGAGAGGAGATGGAAGGTAATGGAAGAGGGGACATGGAAAAAAAGAAGAGACGTGGGACAATCATGGAGAATGAAAGAGAAGTGAGAGAAAATGGAACTGGGAAAGGGTAGAAGAATACTGCTAGGAGAGAGAGAGAGAGAGAGAGAGAGAGAGAGAGAGAGAGAGAGAGAGAGAGAGAGAGAGAGAGAGAGAGAGAGAGAGAGAGAGAGAGAGAAATTCTATTAAAATTTATCCAAACAAAACCATAACCTGACCTATTTCAAGGTGACCCACTCCACAGTCAACACTCCCCACTCTAATACACACTCACCTTCTCTTTTCCCAATGAAGAGTGGGAAGCTGGGGTGAATTCAGGAGTGGTAGGGAGGAGTGAATGAGCTGAAGGATGAGGAGGAGGAAGAGGAGGAGGGGTGAGAGGTGGGGGTGAGGGGTGGTAGAGAGGCTTGCAATAAAGAAACGATCAAGTTGAAGCTTGGGAATAAAAAGCAATAACGAGGTGAAATGAGGAGGAAGAAATCCATAGATTTTCTCAAATAAACACCACATTCCACAGATTGTCGACAAAAAAACAAAATCAGTCACAATACCCTGGCTGGAACAATTCACAACCCACAATACCCTGTCTGGAACAATTCACAACTAACCCACAATACCCTGAATGCAACAATTCACAACCCACAATACCCTGACTAGAACAATTCACAACTAACCCACAATACCCTGACTGGAACAATTCACAACCCACAATACCCTGGCTGGAACAATTCACAACTAACCCACAATTAGGAGAGGAAATTTCAATGTTTCGATGCATCAATCATTTACTTGACAACAATTCAAACATCATTTGAATTTTGTTATTTTTACAAACAAAATAACAAAATACAACATTTACAAACGCGACATTTACATACAAAATGCAGCACTGACAAACACCACATTTACAAACGAGCACAAATTTTACAAACACGATATTTACAAAGAGAAACGTAAAACACAGCAATGAGCTGAACCACAAATTCAGAAAGTGACAAGCTGAAAAGCCTCTCGTCGTAAATTTCAGTTGAACAGTTGCATTTAGGGTCATAAATGGCCAGTGAACCAGTGTGTGATTAACGACAGGTTTCAGGTGTTAGTTAAATTGCTTGTTATATACAGTCTGCTGCCTTCCAGTCTAATTATGCTAATCAGCATGCACGCCCGCGTATCTCATGTACACACACACACACACACACACACGAACGACACAGATGAAAACAGACAACAGCCACCTCATCCTGGGAAACAAGGACTGTGCCTGTTTTGTAGTGTGGGGAGTAGAACGTTTTATCTCTGAGTGGTGTCTCCCCCAAAAACAGAAGGAAATTATTAATATGGAACATATTCTGGGGTAAGAATAACGTATACAATATATAAAGGAGAAACAGCAGCACAACAGTACAATGGCGTTTTTGTTGACAATATGAGAGAGGGTCCACGGTGCAAACACAGATGTGCTCACACACCTGCGCTCGAAGAAAACCATTGGGTGGATGGATAGAATAACTAAAACTGAACACCGTCAGGTAATGCAAGGAGTAATAGAGAAATTAAAAAGAGGAGATGTAACTTTAAAAATATGAAACAGGAGTTAGATCTCCTTACATCGCATTTACGAAATGCTTATAATTATAACCATAATTTTTAAAGGGGTGGACAGGTAAGCCAGCGATAGGCCTCGGTCAGATGACCGAAAGCTTCAGTTGCGGGTCATCACATGAACAAGACCGCGTCAGGAAATACTTGTCCTGTTTCCTGACAAACCTTACCTAACCTGACCTCCTGGCATCAAATGAGTGAACAAGCTGAGGTGATGAAGGAAAAAGAGGTGACAGATCAAGAATTATCTATAAAAAAGGAGAATAATGAGAAGGAAATTGAAGGTTTAGTAGATTGCAAAAATAATCTGGAAGATAGTTATGCAGGATAACTAAGTACAAGCCAGAGTTAGAACAGCAGGTGCAGCTGGCACAGGATATTTCTCAGTGTGTCAAGAAGAACCCAGAGGAAGAGAGGAAGTGTCTTGGAGAATAAAATTCTAAGACTGAAGGCAATTTTGCAGGATCCTCTGGAGAAAAGACAGAGATTGAACAACAGGTGGTGTTAGAGACTTCACTGCTAGAACCAGTATTAGTCAAGGAATTAAAAAGAAGGAGACCGTGTACTTTAGCACAAGTTCTTGAAGGTGTGATCTCTCTCTCTCTCTCTCTCTCTCTCTCTCTCTCCTCTCTCTCTCTTACCATCACTACTGCCTCTCCTTCTCTTCTTCTCCCTCCAGCTATTAAACTTTACTTCTGTGGTTTACATTCCCGAAACTTTCGTCAATGATTTATTAAAAACTATTTTTTTTTTTTTTTTTTTTTTTTTTTTCAACAAACCGGCCGTATCCCACCAAGGCAGGGTGGCCCAAAAAGAAAAACGAAAGTTTCTCTTTTTAAATTTAGTAATTTATACGGGAGAAGGGGTTACTAGCCCCTTGCTCCTGGCATTTTAGTCGCCTCTTACAACACGCATGGCTTACGGAGGAAGAATTCTGTTCCACTTCCCCATGGAGATAAGAGGAAATAAACAACAACAAGAACTAGAAAGAAAATAGAAGAAAACCCAGAGGGATGTGTATATATACATATATATGCTTGTACATGCATGTGTAGTGTGACCTAAGTGTAAGTAGAAGTATACATATATTTTTTTTTAATTTAGGGTTTAATTGCTGTATGACCCTATTGAGTTTAGCGCTTCTTCTTGATTATAATAATAATTAGGGTTTAATTGACCTAAATGTCCTCCCCCTGCCACTTCTCGCTTCCCTCCCTGCCGCTTCTCTCTTCCCTCCCTGCCACCTGCCTCTTCCCTCCCTGCCGCTTCTCTCTTCCCTCCCTGCCACCTGCCTCTTCCCTCCCTGCCGCTTCTCTCTTCCCTCCCTGCCACCTGCCTCTTCCCTCCCCGCCACCTCTCTCTTCCCTCCCTGCCACCTGCCTCTTCCCTCCCCGCCACCTCTCTCTTCCCTCCCCGCCACCTCTCTCTTCCCTCCCTGCCACCTGCCTCTTCCCTCCCCGCCAAACTCTCTCTTCCCTCCCCACCACCTGTCTCTTCCCTCCCCGCCACCTCTCTCTTCCCTCCCCGCCACCTCTCTCTTCCCTCCCTGCACCTGCCTCTTCCCTCCCCGCCAACTCTCTCTTCCCTCCCCACCACCTGTCTCTTCCCTCCCCGCCAACTCTCTCTTCCCTCCCCACCACCTCTCTCTTCCCTCCCCGCCACCTCTCTCTTCCCTCCCTGCCACCTGCCTCTTCCCTCCCCGCCAACTCTCTCTTCCTCCCCACCACCTGTCTCTTCCCTCCCCACCACCTGTCTCTTCCCTAACGCCACCTCTCGCTTCCCTCTCTGCCACCTTCCGCCCGACCCACCACTTCACTCGCTTTTTCCGGCAATTATCCCTAGTTTTCTTCCCAGATAATCCAATTAGTTGCCAGGCAAGCTTCTTGACGGCCTTTAAATATATATATATATATATATATATATATTATATATATATATATATATATATATATATATATATATATATATATATATATATATATATTATAGATTTCGTTCGGATTTTTAACCCCGGAGGGTTAGCCACCCAGGATAACCCAAGAAAGTCAGTGCGTCATCGAGGACTGTCTAACTTATTTCCATTGGGGTCCTCAATCTTGTCCCCCAGGATGCGACCCACACCAGTCGGCTAACACCCAGGTACCTATTTACTGCTAGGTGAACAGGACAACAGGTGTAAGGAAACGTGTCGAAATGTTTCCACCCGCCGGGAATCGAACCCGGGCCCTCCGTGTGTGAAGCGGGAGCTTTATTTATGTGTGTGCGTCGTGTCGTATAGGTAAAATTGGTCAATTAGCAAGAACTCATTTAAAATTAAGTCCTTTCTAAAATTTTCTCTTATACGTTTAAAGATATATTTTTTTCATTTATGTTAATGTAAAGATTAATAATTTTGTACCAAAAGAATCTTAGGAAACTTACCTAACCATATTATAAAAAGCACAATTTAATTTAGCCTAATCTATGACCGCGGGTTCAATCCCGGCCGGGGGTATGGTTTATTTGCAATCGTGTCATTACGATTTCTTGAGTCAGTTCTTGCTAATTGACCAGTTTTACATATTCGGCACGACATATATATATATATATATATATATATATATATATATATATATATATATATATATATATATATATATATATATATATATATAGAGAGAGAGAGAGAGAGAGAGAGAGAGAGAGAGAGAGAGAGAGGAATTTCTACCTTCCTTGACATCTGTGGTGTTCTATGTCTGGGACACTGAGATGCATGGACACACGGAGAGACCAACGGTAACGTGTCCCTCTACGACAATCTATTTACGTATCCATCCAATCACCAGGAGAGTTGAGTTGACTTCTCCACCCTCACCGTGTAAACAACTTGCAACCGACCAATCAGCCGTGAGGGTGGTCGTGACGTGTATGTCCTGAAATAGTGACTGCTACTCCCCCGCCTTGTTCTTCTCTTCCCAAGAGCCGTCCTCGCTCACTCGCCTCTCCAAAAATGGCACAACCCGCACCCCAACATTCGTGAAAGTTGGAAAATACGCGAGGTATGTAAATTGTCAAGCAGAGGTGTGTGTGTGTGTGTATGTTATTACCTGCTTGTGTTAGTTACTCTTATCAAGGCACTTGTCGATAGTGTGTGTGTTCACCTATTTGTGGTTCCAGGGGTCGAGTCTTAGCTCCTGCCCCCGACTCTTCGCTTGTCGCTACTAGATCCACTCTCTCCCTGCTCCAAGAGCCTTATCGTAACTATTCTTCAAGCTATGTACGGATCCTACCTCCAATGCCTCACTCTCCGGATTGTTCCACTTCCTGACAACTCTAAGGTTAAAGAAACACTGCATGTACTCACATAGTTGTGGTTGCAGGGGTCGAGTCACAGCTCCTGGCACGCGCGTGTGTGTGCGTGTGTGTGTGTGTGTGTGTGTGTACTCACCTAGTTGTACTCACCTAGTTGTACTCACCTAGTTGAGGTTGCGGGGGTCGAGTCCGAGCTCCTTGCCCCGCCTCTTCACTGATCGCTACTAGGTCACTCTCCCTGAGCCGTGAGCTTTATCATACCTCTGCTTAAAGCTATGTATGGATCCTGCCTCCACTACATCGCTTCCCAAACTATTCCACTTACTGACTACTCTGTGGCTGAAGAAATACTTCCTAACATCCCTGTGATTCATCTGTGTCTTCAGCTTCCAACTGTGTGTGTGTGTGTGTGTGTGTGTGTGTGTGTGTGTGTGTGTGTGTGTGTGTGTGTGTGTGTGTGTGTGTGTGTGTGTGTGTGTGTGTGTGTGTGTAAAAACACAATATTACTTTTTTCAGCTACCAGAGAACATCTCATTCTTGAAAATCCTATGTGCATTTTACTTATACGATTTGCAGCAAATTTCCCTGTTTACGTTATTAGGTTAGGTGGAAGAGTTATGGTTGTGGTACTATCCTATACGTGGTTGTAGGAATTGAGTACTAACTCCTGGCCCTGTTTTCAGTGTCTGCAGTTACAGCAGCAGAGGTATGCTCGTGGTAACTGAAATTTACCTGGAGTCTCCCCTGCGGCACAGTCCCAGACTCAGTTACCCGATCCCAGACCAAGCCACCCGGTCTCAGACCCGGCCACCTGGTATAATCTCATTTCTTCACCATTAAATTGATCATTTTTGAGAAATGATGCCAGTGAGAGCTTAACATGTTCTGTCTTCATCTTTCAGTGTATAATACACTGAGATATATATACCTCCCAGCGTATATACACTCTCTTTTGTTTCTAGTGTCCAGTTTCTTGAATCACATCTGTAAGGGACAATTCCCAGGGTTATACATGTACTAGGTTAATTTACCTAAGTTATTACCAGGTAGGAAGGTAGTATGTGACAGTAACAATTAAGTTTTTCATGCTCTCAGAGTATTATTAAAAAAAATGTTGTAAACGTATAGTTACTGCATAATAATAATAATAATAATAATAATAATAATAATAATAATAATAATAATAATAATAATAATAATAAAAGCAATAAACAACAATAAATCTTAACTTTCTGCAGCAACAATAGGAAGTTAAGGTTTGTTCGGATTTTCAACCCCGGAGTGTTAGCCACCCAGAAAAGCCAGTGTGTCATCGAGGACTGTCTTATTACCACTGGGGTCCTTAAATCTTGTCCCCCAGGATGCGACCCACACCAGTCGACTAACACCCAGGTACCTACTTACTGCTGGGTGAACAGGGACAGCGGCATGCCCAACGTTTCCCTCCGGCCGGGGATTGAACCACGGACACTCAGTATGTGAGGCGGGTGCGCTGCCAACTTATCAGCTACCAATCTATCAACTACACGAGGGTCATTAAGGCTGCATGTCACCTGTGAACCACCGGTCAAGTACACTTTAATCAATAAAATATGACAGGTAAAATACTTTCAATATAAGACTGTCTGACTCCGTTAGGTTTTTCTAGGTAATTTACACATATGTTATTCTTTATAATTGTACTTAGGAAGCCTGGTCATGGACCGGGCCGCTGGGGCGTTGATCCCCGGAATACCCTCCAAGTTGACCCCCAGGTAGGTATACCTATGCCTAAATAAACCTAGTTACTTTAAGGACCCAGATGAAAATAAGTCACTTTGTCCGACCTTTTTCGGTACTAGGTGATCTACACATATGCTGTTATGTATGATAATTTATGTAAATGTATTTATGTGTACCTGTACCTGAATAAAGTTACATATTGAGTGAGAGGCGAGAAATACACTAGAATACCCTTCAACTCAGATAGTTCCGTTCTCTGCATATTGTTAGTCTACCAGAGAGAATGGAGCACAGTGAAGTCTTCCATGGTGGACTTTTTTAACTCAGTTCCATAGAGCCTGGTAGGTTTTATTCGGATTACTAACCCGGTAAGTTAATAATCCGAATAATAACCAGGAGGGTTAATAATCCGAATAATCCAGGATAACCCAATAAAGTCAGTGCGTCATCAGGGACTGTCTTATTTCCACTGGATTCCTTTAATCCTCTCCCCAGGGTACAACACAGCAGCTGGCTGACACTCAGTACATAGTGCTAGGTCAAAAGGGGCAGCAGGAGTAACGAAACACCCAACGTTTCACCCGTACCGGGGAGCGATCCCCGGTCCCTCACTGTGTGAGCTAAGGACCCGACTCACGAGGAGGACATGATTGTAAGTAAGTTTATTCATATACAGGTACACATAAATACAGTTACATAAATTATATCATACATAGCAGCATATGTGAAGATTACCCAGGATAACTGTGTGGCTAACCCTCCTGGGTTAAAAATCCGAACAAAATTTTATCTTATTTCTTAAGCAATGTTATTCATTTATCTTGCATCTTTCCTTCTTTCAAGTTTATTTACGTACGGGCACACGTAAGTACAATTATCATATCTAGAAACATATATGTAAATTACCTAGGATAACTAAAAAAAGTAGTTGATTTCTCTTGGCGTCTTTTAAAATCCTAGTGATTTACTACTAGATGTGTATTTTGGTAAAACTGTGTCAAGTGCGAGTCCGCATCTTTGAACATCTGCGCCATATGTTAACTAACATCTTGAAGCCACAGACCACAGTGATCCAACACCATGGTGCTTGTCAGAGTGATCCAACACCATGGTGCTGACAACAGTGATCCAACACCATGGTGCTTGTCAGAGTGATCCAACACCATGGTGCTGACAACAGTGATCCAACACCATGGTGCTTGTCAGAGTGATCCAACACCATGGTGCTGACAACAGTGATCCAACACCATGGTGCTTCTCAGAGTGATCCAACACCATGGTGCTGACAACAGTGATCCAACACCTTGGTGCTTGTCACAGTGATCCAACACCATGGTGCTTGTCAGAGTGATCCAACACCATGGTGCTGACAACAGTGATCCAACACCATGGTGCTTGTCAGAGTGATCCAACACCTTGGTGCTTGTCAGAGTGATCCAACACCATGGTGCTTGTCAGAGTGAGCCAACACCATGGTGCTGACAACAGTGATCCAACACCTTGGTGCTTGTCACAGTGATCCAACACCATGGTGCTTGTCAAAGTGATCCAACACCATGGTGCTGACAACAGTGATCCAACACCATGGTGCTTGTCAGAGTGATCCAACACCTTGGTGCTGACAACAGTGATCCAACACCATGGTGCTGACCACAGTGATCCAACACCATGGTGCTTGTCACAGTGATCCAACACCATGGTGATTGTCACAGTGATCCAACACCCTGGTGATTGTCACAGTGATCCAACACCATGGTGATTGTCACAGTGATCCAACACCATGGTGCTTGTCAGAGTGATCCAACACCATGGTGCTGACCACAGTGATCCAACACCATGGTGCCTGTCACAATGATCCAACACCATGGTGATTGTCACAGTGATCCAACACCATGGTGCTTGTCAGAGTGATCCAACACCATGGTGCTGACCACAGTGATCCAACACCATGGTGCTTGTCACAGTGATCCAACACCATGGTGATTGTCACAGTGATCCAACACCATGGTGATTGTCACAGTGATCCAACACTATGGTGCTTGTCACAGTGATCCAACACCATGGTGCTTGTCACAGTGATCCAACACCATGGTGATTGTCACAGTGATCCAACACCATGGTGCTTGTCAGAGTGATCCAACACCATGGTGCTGACCACAGTGATCCAACACCATGGTGATTGTCACAGTGATCCAACACCATGGTGATTGTCACAGTGATCCAACACCATGGTGCTTGTCAGAGTGATCCAACACCATGGTGCTGACAACAGTGATCCAACACCATGGTGCTGACCACAGTGATCCAACACCATGGTGCCTGTCACAGTGATCCAACACCATGGTGATTGTCACAGTGATCCAACACCATGGTGATTGTCACAGTGATCCAACACTATGGTGCTGACAACAGTGATCCAACACCATGGTGCTGACAATAGTGATCCAACACCATGGTGCTGACCACAGTGATCCAACACCATGGTGCCTGTCACAGTGATCCAACACCATGGTGATTGTCACAGTGATCCAACACCATGGTGCTGACAACAGTGATCCAACACCATGGTGCTGACAACAGTGATCCAACACCATGGTGCTGACCACAGTGATCAAACACCATGGTGCTTGTCACAGTGATCCAACACCATGGTGCTGACAACAGTGATCCAACATCATGGTGCTGACCACAGTGATCCAACACCATGGTGCTTGTCACAGTGATCCAACACCATGGTGCTTGTCACAGTGATCCAACACCATGGTGCTTGTCACAGTGATCCAACACCATGGTGCTTGCCACAGTGATCCAACACCATGGTGCTTGTCACAGTGATCCAACACCATGGTGATGACAACAGTGATCCAACACCATGGTGATGACAACAATGATCCAACACCATGATGATGACAACAGTGATCCAACACCATGGTGATGACAACAGTGATCTGATGACAACAGTGATCCAACACCATGGTGCTGGCAACAGTGATCCAACACCATGGTGGTGACCACAGTGATCCAACACCATGGTGGTAACCACAGTGATCCAACACCATGGTGGTGACCACAGTGATCCAACACCATGGTGATGACTACAGTGATCCAACGCCATGGTGCTGACCACAGTGAACCAACACCATGACGGTGACCACAGTGATCCAACACCATGGTGCTGACCACAGTGATCCAACACCATGGTGATGACAACAGTGATCCAACACCATGGTGCTGACAACAGTGATCCAACACCATGGTGCTGACAACAGTGATCCAACACCATGGTGATGATAACAATGATCCAACACCATGATGATGACAACAGTGACCTAACACCATGGTGATGATAACAATGATCGAACACCATGGTGATAATAACAATGATCCAACACCATGATGATGACAACAGTGATCCAACACCATGGTGATGACAACAGTGATCTGATGACAACAGTGATCCAACACCATGGTGGTGACCACTGTGATCCAACACCATAGTGATGACAACAGTGATCCAACACCATGGTGCTGACAACAGTGATCCAACACCATGGTGCTGGCCACAGTGATCCAACACCATGGTGTTGACAACAGTGATCCAACACCATGGTGTTGACCACAGTGATCCAACACCATGGTGATGGCCACAGTGATCCAACACCATGGTGTTGACCACAGTGATCCAACACCATTGTGTTGACCACAGTGATCCAACACCATGGTGATGGCCACAGTGATCCAACACCATGGTGCTGGCCACAGTGATCCAACACCATGGTGTTGACCACAGTGATCCAACACCATGGTGATGGCCACAGTGATCCAACACCATGGTGTTGACAACAGTGATCCAACACCATGGTGACGGCCACAGTGATCCAACACCATGGTGTTGACCACAGTGATCCAACACCATGGTGTTGACCACAATGATCCAACACCATGGTGATGGCCACAGTGATCCAACACCATGGTGCTGGCCACAGTGATCCAACACCATGGTGTTGACCACAGTGATTCAACACCATGGTGCTGGTCACAGTGATCTAACACCATGGTGTTGACCACAGTGATCCAACACCATGGTGATGGCCACAGTGATCCAACACCATGGTGTTGACCACAGTGATCCAACACCATGGCGATGGTCACAGTGATCCAACACCTTGGTGCTGACCACAGTGATCCAACACCATGGTGTTGACCACAGTGATCCAACGCCATGGTGTTGACCACAGTGATCCAACACCATGGTGTTGACCACAGTGATTCAACACCATGGTGCTGACCACAGTGATCCAACACCATGGTGTTGACCACAGTGATCCAACACCATGGTGCTAGCCACAGTGATCCAACACCATGGTGTTGACCACAGTGATCCAACACCATGGTGTTGACCACAGTGATCCAATACCATGGTGTTGGCCACAGTGATCCAACACCACGGTGTTGACCACAGTGATCCAACACCATGATGATGGCCACAGTGATCCAACACCATGGTGATGGCCACAGTGATCTAACACCAAGGTGTTGACCACAGTGATCCAACACCATGGTGATGGCCACAGTGATCCAACACCATGGTGATGGCCACATTGATCCAACACCATGGTGTTGACCACAGTGATCCAACACCATGGTGTTGACCACAGTGATCCAACACCATGGTGTTGACCACAGTGATCCAACACCATGGTGATGGCCACAGTGATCCAACACCATGGTGATGGCCACAGTGATCCAACACCATGGTGATGGCCACAGTGATCCAACACCATGGTGATGGCCACAGTGATCCAACACCATGGTGTTGACCACAGTGATCCAACACCATGGCGATGGCCACAGTGATCCAACACCATGGTGCTGACCACAGTGATCCAACACCATGGTGTTGATCACAGTGATCCAACACCATGGTGTTGACCACAGTGATCCAACACCATGGTGTTGATCACAGTGATTCAACACCATGGTGCTGACCACAGTGATCCAACACCATGGTGATGGCCACAGTGATCCAACACCATGGTGCTGACCACAGTGATCCAACACCATGGTGTTGACCACAGTGATCCAACATCGTGGTGCTAGCCACATTGATCCAACACCATAGTGTTGACCACAGTGATCCAGCACCATGGTGTTGACCACAGTGATCCAATACCATGGTGCTGGCCACAGTGATCCAACACCATGGTGTTGACCACAGTGATCCAACACCATGATGATGGACACAGTGATCCAACACCATGGTGTTGATCACAGTGATCCAACACCATGGTGATGGACACAGTGATCCAACACCACGGTGTTGACCACAGTGATCCAACACCATTGTGATGGACACAGTGATCCAACACCATGGTGTTGACCACAGTGATCCAACACCATGATGATGGACACAGTGATCCAACACCACGGTGTTTACCACAGTGATCCAACACCATTGTGATGGCCACAGTGATCCAACACCATGGTGTTGACCACAGTGATCCAACACCATGATGATGGACACAGTGATCCAACACCATGGTGTTGACCACAGTGATCCAACACCATGATGATGGACACAGTGATCCAACACCACGGTGTTGACCACAGTGATCCAACACCATTGTGATGGACACAGTGATCCAACACCATGGTGTTGACCACAGTGATCCAACACCATGGTGATGGACACAGTGATCCAACACCATGGTGTTGACCACAGTGATCCAACACCATGGTGATGGACACAGTGATCCAACACCATGGTGTTGACCACAGTAGAGTCTCTGTACACTGTTAGGAGACAAATGGTCTCTGTGTAACGACGAACGCTGGGTACAGTTTCTCAACTTGTAGTTACTAGTTATCTTTTACTCTCAGTATGTGCGTGTGTGTGTGTGTGTGTGTGTGTGTGTGTGTGTGTGTGTGTGTGTGTGATGGAATAGTTCGTATATCATCATACTTTACATAGTGACAGGTGTGTACTTGCGGTCATGCCTGAGTGTATGTGTGGTATGTGTACTCAGTGACCAGGGTTCCAAAAGATACACACACACACATACACACACACACACACACACACACACACACACACACACACACACACACACACACACAAACAAACATACTAGTTCCGGTGCTAAGGGGCATGTCCTACGAGAAGAGTTTAATTAAGGGGATTCAACCTGAGGACACTGGAGGACAGGAGGGATAAGGAGGACAGGATAATGACACAAAACACTGAGAGGAATTGACAAGATGGATAGGGACAGAATGTTTCAGAGACGACACACAACAACAAGGTTCACAACTAGAAGTTGAAGACTCAGATTAGTCACAGGGTTGTTAGGAAGTGGAATAATCTGGAGAGTGATGTAGTGGAGGCAGGATCCATACACAGCTTTAAGAAGAGGTTCGACAAAGTTCATGGAGCAGGGAAAGTGGATCTAGCGGCGACCAGTGAAGAGGGGGGGACAGGAGCTGTGACTCCACCCCTGCAACCACAAATGAGTACACACAAACACATACACAAAGGCCCAAGAGCTGAAACTCGACCCACGCAAACACAAATACTATCTCTCTCTCTCTCTCTCTCTCTCTCTCTCTCTCTAAACGTATTCTGATTCAACATTCTGAACCTGGTCTACTTACCAGGAAGATATTAAGGGGGTCAACGCCCCCGCGGCCCGGTCCATGACCAGACAGACCTGATTCTGTCCAGTTCCAAAACTCGTAGGCGTGACACTGCGCCTGGGAAGTGGGAGATAATCTTTGATCCAAGGAAGGAGAGAACAGTTTGAAGGTTACGAGAGTTTTATTGAGAAGATGCGGGTGCAACGCCCGCACCTCCCACCATGACTGCCATAACCATCAACCATGACTACCATGACTGTGCTCTTCATGGTTTCGTGTTGATGTGTGACTCGCAAGGTTGTGTGTTTTACGTACCTAGTTTGCGTATGCGTGGTTGTGTGTATGTGTGCGTATATACGTGTGCGTGCACGTGAATCTCACCCTGGACGTACCTCATACCCAAGCTACCTCATATCCAAAATATTTCATACCCAAGATACCTCAATGAGGTAGCTTGGGTATGAGGTATCTTGGATATGAGGTAACCTCATATCCAATATACCTCATACCCAAGCTACGTCATACCCAAGCTACGTCATACCCAAGCTACGTCATACCCAAGCTACGTCATACCCAAGCTACGTCATACCCAAGAAATAAATAATACGTTTTATGGGGAAATGTAGATGATATCTCTAAAAAAAAAGACTTAAGACACTGAAACAGATCTCGAAATTAATAACCCTAACGACAACAGAAACAACGGCAGCAGCAGTATCAGAAACAGCAGCAACAACAGGAACAACAGAAACAAAAGCAGTAGCAGTAACAAATGCAGCAACAAATGCAACAGAAGCAGTAACAGCAGCACTAACATTCACAGCAACAACAGGTGCAACAAAAACATCAGTAACAGCATCAACACCAGCAGCAACAGCAGAAGCAGCAATAACAACAGCAGTAACTGCAGCAGCAACAGCACGGTGACTACACGGGAGAAAGTGTACAAGGCAGCAGCATCATCCCTCCACTCTTGTGAGTATGAGGAGGGGGCAGCATCCCCCCACTCCCTCTCCCCTAATGAATGTGTGGGTGAGAGTGAAACTGTCAGGATCACAAGATAACACTCGCCTTGTAGTCAAAAATCTCCTCCCATGCACTTATATGTGTGTACTGCATTGAAGAAATAATGATTTCTCTGTCTCTGTCTGTCTGTCTGTCTCTCTCTCTCTCTCTCTCTCTCTCTCTCTCTCTCTCTCTCTCTCTCTCTCTCTCTCTCTCTCTCTCTCTCTCTCTCTCTCTCTCTCCCTCACACACACATTAAGAAGAGGTATGATAAAGGTCACGGAGCAGAGAGAGTGACCTTCAAGGTGCACTGATGCTCGTGAAGGTCTCTTGATCCAAGGACCTGAAGTTACTCTTCCTTTCCTTGGATCAAACCTGTTCGTTACCCAGGCTTTTCCTTGTTTCTTACGGGTGTGGTGCTTCTTTTTTTGTGTGTGTGTGTACTCGTCTAATTGTGGTTGCAGGGGTCGATACATAGCTCCTGGTCCCGCCTCTTCACTGATCCCTACTAAATCCTCTCTCTCCCCGCTCCATGAGCTTTATCATACTTCATCTTAAAGCTATGTATGGTTCCTGCCTCCACTACATCATTAGCCAGACTATTCCACTTTTTGGCAATTCTATGACTGAAGAAATACTTCCTAACATCTCTTTGACTCATCTGAGTCTTCAGCTTCCAATTGTCACCCCTTGTTTCTGTGTCCCATCTCTGGAAAATCCTATCTCTGTCCACCTCATCTATTGCTCGCTGTATTTTGTATGTCGTTATCATATCTCCCCTAACCCTCCTGTCCTCCAGTGTCGTCAGGCCGATTTCCCTTAACCTTTCTTCGTAGGACATTCCCCTTAGCTCTGGAACTAGTCTTGTTGCAAACCTTTGCATTTTCTGTGTGTGTGTGTATGTGTGTTTATTACACGGAGGTCAAGACGATTCACTCTTGCTCCCTTACTGTCTCCCTCTGTCCCTCCGTTCCTCCCTCCACTCTCTCCCTCTGTCTCTCACTGCCGTCAAGTCATGATAAACAATGGAAAACAAGACTGCTTCCTCATACCCCCCTCCCTTACACCCTCCCTGATCAACTAGGACGACTACTAACCACCAGTTACCACCAAGACGGCCACAAACCACCAAGACGACCCCCAACCAACCAGTCACTACCAAGACAACCACAAACCACTCGTGGAAAGCGACCAACCTTCAACATTTCACGGATCTTCCTGGGTGGAGTGATTACAATGCTGTTCTTGTTTGTATGGTGTCTCTGGGAACGAAAGCTTATATTTTTATTTGGCATAACTGCATTTTTCAGCCGTATGATTCTACATGAATGTTACATAGCTGGAACAAGGACCCCAGTGAAAATAAGTCACTTTGTCTGACTTTTTGGGTTATCGTAGGTAATCTACACATATGCTGCTATGTACGATAATTTACATGACTGGGTTATCCTAGGTAATCTACACATATGCTGCAATGTATGATAATTTACGTGACTACAAGAGCGGTTAACCTCCAAGAAGATATAAACAAAGTTTTCCAGTGGGCAACGGAAAACAATATGATGTTCAATAAGGACAAATTCCAACTACTCCGTTATGGAAAACTGGAGGAGATAATAACTAGAACAGAGTATACTACTGACTCCGGCCATACAATAGAGCGGAAAAATAATGTAAGGGACCTGGGAGTAGTAATGTCCGAGGATCTCACTTGCAAGGATCACAACAGTGCCACGATCACAAGTGCAAAGAAAATGATAGGATGGATAATGAGAACGTTCAAAACGAGAGATGCCAAGCCAATGATGATCCTTTTCAAATCACTTGTTCTCTCTAGGCTGGAATACTGCTGTACATTAACATCTCCATTCAAAGCAGGTGAAATCGCAGATCTAGAGAGTGTACAGAGATCCTTTACTGCACGTATAAGTTCTGTCAAGCACCTTAACTACTGGGAACGCTTGGAAGCACTTGACTTGTACTCGTTGGAACGCAGGAGGGAGAGATATATCATAATCTACACTTGGAAAATCCTGGAAGGAATGGTTCCGTATCTGCACACAGAAATTACTCCCTACGAAAGTAAAAGACTGGGCAGGCGATGCAAAATGCCCCCAATAAAAAGTAGGGGCGCCATTGGTACACTAACGGAAAACACCATAAGTGTCCGGGGCCCAAGACTGTTTAACAGCCTCCCATCAAGCATTAGGGGAATTACCAATAAACCCCTGGCTGCCTTCAAGAGAGAGCTGGACAGATACCTAAAGTCAGTGCCGGATTAGCCGGGCTGTTGCTCGTACGTTGGACTGTGTGCGGCCAGCAGTAACAGCCTGGTTGATCAGGCCCTGATCCACCGGGAGGCCTGGTCGTGGACCGGGCCGCGGGGGCGTTGATCCCCGGAATAACCTCCAGGTAACTCCCAGGTACTTATGTATACCTGTACTCGAATAAACTTACTTAACAAAAGCAAGTTGTGTTTCCCTGCCAGAAATATAATACAAGCAAGCTAGTTGCTTTCTTTTGTGTTCAACAATATTTTATTACATGTAAACTACACTGTGTATACTGCAGAGAAGAAATAAAGTTGTATATTCAATCACACAGGAAGAGCCACATGCAGAGTGCTGAAATCTGTCAGCCTGAACTGGGGGGACTTCAGTAGGACAATGAGATTATCGTCAAGCAGGCTGTCTCACCCCTCCTTCTTCCCCCTCCTTCGTAAAAAGATGGGAGTACTTCCTCTCAAGGGGGTATCCATGTACCCCCTCTATTATTAAAATGGGATGGGAAAATTCTGTCTCAGAGAAATCCAGGTAACCCCAGCCTGACCAGTATCCTCGACACACTATCCTGCCTATTTGTTCATGATTCCGGAGACCATCGCCCAAGCGGCCCGGTCCCAGACCAGGCCTCCTAGTTTCTGACTCCATCAATTAAACTCTTGGTGCTAATACTATGAACACACAGCGATAGAGAGAGAGAGAGAGAGAGAGAGAGAGAGAGAGAGAGAGAGAGAGAGAGAGAGAGAGAGAGAGAGAGAGAGAGAGAGATAAGAAAAATATCTGCCTCATCTCTCATATAAACACATGTCACCCCACTGGTACATTTTCATCAGATAGTTAAATCAAATTTTAATTTTAATGGGATTCTCCCCTATTCCGTTCTAAGCAAGTAATTCTTTCATCATAACAGACCGGAGCTTCCTTCCCTGGTGAAGCTGAAGGGTACCATGCCTGCGGTAATAAAAGTTACAATACCATGGCTGCAGAAATAAAATTAACAATACCATGACTGGAACGCCTCACAAATCCACAAATCACAATCCATTTATGTAGCAAAACAAGTTAAAATCAGCAGTGAAGAAGACAAGAGAAACTCCAGCAGCAGCAACAGTAGCAGCAGCATCAGCAGCAGCAGCAGCAGCAGCAGCAGCAGCAGCAGCAGCAGCAGCAACAGCAGTAGCAGCAGCAGCAGCAGTAGCAGTAGCAGCAGCAGCAACAGCAACAACAGTAGCAGCAGCAGCAGCAACAACAACAGTAGCAGCAGCAGCAGCAGCAGCAGCAACAGTAGCAGCAACAGTAGCAGCAGCAGCAGCAGCAGCAGCAGCGCAGCAGCAGCAGCAGCAGCAACAGCAGCAGAAATCACTAATCAAGGAAACTGCCACCTACATCACACAGGGTCACCCGCGAGGTCAGAGGTCACGGCTGCACCCTTAGATCAAGGTTAAGGGCAACAAGGGCGGTGACCTTGAAAAACAGAGTGGCGAGAGACTACCTTACTTCCCAAGGCTTTGAACTTGTTGAGGGGAAAGTGTTGTGGGGTGTTACAATGATGCAGAGGCAGCTACTACCTTCAAGGGTGCCTTGATGAAGCTGAAGGGCTCTTGATCGAAGGTGCTGGAGCTGCCCTCCCTTTCGCGAAGGCACCGGACCAATTCCTTCAGCTAGTACCAACAGCCTGGCTGACCACACCAGCACGAGGTCCTGATCGAGCCATGAAGGCGATGATACCCTGAAATATCTACAAGTAGATATAGGTAGATTACAGGGGGACACAGGTAGACTATAGGAAGAGATTAGCAGACTACAGGGAGAGTTTGGTAGACTACATGGAGAGATAGGTAGACTACAGGTAGACTATAGGTAGAGACAGGTAGACAATAGGTAGCAGGACGTTCTGAGCTACTGACAAGTATCCTCGACACACTATCCTGCCTATCTGTTCATGATTCCGGAGACCATCGCCCAAGCGGCCCGGTCCCAGACCAAGCCGCCCAGTTTCTGGCTCCATCAATTAAACTGATGGTGCTAATACTAGGAACACGCAGCGAGAGAGAGAGAGAGAGAGAGAGAGAGAGAGAGAGAGAGAGAGAGAGAGAGAGAGAGAGAGAGAGAGAGAGAGAGAGAGAGAAGAAAAATATATGCGTCACCTCTCATATAAACACGTCACCCCACTGGTACATTTTCATCAAATAGTTAAAGCAAATTTTAATTTAAAATTTCTCTGATTGCATCTCTACCTCTCCCTATCTGTCTCTTCCTATCCCTCCCTCTCCCTATCACTGTCTCTCTGGTCCTCCCTCCCTCACTATCTTTAGAAGCAGTGATCACCACTGGCCCTGGCCTCTGACCTCGAGTGTTTTCAACACCTATGACCTTTCTCCACACACACACACACACACACACACACACACACACACCACAGAGGAAAGGAACAATCTGGAGACTAATGCAGTGGAGGCAGGATCCATACATAACCTTAAGAAGAGGTACGATAAAGCTCTTGGAGCAGGGTGAGAAAGGAGCTTGTACTCGTTGGAACGCAGGAGGGAGAGATATATCATAATCTACACTTGGAAAATCTTGGAAGGAATGGTCCCAAATCTGCACACAGAAATCACTCCCTACGAAAGTAAAAGACTGGGCAGGTGATGCAAAATGCCCCCAATAAAAAGTAGGGGCGCCATTGGTACACTAAGGGAAAACACCGTAAGTGTCCGGGGCCCAAAACTGTTCAACAGCCTCCCATCAAGCATTAGGGGAATTGCCAATAAACCCCTGGCTGCCTTCAAGAGAGAGCTGGACAGATACCTAAAGTCAGTGTCGGATCAGCCAGGCTGTGGCTCGTACGTTGGACTGCGTGCGGCCAGCAGTAACAGCCTAGTTGATCAGGCCCTGATCCATCGGGAGGCCTGGTCATGGACCGGGCCGCGGGGGGGTTGACCCCGGAATAACCTCCAGGTAACCAGGCAGCGACCACCGAAGAGGTGGGGCCAGGAGCTGTGACTCGACCCCTGCAAGCACAAACAGCTTAGTAAGCACGTACCTATACGCAAACAATTTTACAACGTAGACAGAAAAAATTATGATAATCCTTATGCTAAACAACACAAAACGCTAAAAGTACCGTCACTAACACCCTGAATGATCAGATTGCGATTACCAGACGGTAGATCTAACCTCCATCACCCTCTTGAAAGACCCCATGAGGATTTAGCGCTCCCTGAAATACATAACTGACATGAAGGCAATCTTATCATGCATCTCCGAGAGAAATTCATACCCCTTATCAAGAGACCCTTAGTCCTTATCACATTATGTATGATTAAGTTCCACGTGATGGGTGTCCTTATCGATCATACTTCCTTCAGATTCAAATTCAAATTCAAAGTTTATTCTCTATAAGGATTACAATGCTGAGTTTACAGAATTTGGTTATTGTGCGGTTTACATGTAGTAAAATACTAATTACAGAGTGTACCACTAGAACACCTAGCATGGCTAGGCATTTCGGGCAGATTTAGAGTAATTCTTACTTTAAAATATTACAGATTATGAGGTAAGTTGGTATTATGGCTAAGTGACTAAATACTAGTTTGTGAGTTTAGCAATGTGAATGCCTTTGTTTTGGCACAATACATAGTTTCAGTAGGTACTTCGTTCATCCTGTATATTTCTGGTGCCTTCAGTATTATTATAATGAGGGAGCGCTAAACCCGTAGGATTATACAGCGCATGTGGGGGTGAAAGGTATTCAGATTCAATTAAGGGAATTGGGGCACAGATCCAATTCCCTAGATCAAGAGCCCCCCACCAGCGTCAAGGAACCACCCTTGAGAAGCTAGTGCCAAGTCACTCGTGACTTGGTAAAACTTCAGCACTTCAGAAAAGCATTCCATCATTTCAATAAACATTCTGTAAGGGCTTCAATAAGCATGTCAGTAAGCACTTGCCGTGTGCTTTTGAGTAGTGGTAGTAGTAGTAGTAGTGGTAGTAGTGGCGGCGGCGGCGGCAGCAGCAGCAGCTGCAGTAATAATAGTAACAGTACTTTAGTATTTTCGTGGGAAAACTATAAACCCGTAAGAGTTATACAGCGCCTGGGGAATGGGCCGTAATCAGGTGTTATCCAAGGAAGGTAAAGGTAGCTCCGTTTCCTGGGATCACGATTCTCTCCCGACCTCCCGGTACAAAGGTCCACCTCGAAGGCTCCAGGACTGAGGAAGAAGATCCCAGGAGACGGCCACTAAGACAGAGCTTGCATAGATCCCACTACCACACACAGGTGTTTGGGAGTCAGGTGTGTCTTACTCGACCTCAAACACACCTGTGACTTCACTACACACACCTGCTGTGACAGCAACCCCTGACCACCGCACAGGGTGTGATCAATGTTACTAGAAACATTACGTGGTGTTCAAATAAATATTGATGAACACACGTAGGCATACACAGCCTATAACATCGGTGAATTCGGGATTATATCGTGAAGGGTAAAGTGGCTGAGGTAAAAATGACAGGTAAAAAGAGGCACAGGTAAAAACTGTTCACAACCAAAGGACCCAGGTTAAATCCTGGACTAGGTTAAAAGCGTGGGACATTGTTTACTGTTTATTTGTCAGTAAATACATAGCTAGGTGGGGAGCCGATGCACAGCTTTATTCTTCAGCTCAACACAAGTGAGCTCAGTTATCTCCTATCCTTGAAAACCTTGTTCGATATGACAAAACTAAAAAAAAAAAAAAGATAGCACAAGAAAGCCAAGAAAATATGTTTTATTTCATCCTAGAGAAGGTCGTTAAGAGTTTCTCTAGGATGCGCCCGACAACAGTCGACCAACGTCTAGGAATCTATGCAATAAGATCACAGCAAACAGGTAATATCAAATTATGCAAAATAACCACAGTGAAAAAACTGAAATTCCAAGCTTACTGCGAGGTAAACAGCAGGTGTTGCGAAAAAGCGTCTAATTTATTCTACCGACGAGCTATGCAAGATAATCTTCAGTCTTATCAACTGCCTACGGGTTCTGAGGATTTCCGGAGGAACACGTGCAATTCGTGCCAAGGAATACCACTCTCTAGTTCAGGGGAAGAGTACATAGCCCCAAGCTGCTGCCAAAATTTCTCCCAGCAACCAGCATGAACGCAGAGTGTACCAGATGTATGTACAGATGGAAATATATTATATATATATATATATATATATATATATATATATATATATATATATATATGCAAGGAATTCGCGAGAGCAGGCGAAATGTACACAAACACTGATCTCTGGCTGAAGGAGACTCGAACCTACGAACCTTAGGACAAGGTACGCAGTGCTTTACCAATCTACCCACACTGGACAATACCTTGGCGTGTAGCGCAAGCTACACGCCAAGGTATTGTCCAGTGTGGGTAGATTGGTAAAGCACTGCGTACCTTGTCCTAAGGTTCGTAGGTTCGAGTCTCCTTCAGCCAAAGATCAGTGTTTATATATATATAAATATATATATATTATATATATATATATATATATATATATATATATATATATATATATATATATATATATATATATTTAAGGTAGCAGCCCCCCCTCAAGTACCAAGGCATGAAAGCCACGACAGACTTACATGCTGGTACTAATAATTAGTACCTCAGTAATTATGGTGTGCTGGCCTTGATCCTGAGTTCCGTTAACATCATGCAGCAGGCGGATGTAGTGATACAGGGATCATCGTATACAGCAACTCATTGAACCAAACCAGTAAGGAGACACGTTAGGTTAGGAAAGGTTCGTCAGGAAACAGGACAAATGTTTCCTGACGCGAGTCTTAGTCAGATGATGACCCACAGCTGGAGCTTTTGGTCATCCGACCGAGGCCTTCCCCTGGCTTACCGGTCCACCCCTTTAAAAATTATGGCCATAATTATAACCATTTTTTAGGAGACAAGTCGTATCTATGTCCTCATACCATTACATACCTGGGAACAGAGTTGATTATGATAAAGCAGTCACTGCATTTTGATCCTGCCCCATTAGAGAGTGAATCTCTCAACTTCCTGACCAGAGCCGGGAGTTTTACCAACAGACCAAAACACCAGGAGGTACAGAGAATATGATCGCCTGTATACTGGCCAAGTTCCGTCATCGACGTAAAGACATCTTGGCAAAGAAAAAAATATCTCAGCATTTCAGTCAGAGACGTTTTCGTCGCCTTGACAAAGCTGGCAAGAGGACCACGATCGAGGCAATATAAAAAAAAAATGCAGCCTACACCACAACTGCTGAAAAAAAGACTGACTTAGCAGCAGAACAAACTCCACAGTGTGGTAGCCTGAGCCAGCAGGGAAGATCACACTTCGTTCCTTAGCGATAATATATACATGCAGCACGTACACTCCCAAAGACCAATCAGTCCAATGCAAATGAATAAGACACGTGTGCAACACATGGCTGTCTTTATTTAAAAGATGCATCGCCACCCAGTGGCTTTTTCAATACAGAGATTATATACAGAAGACAATGGCAGATGCGATAATCGGTCCCTAACCTTTAATAGATAGTTCTTCAGTCTCTTAGCCTTGTGCAGTCTGAAGCAGAGGCAGGAGGATGCAAACTTACATAGAGTATCTTATAGGTTCGAGATGAACAAGGAAGCAGAACTTCATTCACCATACTACTAAGCTGCGTTAATATACAGGGAAAACTAGGCTGAAGATAAAGCTGCTAGATAAATCAAGAATTTTTTTTTATACCAGGTAACCTCAAATTAAAAAAAGTTCCAGAACAATGCGGAACCGGCACGGGACCCCCAGTCATATAGGAAAATCACATCTGTGACCAGTAGGATTAACAGGTACGACCCCCCACCCCCTCCTGTCAACAGGGTGATATTTTCATAAAATTTCTTTTATCTCGTACATGGGATAGGCTATCCTGAGAGAGAGAGAGAGAGAGAGAGAGAGAGAGAGAGAGAGAGAGAGAGAGGAGAGAGAGAGAGAGAGAGAGAGAGAGAGAGAGAGAGAGAGAGAGAGAGAGAGAGCAGTTGCCACCTTTAGCTATGCCGGAACGAAACTTGAATTCCCATAGCTGATGAAACCTTACCGGAATAATTGATGAAATTCTCACTTCCCTATTGAAGTCAATCAACTCAAGCTGACAGCTTTCAACATCCTGTATTAGCCTCATCCTGCGTAATGGAATGTGACAGAACCATAGCTTTTGTTCCCACTGTGTAACCATTATATAGAACAGAGGAGCAAAACACTGCTGGTGTATCCAATTTTGGTCAATATAAAAAAAGTGATGTTACTACACTGCTATGCATTTGACATGCCTTAGCTGCGCTACCAAAAGCAAATTAAGAATGCAACACAATGGCCAACACTGCCACCCAGCCATAATACATTACCTGCCACACTGTCGACACTTTTTCTAAGAAGTCACATTCTAGAATCTATCACCGTCATTCCACCAGAAACCAACAAAATCAAACATGGCCTCGCCTGGGACAGTGATAGCCATCTCAAGAATATACATTTTTGTTGACTATGTTGATGGTGCTATATATATATATATATATATATATATATAATATATATATATATATATATATATATATATATATAATATATATATATATATATTATATATATAATATATATATATATAATAGCAAACACCACTCTGAAAGAATAGAGAAATTCCAAGCGCTTTCGTGACTACTCACATTATCAAGGAACTATGATAATGTGAGTAGTCACGAAAGCACTTGGAATTTCTCTATTCTTTCAGAGTGGTTGTTTTGCATATTCTGAAATCACCTGTTTACTGTGATCTTATTGCATATATATATATATATATTATATATATATATATATATATATATATATATATATATATATATATATATATATATATATATATATATATATATATATATATATATATATTAATTAATGGGGCCCACCTCTCGTGTAAATTATGTGACCCATAGCCTCGTAGAAGTGGATAAAAAGGCTTCAAGGAAGAATATTTGGATTTCTTCCTGGAGTCATTTGAATATTCACTTTCTACCACCCAATAAATAACAAAAAGGCACAATACCGTGACTGGAACGATACACAAATAACCCGCACATAAAAGAGAGAAGCTTACGACGACGTTTCGGTCCGACTTGGACCATTGACAAAGTCACACTGTGTACCACCCCATCTTTTTATTTTTTTACCAATAGGTATATTTTATTACATAATATGGTACAAAAGATTTAAGAGATACATTGTTGATATAAAGATGGTACATACAGTACATGGGGTCGCGAGAAATATTTTTGTATTCTTTTATTATGTATTTAGTTATTGTATATCCTCTTTGTCAACCAATGAGAGTATTCCTGAAGTTTTCAGTCTTCGTAACTTTCATATTTTTACCTATGAGGACCATTTTCTACCATTTCTTTAGCCTTATTTTCACGTTTTATGATACATTTGTAACACAAGTTACAGTGGATTTGCCCCAGCAGTTTTATGGCAGAGAAATTTACAAGAAATTTCTAGGACATTTATTAGAAAACGTTTCGGTCCTAGGACCTTGATCACTTCTAACATACAGAGGTTGAAGTGATCAAGGTCCCAGGACTGAAATGCAATAAATATGTCCTAGTGTTTGCTTACGTGTTTTTCTAAACCAATTGTCGATATTTATTACCAAAGTCACAACCTAACCTAATGTGTCTTTTCTTCCAGCATTTTTTTTTTCCTAGCCAAAGTTGTGACTTTTTGTTCCCCCTCTGCCTTTTTTTTCCGGACACCTGCTAGGCACGTCTTTCTCAAACCCAACCCTTTGTACTTACATATTTTTTTCTTGTCATTTCTTTACGTCATCTTCAGTTGACGCACTTGGGCGGCAAAAGCGAATACAAATGCGTATATGCAAAAACATAATGAATCTTACGCCACACAGAATCGACAATTTAAGGAGCACATCAATACTAATTACTGCCGTCAGCATAATTTATAAAACCAGCAGAAAGTTATGACATCAGCAACAAGTTATGACGTCAATAGTTGCCTTGCCCACCCTGACTAACCAGTTCCTTCTTGAATGGCTGTGAGCTACATGCATAATGTCATGTCTGTTTACCCACACCTCACACGAGCTACATGCATGTCATGTGTGCTACCCACACCACACACGCAAGCATGAATAAGTGCATAATAGACACTTAAGACATGCCCGTGTCCTAGCAAAGAAGTATACCTTCTTGTTCTACTGTGATATACTCATGTCACTTAGGTATAGTGTTATATTAACTCCGGAGTTAATAATTCAAGATAACACAAATATTTCAATGTGGCTTATTTCCGTTGAGACTCTTAGCTCTTCCCACAGGATGCCACCCACAACAGTCGACTGATTACTAGGTACAACAGCTGACTAACTACTGGATACAACAGTCGACTAACTACTGGACACAACAGTCGACTAACTACTGGATACAACAGTCGACTAACTACTGGATACAACAGTCGACTAACTACTGGACACAACAGTCGACTAACTACTGGACACAACAGTCGACTAACTACTGGATACAACAGTCAACTAACTACTGGATATGACAGCCGACTAACTACTGGATACAAAAGTCGACTAACTACTGGATACAAAAGTCGTCTAACTACTGGATACAACAGTCGACTAACTACTGGATACAACAGTCGACTAACTACTGGATACAACAGTCGATTATTAAATAGAACAGTCGACTAACTACTGGATATGACAGCCGACTAACTACTGGATACAACAGTCGACTAATTACTGGATAGAACAGTCGACTAATTACTCGATACAACAGTCGACTAATTACTAGATACAACAGTCGACTTACTAGATACAACAGTCGAATAACTACTGGGTACAACAGTCGACTAACTACTAGGTACAACAGTCGACTAACTACTGGGTACAACAGTCGACTAACTACTGGGTACAACAGTCGACTAACTACTGGATACATCAGTCGACCAACTACTGGATACATCAGTCGACTAACAGGTATCTATTTAATGTCTCGACCTCTTCGTATGCCCTGTTTGACCTCCCTCTGTATGGGCTTTATAAAGCTCTCACAGTGAACATATTAAAAAGCAAACATCTTAGTGTGTTGAAAATAGTATAAAATACCGACAAGTTGACGGTTAAAATGTTACAAAATTATGAGATAAGTTGGTATTATGGCTAAGTGACTAAATACTAGTTGTGAGTTTAGCAATGTGAATGCTTTTGTTTTGGCACTATACGTAGTTTCAGTATTGGAGTATCACAGGCCAACTTATGACTAGTTAAGATTCATTATTTTGAGATTGAGATTGATATTTCTGTTTATGGTCAAATGGGTGAGTGAGTGTAAGTGTGAACCACCAGGTGGTATTCGTATTATTAGTTGACAGGGTGTATCAGGGAGATAAGATGTTTTCTGATGGTAGTTTTGAAGGTGATGAATGTGTCTGCAGTTTTGGAATTTTCAGGTAGGGTGTTCCAGATTTTAGGGCCTTTGACATACATTTAATTTTTGTAAAGGTTTAGTCGGACACGGGGAATGTCATAGAGATGTTTGTGTCTGGTGTTGTGCCTGTGGGTTCTGTCACAACTATCAAGAAAGCGTTTTAGGTCAAGGTTAATATTGGAATTTAAGGTCCTGTAGATGTAGATTGCACAGTAGTAAGTGTGGATGTACTGAACAGGGAGTAAGTTTAGATCTATGAAGAGTGGGGGGAGGTGTTGCCAGGGATGGGATTTAGTGATTATTCTTACTGCGGCTTTTTGTTGGGTTATTATTGGCTTTAGGTGTGTTGCTGCAGTTGAACCCCAGGCGTGTATACGCCTGGAACAGTGACATTTGTACTGTTCGCATTAACAGTGACACGTTAATAATAAAAATATAATATCTTTATTTACTACAAGTACATGGTATACAGGCCTAGCTGACATCAATGGCATACTACTATATAGAAAGCCCCTTCTTATGCTGAGGATTTCGGGCAAATTAGGTCAGTGTCCCAAGATGCGACCCACACCAGTCGACTAACATCCAGGTCCCCATTTTACTGATGGATGAACATAGGCAACAGGTGTAAAGAAACACGCCCAATGTTTCTACCCTGGCTGGGAACCGAACCAGACCCTCACTGTGTGAAGCGAGAGCTTTAGCCAGGCCACCAGAGCCTGGTGATAACTCAAAACAGAGGCGGCGTTCTCTTTTTTGGTGGTGCAAGAGTTATCCAATTATCAGATAACCCCTTAACAGTGAATCACTTTGGGAAAGGAGTAGGAGGAGGGGGGGGGTTAGATAAAGAAGGAAACTGATTATAATCTGGTCACGTGAAACACCTGAGTCACCATGGCGACTGATACAGGGTACACTGGCAGCTGGGTCCCCTCCTGTTTTTTCCCAAAGCGGGACTTGGGTTTTCCGTAGCTGGCGTGCTGAGCTTAAGGCTGAGATGTAATCCGTGAGGTACAAGACTGTAAACTCCCGCATTATTGTCATTGGTGGGACACGAAGCTTAGTGGTTGAGAATTCGACTCGCAGTCGAAAAGTCCCGCTTTTAGTCCCTGACAGGGCGAGACGTACAGCATTTCTTTACATATCATTCATCAGGCTGGTTTGTAACTCATGATAACCCAACAAAGCCACTTTCTGGCCCTTTTTTTCCCCCTTGGTGGGTACTGTGATCCTCCTCTCCAGGAAGAGACCCATGATAATAGGCTAGCACCCCGGCTACCCGGGTATGTAATGGTATGAGATACCGACATAATATAAATAACATGTGCAGTACTAAGATTAGGACACATGAGCCACAGTTGGGTATCTTTATTGCTGAAACGTTTCGCCTACATCTGTATTTCACTACTACACCTGCTCCCACTGTATTTGACTGAAGAAGCCTACTTTGTAGGCGAAACGTTTCGTTAATAAAGATACCCAGCTGTTGCACATGTGTCTTAAACCTAAGATTTAATATAAGTCTGCCCGAAATGCCTAGCCATGCTAGGCGTTCTAGTGGTACACTCTGTAATTATTATTTTACTGCATGTAAACCACACAATAACCAAATTCTGTAAACTCAGCATTGTAATATTTATAGAGAATAAAGTTTGAATTTGAATTTCAATTTGTCTAATACTAACCATCCTCACTACAACCAAGCCTCTCCTCCGCCACCACCAGTACCAACACTACCCTCAGCACCATTACCTAGCCTCTCCTCCACCGCTAGTACCAACACTACCGCCACTACCTAGCCTCTCCACCACCACCAGTAACAACACTACCTACCCTCACCACCACTATCTAACCTCTCCACCATCACCAGTTACCCACACCACCAACACTACCCACCCTCACCATCACCAACACTACACACACCCACACCCACATCACCACCCACCCACACCACTACCATATGCAGTTCATATGCATCCAGAGGGCTTGTAGCAGCAATTCTCCCTGAACATTTTAGGGACAAGATTGGAGTCCAGGACCAAAAGTTCATTGTCGGAGCCATGATCTGGGATAATCTAACGGGCTCTGAAACCAAACCTGCTCCCCCAAAAACTACAAACAATCGCACTGGGATGGTTCAATAGTTGAAAATATAGCCTTAACAATGCTTCAGAGTGTGTCAGGGAAGGATAGAGCCCGCCTCCTGGCAGTGAGAGCCCCTGATGCAGGGGACTTTCTGAAGAATTGAGACACTTATGCAACACATGGGAATCTTTATTGAAGAAACGTTTCGCCACACAGTGGCTTCATCAGTCCAATACAAAGTAGAAATGGGTAAGGAGAGTAGAAGTATGAGGTAATCAGTCCCTCAACCTGGATTCGATGTGTTCAGTCCATCAGTCTTGTAGTAAGTGCAGCATAGGGCCAGAGAGGTGGCTTATATACTGCGGTGAGATGAGTTGAAGCAGGAGGAGGCGGGATCTTAGTGGGACCTGCCACTAGTGTAAGTAGGTCATCGTCCAAAGGTTTGGGCAAGTGTTGAAGTCTTTGTACCAAGATTCCTACTTACATTAGTGGCAGGTCCCACTAAGATCCCGCCTCCTCCTGCTTCAACTCATCTCACCGCAGTATATAAGCCACCTCTCTGGCCCTATGCTGCACTTACTACAAGACTGATGGACTGAACACATCGAATCCAGGTTGAGGGACTGATTACCTCATACTTCTACTCTCCTTACCCATTTCTACTTTGTATTGGACTGATGAAGCCACTGTGTGGCGAAACGTTTCTTCAATAAAGATTCCCATGTGTTGCATAAGTGTCTCAATTCTTCAACTTGTCGGTTTTCAAAACCATTCATCACATCTGTCAGACACTGCAACATCATGGAATCTTGGTACAAAGACTTCAACACTTGCCCAAACCTTTGGACGATGACCTACTTACACTAGTGGCAGGTCCCACTAAGATCCCGCCCTCCTCCTGCTTCAACTCATCTCACCGCAGTATATAAGCCACCTCTCTGGCCCTATGCTGCACTTACTACAAGACTGATGGACTGAACACATCGAATCCAGGCTGAGGGACTGATTACCTCATACTTCTACTCTCCTTACCCATTTCTACTTTGTATTGGACTGATGAAGCCACTGTGTGGCGAAACGTTTCTTCAATAAAGATTCCCATGTGTTGCATAAGTGTCTCAATTCTTCAACTTGTCGGTTTTCAAAACCATTCATCACATCTGTCAGACACTGCAACATCATGGAATCTTGGTACAAAGACTTCAACACTTGCCCAAACCTTTGGACGATGACCTACTTACACTAGTGGCAGGTCCCACTAAGATCCCGCCTCCTCCTGCTTCAACTCATCTCACCGCAGTATATAAGCCACCTCTCTGGCCCTATGCTGCACTTACTACAAGACTGATGGACTGAACACATCGAATCCAGGTTGAGGGACTGATTACCTCATACTTCTACTCTCCTTACCCATTTCTACTTTGTATTGGACTGATGAAGCCACTGTGTGGCGAAACGTTTCTTCAATAAAGATTCCCATGTGTTGCATAAGTGTCTCAATTCTTCAACTTGTCGGTTTTCAAAACCATTCATCACATCTGTCAGACACTGCAACATCATGGAATCTTGGTACAAAGACTTCAACACTTGCCCAAACCTTTGGACGATGACCTACTTACACTAGTGGCAGGTCCCACTAAGATCCCGCCTCCTCCTGCTTCAACTCATCTCACCGCAGTATATAAGCCACCTCTCTGGCCCTATGCTGCACTTACTACAAGACTGATGGACTGAACACATCGAATCCAGGTTGAGGGACTGATTACCTCATACTTCTACTCTCCTTACCCATTTCTACTTTGTATTGGACTGATGAAGCCACTGTGTGGCGAAACGTTTCTTCAATAAAGATTCCCATGTGTTGCATAAGTGTCTCAATTCTTCAACTTGTCGGTTTTCAAAACCATTCATCACAGGGGACTTTCTGTTGGCTGTTCCCAACTCCAGCCTTGGCACACGCCTCGACTCACAGACCATCCGCATTGGTGTTCCCCTTCGACTTGCCGCCCCTATTCTCGCCGAACACAGGTGTATTTGTGGCAGTGAAGCAGCAGACCGATTCGGGTACCATGGTCTTGTGTGCCGTAAATCCAAGGGAAAGACTGCAAGACATGAGGAGGTTAATAACATTATCAAGAGGAGCCACACAACAGCCGGATGCCCAGCAGTAAGGGAGCCACCCCATCTATGCAGATCTGATGGCAGCCAGAAGCGTCCAGATGGTATCACCCTTCAAGCCTGGACAGATGGGAAGCAGGTGGTGTGGGACTATACATGTATGGTTTTCATGTGCATCTACCTTGGCTGATACCTATCTCCAATACACCAGGGAGGAAGGAGGGGCAGCTGCCAGCTTCAGGGAGTCCCAAAAGTCTAGAAAATATGGAGAACTTGCCCATCATTATATGTTTGTTCCCACAGGCTCAGAGACCCTTGGCTCTTGAGGAAAGAGTGCATCTAAATTCCTTAAGGAGCTGGGAAAAAGACTCATCAGGGTAATTAGGGATCCCAGGGCAGCTAGTTTTTTGTTCCAGCGGCTGTTCAAAGGGGTAATGCCTGCTGTATTTTGGGCACACGCCCCAGCTCTGAGGAGCTGGATGAGATTTTCGCCTTATAATCGGTGATACACACGTAACAACATGCCACCTTTATATCAACAATGTATCTCTTAAGTCTTCTGCACCATATTATGTAATAAAATATTCCTATTGGTATACATATATATATATATATATATATATATATATATATATATATATATATATATATATATATATATATATATATATATAAACTTACCCCAGTGAATGCCAACAAGACGAGAATTCTTGCCAATAAAAAAAACGTAAAAAGAAAACATTTAATTTTACCGATATTGATAAAAAAGTGATAATTTCCAAAGCTATTTCCTGTTTATTTCAAGAAAATACAAAGGAAATCGATAATTTGAGGATTGTCGAAGATAATTTCTCGCCTTTAAAGACAGTGAATTGTAACGGGTCCGTCGTAGAGCTAAATGAACCATAGGAAAATAATGGTGTGTAAAAAAAAAATGAACTTGCCTAGCATAAGGAGTGGGCCCATGCTAGGCACTTTTATATTCTTATGCCCATTGGACATGATGTGAACAGAGATACAACGTCACGGCTTCATATATAAGAATCAATTAAGAGAGTTTGGTGCAGTATTCAGTCCCTCATCAGTCTTCACGTTTATCTAATTTAACCTTTAAGTAATCTTGCTAGCCTAGCCTGGACTAGCGTAACCTATCCTAATTTAACCTATAGTAACAACCTTGGCCTAGCCTAACCTTATTTTAGCCATCCTAACCCTAGTCTAGCTTAGCTTCAATTAACTACCCTTATTTAACCAACAGTAACCTAACATTAGCCTAGCCTAGCCTAGCCTAGCCTAGTCTAGCCTAACCTTAGTCTAGCCTAGTCTATCCTAGCCTAACCTAACTACCCTAAACTAACTTTCAGTAGGGCATGTCAGGTGACATTGATATTGGTAGTCTCCTAACACCTGCTGCCACTGTTCACCTAGCAGTAAGCAGTGTACCTGAGTTCCAGCAGGCTGGGAAAGAGGATCTAGGTATCCTACTAGTTATAAACCATACTACTTGGCTTTCTTGGGTTTTACTGGGTTAATTATCCAAATTAAATCGGCTTATACACATACAAAAAATGGCCAAGTGCCTTTGACAGCTGTTATTTATCTACATGCATATACTAGAAGGTCGAGGGTTGTCGTTATTTGAACTGAGGTTGAATAAAAACTTTCTGTAACTATTTTTAAGTTTGAGTTAACCAAATTTCTTACAGTTGCCTCGTCAGGAGAGCATGACTCTGACGTCATTGACCAGGCCTCGCCTTGTGGTTGGTTAGTCAGTCGTGACGTCAGAAGCTGAAGACCAGGCCTCGCCTTGTGGTTGGTTAGTCAGTCGTGGCGTCAGAAGCTGAGACCAGACCTCGCCCTGTGATTGGTTAGTCAGTCGTGACGTCAGCAGCTTAGGACCAGACCTCGCCCTGTGACTGGTTGGTCAGTCGTGACGTCACAGTAGGATAACTCTGGGCAGTTTTTTCCTTGATCGGCCTGAGATCATGACGTCACCAAACAGTTGCCTACCCAACGGAAATTCATTCATTCCCTACCTTAATAATTTTCCCAATATTTAAATAACTATTTTCACTTGAAAAAAAATATAATCACATCACATGTGCGAATAATTCCCCTCCACTGATTAGAAAATAATCCAGCAGACGAAGACAAGGTCTTGTAATAACATCACAGACTAAATTCTATTGCCAACGTCACTGTATCCGCTCGTGACGTCACTGTATCCGCTCGTGACGTCACTGTTTTCTAACACCCTCTGAAAAAATAAACAATACTTGTACAACACAAACATTTTAATTAGGACACATTTCACTCGTGGGAGATTTAAAACCTCCCAGATGTCGCACAAGTATAAATATTACACTGAACATATATACCAGGTGCCTGTAACTACGTCCTCTTCTCATAGTCGTATACGAAAGATGTTACCCCTTATAGAAGGTCCCGAGTTGGTACTCCCGTAGTTGCAACTGTCTTGTTTATTTATTTATTTTTTATTTATTTATTTATTTTATGTCTTTGCAAACAGTACATTGAGATTTTGTATTTACAATAATGGGTTGCAATGCAAAAAGAAGCCTTTATTATGCCTAGGCATTATGGGCCAACTTAACATTATTGGCTTACAGACTACTTAACACTAAGGAGTATATCATAGTTGTACAGTAAGATAGTAATTATTTGAGTTGTACAGTAGATTATTAATTATAAATGAATCAAAATTTGTATAAGACAAAAGATATATTCATATATTCGAAAATGCTTTTTGTGAAAACAATGATTCAATTATATTCGTGTCAACAGTGGATAAAAGGTTCAAAGTGATTGTTGAAGTTATGATGTGGGAGTACATAAGTAAGTGTGTACTATGTATTTACCGTTTAGTCTAGGGTGACTAAGTAACTTTTGAGAAGAGTCTTAAATTGATTTTCAGACTGGGTTACTTTAATATCTTCTGGTAATGAATTCCATATTTTGGGGCCCTTTATGTGCATAGAGTTTTTACACAGTGTGATATGGACACGAGGTATATATCAAAAAGAGATCTGTGTCTTGTGTTGTGGTCATGTGTCCATTATATCTGTAGTAAACGATAACTCGGGGCCTCCTACGAGTGAAACACTGCAGATATAAAATGTCATACACAGACACGCATGGTAGACCCACAGGCCGAAAAATACGGACTCAGGAGCTGGAGTACCAGCAGGAATACTGCATCATCAAGGGCACCCTTGATGATGCTAGTTTAAGAAATTTCATCCCAGGAATTTGCTAACTCCATATATCTAAGTTTCAGTTTCCCAGGCGTAGTATATGCACAGAAAAATGCGCACCTCTTGGTGCGTATTTCTCTGTGCATGTGTATCTCTCATTGCACATACAAAAATATGGATTAAGGTTAACTGTCAGCGTTTATACGCTTGAAGATATGCACCTTTTGGGGTATGTATGTCACGTTCGTGCAACTGTTAGAGGTGAAAATGAGAGTCAGGATCCTTAACACTTTTGGGGGTCTCGTTTGGTTGGTAAGGTGTCAGGAAACAGGACAAGTGTTTCCTGACGCGGGTCTTAGTCATACAATGTATATCACACGCATCATGGAGTATGCTGCGCCAAAATGCACCTCACGTCCGATCAATCATGTTCAGAAACGTCCAGATGTTTCCATCTAGCGGCCAGTCCAACAGCTGAGGGAAATGTCTTGTAAAGACACATTGCAGATAAAGCTTTTGTTGCTATAACGTCAGCCTCTGCGTAGAGCTTTACCAAGTGACTCGACAAAGCTCTACACTAAGCAATACAATGTCCCAATTAAAGCTTGTTCGTCGACATGTATCTTTTGCATAGTAATGTTAGCAGTACATGTCGATGCAGGGGAACAGCCTGTAGTGAAACATATTGAAGACAATCAGTGGAAGGCAGATAAGACAATCAGTGGAAGGCAGATAAGACAATCAGTGGAAGCCAGAGAAGACAATCAGTGGAAGACAGAAGATAATCGATGGAAGACAAGATAATTAGAGGAAGACAGAGAAGACAATCAGTGGAATAATCAGAGAAAGGCGGGGAAGACAATCAGTGGACTCAATAGGACAGACAGAGCTAAAAAAAAAAACGGATAAGCAAACATAGGTCACTGGTCACACGTCCTGCATGCAACCTGGCACACGACCTGCATGCAACTGGTCACACGTCCTGCATGCAACAGGTCACACATCCTGCATGCAACTGGTCACACGTCTTGCATGCAACCAATCTCTTGATGCATGGCACTGCAGTAATAATCAGAATTATATTCTTGAAAAAACGTGGCAGGAAAAATAGATTGCAGGGGGTACCCTTCAAGAAGGGTGTCTTGACACTACTGAAGGCCTGAATCAAGAAGTTGGAGCTACCCTCCCCCCTTCCTTGGATCGAACCTAATTACCTCCCATCCCCCAGGCAACACTTATGTAAATGAAGCGAGATTACCATCTCATACACGGCCCATAGGGCACAGGTCGTCGTAGCCCTTACATTTAACACCTCAAACAGCGTAATAATTTTTACGTAACCTAGCAGAATGAAATGGATTGGTAGGAAGAGGCGGAAGTGTGTTCGCAGCGCGTGTCCAGGATCATATAGCCACTACACACGGAAGAGGTAAATTGATTTTTAAAATATACTGAGCGCCTTGACCTTCGTAACTCAACGCTCAATACAATGAAATATTTATTAGTTGCTTGAATTCGTGTCATATACACACGTGTCATATGTATACACGTGTCGTATGCACACACGTGTCATATGTATACACGTGTCGTATGTACACACGTGTCATATGTACACACGTGTCGTATGTACACGTGTCATATACACACGAGTCATATGTATACACGTGTCGTATGTACACACGTGTCATATACACGTGTCATATACACACGTGTCATATACACACGTGTCATATACACACCGTCGAGAGGACGATACCACTTGTGTTGTTTAACGCTAAATTAACCAGGAAGGTTATTATCCCAGGTCAACGCAACAAAAACACGTAGTATAACTTAGTTACGACTGAATTCTCTAACAGAAGATTTTATTCGGATTATTAAATAGATGGTTAGTAGCCTCTGATAAGGAAAAAAATTAAAAAAAAAAAAAAAAAGACTGGATTATTCCGAATAAAAAGGCACATTACCGTGACTGGAAAAATACGCAAATAACCCGCAAAAAAAAAGAGAATGAAACTTAACGTTGTGGTCCAACTTGGACCATTAACTAGTCACGTGTGTGACTAGTTAATGATCCAAGTTGGACCGAAACGTCGTTGTAAGTTTCATTCTCCTAGGTACTTAATTTCTACTAGGCGAGTAGGAACAACAGGTGTAAAGAAATATCCTCAAATTTCCAACTCATCCCGGATTCAAACCCGGGTCCTTCAGGTGTAACCCTAAGTGCTACAGCTTGAGTCACAAGCCACAACAGTCGACTCTAACACCCAGGTACCTAATTACTGCCAGGTGAATAGGGAACAGCAGGTGTAACGTGACTTGCCCAATCAAAATACGAACCCGGATCCTCTCGGTACTGTCAATACGTCTCGCCAGGAAATAGAACCCAGGATCTTTCAGGTGTGCTCAGAGTGCTCTACCGCCGATCTATACGTCAACACCATAGAACAAAACAACATTCATATTAACTAGTGTTGAATAAAACAAAAGTCACACTGGGTCACAGTATCTGTAGAGAGGGAGGGGCGTAAGTTGGTCCAACACGGCTTTGTTTACCGGTTGAGTCATACTTGCTGTATCCGCAATTCCCCAGAAATTAACATTCTATTCTCGCCTTCCAAAAATTTCGTTTGTGGTGAAATATATATTTTTAAACACTTACATTGACATATCGTTGACGCTGTAATACTTGGTGGTATCTCGTACGTGGACACAGATGTAATGCCAGTTAATTTTAGGTTAAGGTATATTAAAAATGGATAAAAATGATGAGTTATTTACGAAAGAATGCGAGTCTGAACGAATGTTAAAGAGACGAGTACAAGCTACAGGTGTTACAAGAATTCACATGACTGTGCGTTGGTCACTACTGTATATATTCTGGGGCTGCCTTCCCGCCTGCTACTGCCATCCCTGAGTTTGTTCCTTACGTTAGCCACTGCTGCTGCTAAGGCAGAGCAGCTATACTAGAAAAGACCCTGAAGAAATGGTGTTATAAACGCTAACTCAGAAAAGTGAATTTTGTGCTCAGTGTGGTGCTCATCAGAAATTTTGTAGCTTTACACTGCATGGTTGAGTAACTCTTGTGTAAAGTTTTTAAATTAGTTCGCACAAATAAAGCGGACAAAAGGGGTATACAGGAAAATTGGAATATCATTGCTGATAAGCTATCGCGGGAGAAGCCGCCATATTACTCCTGAAAAGGCGACTCAGGGGAGGAGCTCAGTGCGCGTCAGACCACCGTCAGAGGAGGACGTGTATCAAGTGCTCCCGCTAACTCTCCACCTAGAATCCTCTCTACACTCTTCCGAACCCACTGGAAACCAGGAAACGCCTTCAAGATGGGGTGCATCAGTAAACTTGGGTTGTTCATCCTGAACTTCGTTGTGTTTGTGAGTATCAGATGGTGACGCCTGAGGCTTCAATGGCGGGCTGGAGGAACACGGCTGCAGCTTTCTCTTATTGCACTCCCATCAAGGCCTTTATGCTGCTGAAGGGATCTTGATCAGAGGAATCGGAGCTACCTTCCTCTGTTAAAAACCTGATTAACTACCTTTTCCCAGGCACTACCTGTTACTCCCCACCTGTCACACACCGTCCCATCTATATTCGACTCCTCCTCCACCTATATTACGTCTGTCTTACGATGGAAATAAATAGTATAAAATACCCACACTATGGAAAAATAGACAAATGCAGTATAATACGATCCTTTACTGTCTACGTTTCGCCCACACAGTGGATTTTATCAAGTCACAGGCAAATATGCTTGAGATGAGGGTACAGGAGTATATAAATGAAGCACAGTGACGTGAGGTCAGGTGGAGAATATTGAGAATAATCAAATAAAGCGCTAAACCGACAAGGGTCATGCAGAGCTGGATCCCCTCAAGGAAGGTTCCTTGACGCTGGTGAGGGGCTCTTGATTTAGGGAACTGGATCTGTGTTCCAGTTCCCTGAATTTAGCCTGAATACCTTCCACACCCTCCCCCCACATGCGCTGTATAATCATACGGGTTTAGCGCTTCCCCTTGATTATAATAATAATAATAATATAATAATAATGCAAAGCTGGAGAGAGAATATTGAGAAGGTTGGATTTGAGACTGACCTCAAATCCAGCCTTCTCAAACACGCTCCCAATAATATACTCTTGTATTCTCTTCTCAGATTATATAAAATGGATATATTCATAACCATGATTTTTTAAAGAGGTGGAGGGGTAAGCCAGGGAAAGTCCTCGGTCAGATGACCAAAAGCTCCAGCTGTGGGTCATATGAGTAAGACCCCCATCAGGGAACACTTGTGACTTGATAAGTGTGGGCGAAACGTAGTCGGTAAAGGATCGAATTATACTGCGTTTGTCTTTATTCCATCCCTGTCCTAATCTGGCCTTCCAACCGGTGAATGAGGCTCTTAATTCAAGGAATTGGCCCCTGACGTCCCCAAGGCCCTGTATGACCTCCCCATGCATGCAATACTCTCCTGCCTCGCTCTTACAACATCGATCTTACGTTGCCCATATTAATACTAACTGTGAACTTCAATAATACACTTAAGTGTAATATTTGAATGCTGAAATAACATGTTCAGAACAAATCTGTATTGTAAATTTAGTTTTCTGGAGAAAAATGTTCGCTGTATTTTTCGGAACGTCTGAAGACAAAATGTCATTCTTTTCGTGTTCGTATAGTCTTTCTTTTCAGAATGACTTCTCAAAGGGAAGTTCCTTGACGCTGGTGAGGCTTTTGGTCTATGGAATTGGGTATGTGCTCCAGTTCCTGAATTAAGCCTGAATACCTTCCATCCCCCCCCTCCCACAAGCGCTGTATAATCTCTTCAGGTTTAGCGCTCCCCATAATTCAGAATGAGGGGAAGTAACATAATTCACCCTTACGGGTTTAGCGATTCCCCATAAGGACAGGGAATAGAGGACTACTGCAGTAGACTTGCTGGCTCTCGACTCGGCCACTCCACTTGTCTACCTGTCCAAGCTATTTTTACACCTACCCAATGTTGTTGCTTGACGCTAATTCATTCCACTCTTGTATAACGATTTCTTTCGCTAACCCTTGTGGGTTAAGCGCTTAAGTTTTGATTGTAATGTTTCTTACACTCGTGTACAACTATTGAAACAAGTGTTTTCCATTATCTATAAATTTTTAAATTTATCGAATTTAAATTAATATATTTAATAAAATTTGATTCATATTTACATTAAAACGGTATAACATATGTTTTACTGTTTTAGTCTTTGGCAGTGATAGCGTTAATCAAACATGATACGTACGGTTTAATGATTGGTCATGATAATATTAAAATTTTGCTGTTCAGTGTTTGGTTATTATATAAAAGTTTCTTTTAGCTGTGATGGTAGGTTGTCCAGGAGTGATGGTATTTAACCCTAATTTCCCCCATACGCATTATGGTATATAACACACGTGTTCATTGCGTGGTGGTGTATTTCACAGTAATGGCATTTCTGTTGACTTGTGTGATGCAAGTGAGGGTGGTATTTAGGAATATTTTGTTTGGGTGTGAAACATGGGTGGTGAATGTTGTAACAAAGAAAATGCTGGAGGCAGTGGAGATGTCATGTCTGAGGTCTGTGTGGTGTAAATATAATGTAGAGAATTCATAGTTTGGTGCGGGATTACCAAAACTATTATCCAGAGGGCGGAGTAGTTGTTGAGGTGGTTCGGACATGTAGAGATGAAGAAACATAATAGAAATGAAGTTGAGTGTATACATCTGTAGTGGAGGGAAGGCAGGGTAGGAGTCGGCCTAGGAAAGGTTGGAGGGAGGGGATAGAGGAGGTTTTGTGTGCGAGGAGCTTTGACTTCCAACGAGCATGTTAGATAGCAAATGGAGCCAAATGGTTTTTAGGACTTGACGTGCTGTTGGAGTGAGCAAAATAACGTTTATGGAGTAGGGAAACCGGCAGGCCGGACTTGTCCTGGAGATAAAAAAACACAATGTCTGCAATCTGGAAGGGTGTTAATGTTGCAGTTTTATAACTGTAGTGTCGGCGCTGTATGACCCTTGTAGGTTTAGCGCTTTTATTGATTATAAAATAACTAGTACTGTAAGCGCGCCTCTGGTAAGACAGTGATGGAGTGAATGATGAAAGTTTTTCTTTTTCGGTCCACCCTGCCTTAGTGGGAAACGGCCGACTTGTTAAAAAAAAAAAATTTTTGTTGCGTGGTGGCGTGTTAATTAATGAGGTGGTAATATTAACTGACAAGTACAGTTGGTTAAGGGTGGCAAGACTGATAGCAGCTTAAGAGCTCTTCTAATTCAGTTAGTATCTTGACATACGATATTTTTTTTAAGTTGTAGAATTAGTTGATAAACTGTCTAACTAGTTATGTAAACCCAGTAATTACGAGATTTTAGTTAATAAAGACCCCTCAAGGAGGTTCCTTGACGTTGGTGAAGGGCTCTTGATCTAGGGAATTGGATCTCTGGTCCGGGTCCCGGAATTGAACCGGAATATATTCCAGCCCCACCCCTGCACATGCGCTGTATAATCTACGGGTTTAGCGCTCCATCCTCTTCAAGGGGGGCTCCTTGGCGTGGTGAAGAGGCTCTTGGTCTGAGGAATTAGACCTATCGGTCTTCTTCCTCAGACCGAACCTAATTACCCCCCAATCTCCCCTCCCCTATCCCATCCTCCCCATCCTCCCCTTTTTCCTTTCCTCCTCCTCCTCCCCACTCCTCCCTTTTGCCCTTCCTCTTTTTGTCCTTTGGGATTTCTCCCACAGGCGCGCTAGTTCCTAGGTAGGAGAAAGGATACCGGGGTCCATCCCATTCCGTTGAGGTTCTTAGCGGTGGCGTAGTTTGCCGTGGAATCTGGATCGCCTGGGGATGTCCCGATCCCTCTCCGGTATCCTGGAGTAGCTTTGGGTGTCTTTCGGGCGACGAGTGTATCTCTGGAAGCCACCTTTCGGATTCCGGGGGTGGTGGCCGAAGGAGGTATGCTTTGTGGCGGATATCCGGCCGCCCTCTCTTTTGTCCACCGAGGTAGCTCGGCAGATGTGAGGTTGCTATCCCGGATTGTTAGTTTACTAGCATGATGGGTAGGGTATGGCACGGGTTCCATGCTGCATCTGCGCTACTTGCGGTGCTGAGGTCCTCTTGGGCGCGGAGGAAGATTTCTGGCCCTTTCATTCCTCCTAGGACCTATCCCTCCCCGGTCCCCCCTTTTTTTTTTCTTTTTTTTTTATTTTCTTCTTTCTTTTTTTTTCTTAAAAACAAAAAGAAAGAAGTAACCTAACCATGGCAGCCCTAGTCCATGAACCTGGTACCCCCGGGCACCTTCTTGATACCGCACCCCGTTCTGACCCCGCCTCGTCTTTGGACCACTCTTCAGACATTCCTCATGCCTCTGTACCTATTGCCCGTGCTGTTTCCTCACCCGCTTCAGGTACTGAGGCCTCGACTGACTCCTTCGATTTATCGGACCTTCGCTCTCCTCTGACTATGCTTCCGGCCTCTCCGTCTACGGTGCGGCAATTTTCAAATCGCCGACCCGTTCCACGTCGTACCAACTCTGGTCCCACGCCTAAACGTCAACGACAATTACCTGCTGATGATACTTCTCCACCTTCTCGTTCTTCTCAGAAACGATCGACACGTCCTTCACTACCTTTCCACGCTCAGTTTCAGACTGAACAGTGGACTAAATTCTTCACTTTACGACCAACTTCCTCTACTGCCTATCTTTCTGACCATAGTATTGGCAAGGCACTCCTACGCCATGTTGGTAAAGATATTTCTTTTCATGCTCTTAAGAGCGGTACGCGCATCATTACCGTACAGAATGCTACCCAGGCTCATGAGCTCTCTCGTCTTTCCCATATCGATACTGTTCCTGTCACTCTTCAAAAACATCATTCCCTCAATTCTTGTAGTGGTACCGTCATTCTGCCCCATACCATAGTTCAACAAAATTTCCAGACATGTGGCACCGACATTCTGGAACTCCAAGATCTCCCAATCCTCAAGGTAGACACTTACGTACTTCCTGCCCGTGGGCGGAGACGATACCCTAGCAATGTGGCTCGTTTAACTTTTGACAGCCGAGAACTCCCATCCTCAGTTTATATAGCAGGACATCGGTTACAAGTTCGAAAGGTGATCCCTACACCACAACAGTGTAGAAATTGCTGGCGATTTGGCCATCCAGCGAAATATTGCAGATCTATCGTCGAATGCCCAGTCTGTGGTGCCGATGACCATTCTAATACGTCTTGCAATCGATCTCCCTCTTGCCTTAACTGTCATGAGGCTCACCCTTCGTACTCTCGCCGTTGTCAGGTCTATTTAAACGAGCGGGAAATCCGTTACCTCAAAGAGACAGAAGGTCTCCTTATGCCATGGCAGTTTCTCATCTCCGCCTCCAAGGGGACTCCCACGTGTTTCTTATTCCCGTGTTTCAAAACGTCCCCCCACTTCTGTATCCCATCTTCTACACCCACCTCTGTGGTTACCTCTCCCATAATCACTCCTGTATCTAATCCTTTTGCTGTCCTCGGCTCAGACGTCCCTACTTCAACGCCTCAGTCTAATCTCGCTTCTTCGAGTTCTCTCTTACAAACCTCAGTATCGACGAGACCTCGTACGACACCTCTTCCCAATCGTCCCTCTACTTCTCAAAAGTCAAAAAAAGGTCCGGTAACACCTCCTACCCATCTTCCACCTCCTCATTTTACCCTCCCTGTCTCTGTCCCTAGTTCTTCCCCTCTCACTGGCTCAGTTACAGTGCAGAGGTTCACCCTCCTCCTCGTAATGTACCTTCCTCCCCTGTTCCCTCCAAGTTTCTTCCTCTTCTGCCACCTCCCAGGTTCCTGTCTCTTCTGTCCCTGCCACGCTTCTCCAGTTCCCTCCACCCTTTCGCCCCCCCCTACCTTGGTACAGTCCAATACAGTTCCAATCTTTACTCATCCTCCCCCTAACCATTCCCAATATTGTCTCCCATACGACATCTCTGAATTCCGAAACACTTGAAGCAATCTTGAATATATTGCAGAGACCAAAACCATCAATGGACACTGATCCACCTTCCGCTCTTTCTCTCTCCTCTGCTCCATCTGCGCAACTCCTTTCTTCACAGCGCACCGTTCCTTCGCTGCTTGAACATTTTCCACTGCCTCCGCATGTGGACTTTTCTAACCCTTCTAGTCCGTAGGAACCCTTACCTGCGGATTTCAAGTATCTTTATCATTGCCAATCATGGCCTATTTACAGTGGAATATACTCGGCCTCAGGGGTAATCGGGGTGAGCTTCAGATGTTACTCTCCCAGTTTGCCCCTGTTGGGTGTTGCTTACAGGAACCAAAATTACACTCTGCTGTTATTTCTCACATCTCAGGCTATAATTTATTGTATTCTTCAGATCCTTTTCCTGATGGGACCTTTAATGAAAGTGCCCTTCTTCTCCGCACTGATATTCCGTACCATCAGCTATTTGTTCATACTTCGCTGCATTACACAGCAGCCCGTATCCACTTACATAGGTGGTATACGCTCTGTTCTTTATATCTCTCTCCTTCTCGGGCATTATCTATTCCGGATTTTGCCTTCCTTGTTTCGTCATTACCGCCACCGATTCTGTTACTTGGTGATTTTAATGCCCACCATTTCCTCTGGGGGGGGGGGGGTCTCACTGTGATTCCCGTGGAATTCAGTTAGAGGCTTTTCTTGCCACCCACCCCCTCCATGTTTTAAATACAGGTACTCGCACCCATTTTGATCCTCGGACTCATACTCTCTCTTGCATCAATCTCTCGTTTGCTCTTCCTCCGCCGCATTAGACTTCACTTGGTCTGTTCTCCCGGACTTACATGACAGTGATCATTTCCCAATCATTCTTACTTCCCCTTCATATTCGCCACCTCTTCGCACCCCACGCTGGCAATTTAATCGGGCAAATTGGAACCTTTACTCACACCTAACTGTTTTTAAAGAGGTTCCTTCTTCGTCCTCCATCGATGAGCTTTTACACCTCTTCTCGTCCTCCGTTTTCATCGCAGCTTCTCATTCTATACCCCAAACTTCGGGCAGGCATTCTCAGAAATGCGTGCCTTGGTGGTCTCCTGCTTGTGCTCGTGCAGTACGTTTTGAAACGCGCTGCATGGGGCAGGTACCGGTACAATAGAACCACAGAGCGACTCCTTGATTTTAAACAGAAGCGTGCGATCGCTCGCCGTGTCATCCGTGACGCTAAACGCACTTGCTGGCGAGATTATGTCTCCACCATCACCTCTGCTTCCTCTATGAGTGCAGTCTGGAAAAAAGTACGAAAACCGAGTGGTAAATATTCTCCTGACCCGGCTCCTGTTCTGCAGGTTCCCGTGTTGATATAGCAAACCCACTAGATGTTGCCAATGAAATTGGCAATCTTTCTGGTCCGTATTTCTCAGGGACTTCCATCTATGCCCCTCATTTCTTTCCTCAAAGTCTGCCAGAGAGTTAGCACCCTTGGACTTTTCTTCTCTCAGAGAAGAACAGTATAATGTGCCTTTTACACTTCAAGAACTGGAGGCAACACACTCAGCTTGTCGATCATCGGCAGCTGGGCCCGACGACATTCATATTCGTATGCTACAACATTTACATCAGTCAGCCCTTGCAGTCCTATTACGCCTTTACAATCTTATTTGGTCACAAGGAGTTCTTCCACAGCTGTGGAAATCCGCCATTGTTCTCCCTTTCCGCAAACCAGGCACTACGGGACATGAAACCTCCCACTATCGTCCCATTGCTCTTACCAGTGCAGTTTGCAAAGTAATGGAACGCCTAGTAAATAAGGAGTTTAGTGTGGTATTTAGAGACACAACAGTCTCTCCACTCGTCAATATGGCTTTCGTAAGGGACGTTCTACCATAGACCCCTTACTACGCTTGGATACGTATGTTCGTAATGCCTTTGCGAATAACCACTCAGTTATTGCCATATTTTTTGACCTTGAGAAGGCATATGACACAACTTGGAGGTATAATATTTTAGCCCAAGCCCACTCCTTAGGCCTTCGAGGCAATCTACCATCCTTCCTTAAGAACTTTTTAACTGACAGGCATTTCCGTGTTCGGGTTAATAATGTGCTCTCCCCGGACTTTATCCAAGCTGAAGGTGTCCCCCAGGATGTGTTCTGAGCACAACACTTTTTCTCCTTGCTATTAATGATTTGGCCTCTAGTCTTCCATCAAATATTTGGTCATCACTCTATGTTGATGACTTTGCTATTGCCTGTGCAGGCGCTGACTGTCACCTCCTTACAGTTTCTCTCCAACATGCAGTCGACCGTGTTTCCAATTGGGCCACCACACGTGGGTTTAAATTTTCCAGCACTAAAACCCACCAAATCACTTTCACTAGACGCTCTGTCATCTCCGATCATCCTTTGTACCTCTATGGCTCCCGTATCCCTGAACGTGATACAGTCAAGTTTCTGGGCCTCCTCTTTGATCGTAGGTTATCCTGGAAACCTCACATTACCTCTCTGAAGGCAACTTGTCACAGCCGGCTGAACCTTCTTAAAACCCTTGCTCATCTTTCGTGGGGAGCTGATCGTCGAACCCTCCTTCGCCTACATTCCACCCTTATTTTATTGAAACTTGATTATGGTGACCAGATCTATTCAGCGGCATCTCCTGCTACTCTCTCTAGCCTTAACCCCATTCATCACCAAGGATTACGTTTATGCCTTGGTACTTTCCGCTCTTCCCCTGTCGAGAGCCTCTATGCAGAAGCGAACGTTCCATCCTTATCCGATCGCCGTGATGCCCATTGCCTGCGCTACTATGTACGCTCTCATGATCTCCGCAATCCTTCCATTTATAGAATGGTCACTGATGATAGTAGACATTCTTTATTTGTTCACCGCCCCTGTTTACTCCGTCCCTTCTCTCTTCGCCTTCATTCGCTCTTGTCTTCTCTTCAACTACCACCTTTCTATGTACATGTAGCATCTCACTTTTCCCTACCCCCCTGGGAAGTTCCAGCTGTTCGAGTCTTCTTTCTCCCTCCCTTGCTCGAAAGCCCAACTGTCTACGGTCGCTTCCCGCTCTCTTTTTCTTGACCACTTTCACTCTCATTCTCATGCCATTGCTGTGTACACAGATGGCTCTAAGTCTTCTGACGGCGTAGGATTCGCAGCAGTGTTTCCGGACAGCGTCGTACGAGGGCATTTGCTATCTTCGGCTAGTATTTTTACTGCTGAATTATATGCCATCCTTACAGCACTTATCCGTATTGCATCTATGCCTGTGTCATCATTTGTGGTTGTCTCAGACTCCCTTAGTGCTTTACAGGCTATACAAAAATTTGATACACCTCACCCCTTAGTCCTCCGTATCCAACTTTGGCTACGCCGCATCTTTACCAAGCATAAAGATATTGTTTTTTGTTGGGTCCCTGGTCATGTTGACGTACAGGGCAATGAACAGGCAGACACTGCTGCGCGGTCAGCAGTACATGACCTACCAGTTTCTTATAGAGGTATTCCATTTACGGACTATTTTGCTGCAATATCTTCCCACCTTCACACCCGTTGGCAACAACGTTGGTCTACTATGCTCGGCAACAAACTTCAATCTATTAAACCGAGTATAGGTTACTGGCCGTCTTCTTATCACCAGTGTCGAGGTTGGGAGACTACTCTCTCCCGTTTTCGCATTGGCCATACTCGTCTTACTCGTGGATATCTCATGGAGAGGCGTCTTGCTCCTCTCTGTGAGAATTGCCAAGCTCCATTATCAGTCAGCCACATTCTGTTGGACTGCCCACTTTATCAACGAGCACGCAGAATTTACCTCTGTCGTCGTCTTCGCTCCGCTGCTCTCTCTTTACCTTCCCTTCTCGCTGATGGACCCACCTTTCATCCGGACTCTCTCATTGACTTTTTGACAACGACTGACTTACTTCACAAATTCTGATACCTTCAGCCCTTTCTACTTCAATCTCTTGCTACCCTCTACCCCCGTACTATCCCCTGCCCCGCTGTTTTCTGTAACCTGCTGATCCCCCCCCCTCCCTTCTGCCATCCAATTCCCTTGCTTCCTTCCCTACCCTGCAGCGCTGTATAGCCCTTGTGGCTTAGCGCTTCTTTTTGATTATAATAATAATAATTAGCGCTCCATGATTATAATAATAGTTAATAAAGAAAGTGTAAAATTGTAATTTTTAGCTGTAATTTATATAATTTACGAAATCGTGCTATCTACACTAAAAAAAATATTGATTAATATGAAACTAGTCTGAAACCTCACTGCTACTTGGGTGACTGACTAGTGCTGCTTAGCAAGACTGGCAGTAATTTTATTTCGTTAATTTCAGATTCACACTGCTCCTTTGTTTATGCTGTGCTTTCATTTTTTAAGTTATTTACTAAATTTTTAATTACTGCTATACATTAAATGTGCTGGCAGAAGTGACACCGGAAAGTGTCGGAATACCTGCAAATGCAAGTATTCTGACACTTTAACGGTGTATAATTATATTGTATATAATAGGGTAATGCCCCAATTACATCCTCTTGTTCCACATAACATTTTTCAGTGTTTTTGCTTCATAAATTTATTAATCGCAGGATGCCACCATTTAGAAAATATGAAACTATTACAAGGGCTGATAAATTAGACACATGTGCAACTCTTGGGTATCTTTGTTGAGGAAATGTTTCGCCACACAGTGGCTTCATCAGTCCATACATAGGAGAAACTTGAACAGGAGGAGAATGAGGTAATCAGTCCCTCAACCTTGAGTCGATGTGTTCAGTCCATCAATCTTGAGTAGAATACGGCAGATGAGCGGAGAAGCAGCTTATAAACCGTATGGCAGGAGAGGTGTTTATTAGCTGCTTCTCCGCTCATCTGCCGTATTCTACTCAAGACTGATGGACTGAACACATCGACTCAAGGTTGAGGGACTGATTACCTCATTCTCCTCCTGTTCTTCAAGTTTCTCCCATGTATGGACTGATGAAGCCACTGTGTGGCGAAACGTTTCCTCAACAAAGATACCCAAGAGTTGCACATGTGTCTAATTTATCAACATGTCGGTTCTCTGAACCATTCATCTATTACAAGGGCTGAAATGGTATAACTCCATTTATATTGTATAAGGAAACTGATTAATGATAGTTTAAACCAGCTCTTTGGTGTGCAAGAAAAATTTGTGCCGGCTAGACTGATCCATGCCTGCATATTTCTTTTTTTTTTTTCCATATTGGTTAACTTTGTCACTAGTCAATCTTACCGTAATTAAACATAATTTTCATTAGGTAGTGGCTTTACTGAAGAAAAAAAGCAGGTGCTAGAGAAAGCGTTTGTGACTTTTATCTTTAGAGCATTAGTCAGTCGTAATTTGATAGTTCTGCATAGAGCAAAATGTCACAAAGCGTACTCTGCACCTTTCTCTTCAATACTGCTGGCAATTTGCATTTGTATCCAGTGGCTTCATTGTCCATAACCAACTCCCCGAGACCAGTGATAACTTCCTTATCCAGACCATAATGAAATCAGAATTGCTTTAGTTTTTTATACATGTTTCAAGTTATTATGAATGTTTGTACATAGAGAAACTGTTAAAATTGTAAAGTAATTTGTTTAGCTTTATTGATACTAATTCAAATGAATATTAAAAATCTTGAGTGACAATTTTAAGTAACTCTATATAGCAATTTCAGAATCTGCATTTTTATAATTTTATGCTATTTACCTTAACATTACCTTCCTTGAGCTTTCCAGTGGAGTGCACATACATTTTCAGTTAAAATATTGTATTACATAATTTTCCTAACTAGAGCATCCTTACAGGCAGTGGGTGTGGCTATAGTTGCTCTAGCCTCCATCATCATCAACAAGGACAGCGACTATGGAAATTTGCTGTTGTCAAAGGGCATGTTTACAGTGCCTGTCATTGTCCTCATCATTGGTCTTATCATCGTCATCATTGGCTTCCTGGGATGCTGCGGTGCACTGAAGGAGAATTCCTGCATGCTGAAGACGGTATGATACTTCTAATAGTACTATTTACTAATACTGTAATCAGTTTAGCTATTCCCAAAGGTCCTATTCGTGAACGAATTATCCTGCCACTACTTAACCTAGTGACATTAAAATACTGTAGGTATATACACAATAAAATTCTGGTTTGCATATAAATTTCTCTTATGACCACATATAATAAAAATTACTGTACACAAGATACCTTTTGAAAGTGCTGTAATATTATTTAATCTAACATACTGCAAAACAAATTTCTAAGTCTTTTTGCACTATCATACTAGTATTTAATCTGGTATTTCATAAAGGATATTAAGTGATGTCCTAAATTTAATTTGTGATCCCATCAGTAAGTTCATGCCAATAATTAGTTTTGATAATGTAAACCATTTTTTCATTGACCCACAAAAATAATTTGTATTAGTGTAGAATTTTTGTTTATTAACATTTTGATTTATCATATCTTTATTTACTACAAATACATGTACACAGTATACAGGCCTAGCTGACATCAGTGACATACTACTATATAGAAAGCCCCCTTGTTATTCTGAGCATTTGGGCATATTAGGTCAGTTTTGTCCCAGGATGAAACCCACACCAGTCGACTAACACCCAGATACCCATTTTACTGATGGGTGAACATAGACAACTGGTGTAAGGAAACACGTCCAATATTTCCACCCCTTCACCGGGAATTGAACCCGGACCCTCAGTGTGAAGCGAGAGCTTTTTGCCACCAGACAAGACAGTAAACCCATGGTTTAGTGGACCAATTACAGGTTAAAAAAAAAGTAATCACAATACTACTGGCCAACTGCTTGCCTTCCCTTCAATATAACATTAAAATGAGCATTTACTGTCGTTATAAACAAAGTAATTGCAATTCCTTTAATTTCATTATTTTGAGTGCTTATAATACATTACTAGTATTAATGGCAGACAGGTGCTGTTCCCAAAAATTGACTCAAAATTGTTGGAAATACATTTAAAGATTTTGTGCTAAATGAATTTAGCCGTTATGTCGTAGTTAATGTACAAATTCTCAATTTTGCACTAAAACCAACCTTGCAGTCCAAGGTGATCTTCCTAAAACTGCATAATATAACTTAATTCTGTGTAATCTTTTGAAATTCAGCTTAAACTTGGTTTTCATTATTTAACATTAATGAAATAGGTCACCAACCAAGGTAGGGTGACCTTTAAGAATAAACATTCACCATCATTCACTTTTGCTGTCTTGCTAGTAGTGTTCTGATTTTCCTAGATAATTTACATAATTTCCCTTCCAAGAAAGACACCTGTCTTAGGGCACTTTCTGCATCTGATAATTTAATTTATTTTATTGGGGCTAAACTTCTGTAACCACTGGGTAGGTATTGTATTAAATGCCAAAGAGATTAGATACACCAGTACTGTTACATAGAAGCATTATGGATTTTTTTTGACCATGCAAGGACTTAATTAACCCATGGGATCAGTGCTTGTGAATTTAGTAAGCAATAGTAAACCCTTGACTTTGAAAAAATTTAAAAGTATCTGTTGGGTCAGTTGATTCAGAAATGATGAACCAAGCCTGTTGGTTACAGAATTGTCTAACTGCAAAACAAGCTTTTCTATATCCAGCACAATCTTTAATGGTAACCCACTCTCTGCTTTGAATTGGCTGCTCGAGTCGAATGATTGATGTGCTCCAGGTTGATAGTCCTTTCTTATGTCAGTGTTCGTAGTTTTTGGATTAGCATCATTAATACTGATTAGTGTAAAGTGTGAAAATCAGTGATAGACCTGGAACACAAGGACAGTATGAAAGATTTATTTGCACCTCAGCTAAGACACCCTTATTAGCAGTCTGTATACAATTCTTTATTGTACCAGAATGAAGCTGATAATCAGTCCTGTTGTCTTGCACATTTATAGTAGTGTACCATTTATAAAATGGTTAAAAATAATTCCAGCTATTTTCTACATAGCTATTGTTCTTTACATGACTAAACCAAGAAATTGTAGTTTACCTCTTTACATAGATATATAAGGTAGTTACTGTACATCTTGTGGATGATCCATTGGATGTGTAACAGACAGAGGGGTTGATAGTTTTTTGTCTGCTATTAAATAGCAGCAATGAGTGCCCTAGAAATACTATACTGTATGGTGGTAATGACTGACAGAAAAGGTGGGGTAGTGTTTTTTTGAAAGTATGCTACAACATAATTTGCTACTGGAATTTTTAAAATCTTGCAGCCTATTAGTAGTAGGTACAAGTGAAAGATGTAGATTTCACAGGACACACACAGAAAAATCTCGTGTGCAAAATACTTTTACTTAAGCTTCCTTTTATAAAATCTGAATTCACTACCCATTTAGCATGAGGAATTGAAATGCAGATAATGTTGAGGCAGATAAATGGACATTCATTACTCTTAAAGTGTAGTATTAAATGCTGTGGTTTTATGGGAATTATGCTTTCTTAATTGCAACAGTTATTAAGATTAAGATGTTTATTTTGACATGATACATGGTTGTACAGAGGAATATAATAGTTGGGTGTACATGCCAAAAGCCCCTTTGTATGCAGAGCATTTCAGGCAAACTTAAAGATTAACTTCAGATTAGGAAGGCAATAATAGTTCAGATGGTCATTAGACGAGTTACAATGAGTACAAAAGAATTTAATACTCTATCAGGTAATGCTACATGGCTTTGATAATAATTCAATAGTGTAATAATTCTCTACCTTATCAGTGTTTGGTTCTAAATAAATTTTTTTTATTAAACATTTGGTCATATACATTTTTCAACTGCTTTTAATTTTTCATCTTAATACAGGTACCCTTATTTTGGTTTGCTAATACATTTAGAAAATCATTGTACTGGAAACCATGAGACTGATGTGTAGCACTTGTTACCAAAGATGTACCATATGTAGAAAAAAAAAAAAACCTTGGCACTGATTACTGATAACGTTTACTGATTTTACATCAACAGTATGCATTCATTGTGGCTGTGCTTCTCATCTCGCAAATTGTCCTGGGGATCCTCCTCCTCGTATACTCTCAAAAGGCTGAAGATGTAATAAAGGATGGTATGGAAGAAGTTTTTGAGGGGTATGGTAAAGAAGATTTAGCTCTTACAAAAAGCATTGACCAGATTCAACATGATGTAAGTTAAACAAATTTAAAACCTTTAAAATGATTTCAAGTTAATGAATAAGATAGTGAATGAACAACTGGTTACATCCAGTCAGCTGGGATGTGGATTAACTCGTACAATTTTCATGTTTGTGTGCATACACTATCTCTCTACAATCAGCCCTTTGACCCTTAATTTTAGTGTATGTTTTGGTGACAAACTCACAAGGTGACACTACGAGCATGGCTCTGTTAGTGTAGCTAAAAGTATTTAATAACATAACATAATACGTTCTATACTTGCATTCATATTTATGCAGTTGCTGTATGACCTCCACATTTAGTGCTTCCCATAAAATTAATAATGGACACTTGTTTCTCCAGCCTCATAACTTGAGCACATATATACATTGTTGTGTGCTCCCATTGTATTATCACAGGCCTGTCTTGAGGCAGTATCCATTTGAAACAAATTCATTTATTTTCTCACTCCCTCTCAAATATACATGTTTGATTAATTTTGAAATGCTTTGTATGCTTAAATGCTGTATTAGTATTTAGGACAGAATTATACTCTTCTGAATTTAAAAGTTTAAAATTTAATCAAAATTCCAATGACTACTTGCCACTACCTCAATACACATTGAACATTAAACAAATAATATTTTCAACAGCTGAAGTGCTGCGGTGTGAGTAATTACACTGATTGGAGAGAGTTAGGTCAAGGCAATGATGTGACCATAGGCTGCTGTAAGAATCAAACTGATGAGTGCGTTATAGCTATGGTCACCAAGCCCCCATTGGTAGCCACCAAAACTATCTACACTGAAGGGTGTTTTTATGCCATTAAGGAAGATATCCAGAGTATCACTATTGGACTTGGTGTTGCCTGTCTCATCCTAGCTGCAGTTGAGGTCAGTACATACTGCTTTACTAATAGTGGACATATTGATTGTAAGATACTCTCAATTCTATTTATATTTATTACATGCTTTGCCTTTGGTGAGTTGGATTGTCTTATGTGAAACTATAATGTATTCCTGTTGCTGTTATCTTGTTTCTTAGTTAAATCAATGAAATACATATGTAACTTTAATTACAATGTTAGCTGTAATTATTTTTGTTTATAGAGGCACTTAAAAAAGTTACTAATGCCTTAAGTGACCAGGTATCAGTTTTCCTAAAAAAAAAAAAAATTCTTTTTCAGGTGATGAGCATTAGTTGTGCTTGTGGAATTGCCAAAAAATCTAAGCATTATGCTTAATCACCAGCTGTGTATCCTTAAGTTTGTCAGAAGATAGTCTACACATTTGAAAATTTAATTATTCTCTTCAGTGATCTGTTTCTTCAAATGGCTCTACTGACCAGAGCCATGTTTGTAAAAGTGCAACTAGTAATGACTATGCCAAATATTTATGTATTAATTTGGTTATTTAGGATTTAATTTTTGTGCCTAAGCAAATTTATTTATTTTCTAAAAGGCTCTTTTTTATTTTTTGGTGTACTGTATTAAATTTTTATTAGTTCACACGCATCTTATTTGAATAATGAAGTGCATTTTCACAACTAACAGCTGTATTTATAATATATATTGAAAAATTAGTCTCAAATTTTATAGCTTTATCTGGATATACATAACTTCTGTAAAATATATGCTCTTGCCATGCAAGTTGATTACTTTGAATGTGTGTAAATTTGATTTTGTGTATATATGTGCATTCCAGTGGTCTTGTTTTGCCAGCAGATCATCTAGTATTGTATGAATGGTCATTTTTAGTAAAAAAAAAAAAATTTATGTATGCAGATTATTAAAGTTTTTTCTAAGAAAACTTTTTTTGATTGACTGTCCTTCCATTACAGTTTCACACACAAATTATATATGTATATATATATATTTTTTTTCAATGACCTGGTCGTATGGCACCGAGGCAGGGTAACCTAAAGAAAAACTAAAGTTTTTTCTTTTTAAATTTAGTAATTTATACAGGAGTTACTAGTCCCTTGCTCCTGGCATTTTAGTCACCTCTTATATATGTACACACGTGTAGTGGACAGCCTCTCTTCACTTGGTTATGTACTCATTTACTGACTACTCGGACTTACGACAGGCTCTCTGACCAGTATGCATACCTAAATAATGCATTTAGAGCTGATTTCCTCTATTCTGTTTATTACAATATATGTACAGTAAAGTTGTATAAACATTTAAAAATACAGTGGACCCCCGGTTAACGATTTTAATCCGTGCAAGAGGGGTAATTGTTATGCGAAATAATCGTTATGTGAATGAATTTTCCCCATAAGAAATAATGGAAATAAAATTAATCCGTGCAAGACACCCAAAAGTATGAAAAAAAATTTTTACCACATGAAATATACATTTTCCTACACACAAAGAGGAGGATACATGCACAATAGTAGAGCAGTACATGCACAGAATATATTGTGCATGTACTAGTCTACTAAATGAAGAATAAATGACACTTACCTTTATTGAAGATGCAGCAATGACTGATGAGACACTGTGTCCTGGGAGTGCCTTTTCCTCCTGAGTACTGTAGGTCCTGTTTGGCATTTTCTTCCAGAACAGGCCTTATCACACTGTGTATGCCACTACGATTCTTAAATCTCTCAAACCAACCTTTGCTGGCTTTAAATTCACCAATACGAGCACTAGTTCCAGGCATTTTTCCCTGTTCACCTGGGTGTTAGTCGACTTGTGTGGGTTGCATCCTGGGAGACAAGATTAAGGACCCCAATGAAAATAAGTTACAGTCTTCGATGACACTGACTTTTTTGGGTTATCCTGGGTGGAAAATCCTCTGGGGTTAATTGTTTCTTGGTATTCTCAATAAGCCACACCAACAACGGTGCTACAGCAGCAGCAGCAGCTGACGGTGGTACAGCAGCAACAGACGATGCTACAGCAGCAGCAGACGATGCTACAGCAGCAGCAGACGATGCTACAGCAGCAGCAGACGATGCTACAGCAGCAGCAGACGATGCTACAGCAGCAGCAGACGATGCTACAGCAGCAGCAGACGATGCTACAGCAGCAGCAGACGATGCTACAGCAGCAACAGATGATGCTACAGCAGCAGCAGACGATGCTACAGCAGCAGCAGACGATGCTACAGCAGCAACAGACGATGTTACAGCAGCAGCAGACGATGCTACAGCAGCAGCAGCAGCTGACGGTGGTACAGCAGCAACAGACGATGCTACAGCAGCAACAGACGATGTTACAGCAGCAGCAGACGATGCTACAGCAGCAGCAGCAGCTGACGGTGGTACAGCAGCAAGACGATGCTACAGCAGCAACAGACGATGCTACAGCAGCAGCAGCAGCTGACAGTGGTACAGCAGCAACAGACGATGCTACAGCAGCAACAGACGATGCTACAGCAGCAGCAGACGATGCTACAGCAGCAGCAGCAGCTGACGGTGGTACAGCAGCAACAGACGACGCTACAGCAGCAACACACGATGTTACAGCAGCAGCAGACGATGCTACAGCAGCAGCAGCAGCAGCTGTACCACCAATAGTAGCGATGGTTGATTGGGGTTTATTATACAACCTGGCCAGCTCGGAGACACGCACTCCACTTTCATACTTATCAATGATCTTTTTCTTCATCTCTATTGTAATTCTCACCCTTATTGCTGTAGGGTTGGCACTAGAAGCTTTCTTGGGGCCCATGGTCACTTATTTTCCAGAAAAAGCACCGAAAACACTGTAATAATACGAAATATTCCGATTGTATGCTTGGATGTTACCGCGGAGGCTGGCTGGTAAACAATGCCACCGGCGGAACATGTGAGCGTGGCTCAGGCCGCACATTGGACGCGTCTCAGACGAAAATCGGTGAGCGGGTTTTTAAGCGGTATGTGAGGCAAAATTTTGGCGATTAAAGCAAGCGGTATGCGGATTAATCGCTATGTGATGCCATCGTTATGCGGGGGTCCACTGTATACCAGAAATGTTATAAAGGGTGCAAAGGTGACATTAAAACATTATCAAAGATGGCTGATATAAACCCATTACCATTATAGTATGCTCCTCATTTCGCAACGAAATCGTTTACCAACGTGGTCTTAGGAACAGAACAATGTCGTTAGCAAGGAGAGGCTGCATTAAGTTGTATCTAATAATTTAGTTGGCAATGTTTAAGCTGATAAATATGAAAGTCAAAAGCACACAACACTTCAGAAGACAGCACTGTACAATCCTTGTGGGTTCAGTTCTTTGCTTTTTATCTTAATACTTTCAAAAGAGAAGTAAAGAGGGTGTTTAATAAAACTGAATTTGCTTCACAGTTCCTTGGTATTGATAAAGGTCTCTTTATCCAAGAAACTGGACCTACCATCTCTTATCAAATCAGATAATTTCCCATTTTTCAAGTGGTGTACGCTGCTTGTGGGTCTAACACCATATTACATTTAATATGAAACTGTGTTGTGTATCTTTATACGTATATGCTTCTAAACTGTTGTATCCTGAGCACCTCTGCAAAAGCAGTGATAATGTGTGAGTGTGGTGAAAGTGTTGAATGATGATGAAAGTATTTTCTTTTTGGGGATTTTCTTTCTTTTTTGGGTCGCCCTGCCTCGGTGGGAGACGGCCGACTTGTTGGGGGGGGGGGGAAATGGGTGTGCTTTAACAGAACCTAGATACTATAAATATGAGCTGCATGACCCTTGTGGGTTTAGTGCTTAGTTTGATTGTGAATTTATGGGAGAAGCAGGAAAATTTGTGCAACAGATAGCAATTAATAAAGCTGACCAGATGGCCGCTCCTGTAAAAAAAAAAAATGAATGGCTTTTACTGCAGCTTTTCATGGACTTAAAGTGGAAATATTCCTTTCAGTTAAAGGTTGGTACCTCTGCCTTACTTGGACAGTGCCTGAGGGTTTTCTTGAGTGGATGGGCATCCCTCAGTGATGACCTTGTGGCATGATTGCTCATCCTTCAGGGGCAAAGGCCTCATAAAGGGGGGCTCCTTGGCGTGGTGAAGAGGCTCTTGGTCTGAGGAATTAGACCTGTCGGTCTCCTTCCTCAGACCGAACCTAATTACCCCCCAATCCCCCGTTCCCTATCCCATCCTCCCCTTTTTCCTTTCCTCCTCCTCCTCCCCACCCCTCCCTTTTGCCCTTCCTTTTGGCCTTTGGGTTTTTTTTTTTTTCCCCACAGGCACGCTAGTTCCTAGGTAGGGGAAAGGGTACCTGGGTCCATCCCATTCTGTTCCGTTCCGTTGAGGTTCTTGGCGGTGGCGTAGTTTGCCGTGGAATCTGGATTGCCTGGGGATGTCCCAATCCCTCTCCAGTATCCCGGAGGGTGTCTCCCGGGCGACGGGTGTATCTCTGGAAGCCACCTTTCGGATTCCGGGGGTGGTGGCCAAAGGAGGTATGCTTTGTGGCGGATTTCCGGCCGCCCTCTCTTTTGTCCACCGAGGTAACTCGGCAGATGTGAGGTTGCTATCCCGGATTGCCGGTTTACTGGCATGATAGGTAGGGTATGGCACGGGTTCCATGCTGCATCTGCGATACTTGCGGTGCTGAGGTCCTCTTGGGCGCTGAGGGAGATTTCTGGCCCTTTCATTCCTCCTAGGAACTATCCCTCCCCGGTCCCCCCTTTTTTTCTTTTTTTTATTTTTATTTTCTTTCTTTTTTTTTCTTAAAAAGAAAGAAGTAACCTACCCATGGCAGCCCTAGTCCATGAACCTGCTACCCCCGGGCCCTTTCTTGATACCGCACCCCGTTCTGACCCCGCCTCGTCTTTGGACCACTCTTCGGACACTCCTCGTGCCAGTGCCGTTTCCTCACCCGCTTCAGGTACTGAGGCCTCGACTGACTCCTTCGATTTATCTGACCTTCGCTCTCCTCTGACTATGCTTCCGGCCTCTCCCTCTACGGTGCGGCAATTTTCGAATCGCAGACCCATTCCACGTCGGACCAACTCTGGTCCCACGCCTAAACGCCAACGACAATTACCTGCTGATGATACTTCTCCACCTTCTCGTTCTTCTCAGAAAAGATCGACACGTCCTTCACTACCTTTCCACGCTCATTTTCCCAGACTGCACAATGGACTAAATTCTTCACTTTACGACCGACTTCCTCTACTGCCTATCTTTCTGACCACAGTATTGGAAAGCTCCTACACCATGTGGTAAAGAAAAATTTCTTTTCATGCTCTTTAAGAGCGGTACGCGCATCATCACGGTACAGAATGCTACCCAGGCTCATGAGCTTTCTCGTCTTTCCCATATCGATACTGTTCCTGTCACTATTGAAAAACATCATTCCCTCAATTCTTGTAGTGGTACCGTCATTCTGCCCCATACCATAGTTCAACAAAATTTCCAGACATGTGGCACTGACATTCTTGAACAGCTGGAACGCCAAGATCTCCCAATCCTCAAGGTAGACCTTACGTTTTTCCCTGCCCGCGGGGGGGAGACGATACCCTAGCAATGTAGCTCGTTTAACTTTTGACAGCCGTGAACTCCCATCCTCAGTTTATGTAGCAGGACATCGGTTACAAGTTCGAAAGGTGATCCCTACACCGCAACACTGTAGAAATTGCTGGCGATTTGGCCATCCAGCGAAATATTGCAGATCTATCGCCGAATGCCCAGTCTGTGGTGCCAATGACCATTCTAATACGTCTTGCAATCGACCTCCCTCTTGTCATGAGGCTCACCCTTCGTACTCTCGCCGTTGTCAAGTCTACTTAAATGAGTGGGAAATCCGTTACCTCAAAGAGGCAGAAGGTCCCCCTTATGCCATGGCAGTTTCTCATCTCCACCTCCAAGGGAGACTAACTCGTGTTTCTTATTCCCGTGTTTCAAAACGTCCCCCCACTTCTGGTATCCCATCTGCACCTACCTCTGTGGTTACCTCTCCCATAGTCACTCCTGTATCTAATTCTTTTGCTGTCCTCGGCTCAGACGTCCCTACTTCAACGCCTCAGTCTGATCTCGCTTCTTCGTGTTCTCTCTCACAAGCCTCAGTAGCGACGAGATCTCGTATGACACCTCCTCCCAATTTGTCCCTCTACTTCTCAAAAGTAAAAAAAGGTCCGTTAACACCCCCTACCCATTTCCACCTCCTCATTTTACCTTCCCTGTCTCTGTACCTGGTTCTCCCCCTCTCACTGGCTCTGTTACAGTGTAGAGGTTCACCCTCCTCATACTGTACCTTCCTCCCCTGTTCCCTCCCAAGTTTCTTCCTCTTCTGCCACCTCCCCGGTTTCTGCCTCTTCGTTCCCCCTTCCCCCCCGCTTCTCCCGTTCCCTCCACCCTTTCGCCCCCCCCTACCTTGGTACAGTCCAATACAGTTCCAATCTTTACTCATCCTCCCCCTACCATTTCCAATATTTTCTCCCATACGACGTCTCTGAATTCCCAAAAAACCTGAAGCAATCTCTGAATATATTGCAGAGACCAAACATCAATGGACACTGATCCACCTCCGCTCCTTCTCTCCCTCTGCTCCATCTGCACAACTCCTTTCTTCACAGCGCACCGTTCCTTCGCTGCTTGAACGTTTTCCACTGCCTCCACATGTGGATTTTCTAACCCCTCTAGTCCGTAGGAACCCTTACCTGCGGATTTCAGGTATCTTTATCATTTCCAATCATGGCCTATTTACAGTGGAATATACGCGGCCTCAGGGGTAATCGGGGTGAGTTTCAGATGTTACTCTCCAGTTTTCCCTATTTGGGGTTTTTCTTTCAGGAACCAAAATTAACTCTGCTGTTATTTTTCCCATCTCAGGCTAAATTTATTGTATTCTTCAGATCCTTTTCCTGATGGGGCCTTTTAAAGAAAGTGCCCTTCTTCTACACACTGATATTTTCCGTACCATCAGCTATTTGTTCGTACTTCGCTGCATTACACAGCAGCCCGTATCCACTTGCATAGGTGGTATATGCTCTGTTCTTTATATCTCTCTCCTCGGGCATTATCTATTCCGGATATTGCCTTTCTTGTTATGTCATTACCGCCACCAATTCTGTTACTTGGCGATTTTAATGCCCACCATTTCCTCTGGGGGGGTCTCACTGTGATTCCCGTGGCATTCAGTTAGAGGCTTTTCTTGCCACCCACCCCCTCCATGTTTTAAATACAGGTACTCACACCCATTTTGATCCTCAGACTCTCACTCTCTCTTGCATCGATCTCTCAGTCTGCTCTTCCTCCGCCGCATTAGACTTCACTTGGTCTGTTCTCCCGGACTTACATGACAGCGATCATTTCCCAATCATTTTTTACTTCCCCCCCATATTCACCACCTCTTCGCATCCCATGCTGGCAATTTGATCAGGCAAAATTTGGGAACCTTTGCTCCCCAAACCCAACTGTTTTTAGAAAGGTTCCTTCTTCGTCCTCCATCGATGAGCTTTTACACCTCTTCTCGTCCTCTGTTTTAACCGCAGCTTCTAATTGTATACCCCAAACTTCCGGGGAGGCATTCTCAGAAATGCGTGCCTTGGGGTCTCCTGCTTGTGCTCGTGCAGTACTTTGAAAAAAGCGCTGCATGGGGCAGGTACCAGTTTCAATAGAACCACAGAGAGACTTCTTGATTTTAAGCAGAAGCATGCAATCGCTCCGCGTGTCATCCGTGATGCTAAACGCACTTACTGGCAAGATTATGTCTCCCCCATCACCTCTGCTTCCTCTATGAGTGCAGTCGGAAAAAAGTACGAAAAATGAGTGGTAAATATTCTCCTGACCCGGCTCCTGTTCTGCGGGGTTTCCGGTGTTGATATAGCAAACCCACTAGATGTTGCCAATGAAATTGGCAATCATCTGGTCCGTATTTCTCAGGGACTCCATCTATGCCCTCCTTTCTTTCCTCAAAGTCTGCCCGAGATTAGCACCTTGGGGCTTTTCTTCTCTCAGAGAAGAACAGTAAATGTGCCTTTTACACTTCAAGAACTGGAGGCAACACTCTCAGCTTGCCGATCATCGGCAGCTGGGCCCGATGACATTCATATTCGTATGCTACAACATTTACATCAGTCAGCCCTTGCAGTCCTATTACGCCTTTACAATCTTATTTGGTCACAAGGAGTTGTTCCACAGCTGTAGAAATCCACCATTGTTCTCCCTTTCCGCAAACCAGGCACTACGGGACATGAAGCCTCCCGCTATCGTCCCATTGCACTTACCAGTGCAGTTTGCAAAGTGATGGAATGCCTAGTAAATAGACGTTTAAGGTGGTATTTAGAGACACATAACAGTCTCTCCACTCGTCAATATGGCTTTCGTAAGGGACGTTCTACCATAGACCCCTTACTACGCTTGGATATGTATGTTCGTAATGCCTTTGCGAATAACCACTCAGTTATTGCCATATTTTTTGACCTTGAGAAGGCATATGACACAACTTGGAGGTATAATATTTTAGCCCAAGCCCACTCCTTAGGCCTTCGAGGCAATCTACCATCCTTCCTTAAGAACTTTTTAACTGACAGGCATTTCCATGTTAGGGTTAATAATGTGCTCTCCCGGGACTTTATCCAAGCTGAAGGTGTCCCCCAGGGATGTGTTCTGAGCACAACACTTTTTCTCCTTGCTATTAATGATTTGGCCTCTTGTCTTCCATCAAATATATGGTCATCACTCTATGCTGATGACTTCGCTATTGCCTGTGCAGGCGCTGACTGTCACCTCATTACAGTTTCTCTCCAGCATGCAGTCGACCGTGTTTCCAATTGGGCCACCACACATGGGTTTAAATTTTCCAGCACAAAAACCCACCAAGTTACTTTCACTAGACGCTCTGTCATCTCCGATCATCCTTTGTACCTCTATGGCTCCTGTATCCCTGAACGTGATACAGTCAAGTTTCTGGGCCTCCTCTTTGACAGTAGGTTATCCTGGAAACCTCACATTACCTCTCTGGAGGCAACCTGTCACAGCCGGCTGAACCTTCTTAAAACCCTTGCTCATCTTTCATGGGGAGCTGATCGTCGAACCCTCCTTCGCCTACATTCTGCCCTCATTTTATCGAAACTTGGTTATGGTGACCAGATCTATTCAGCGGCATCTCCTGCTACTCTCTCTAGCCTTAACCCCATTCATCACCAAGGATTACGTTTATGCCTTGGTGCTTTTCGCTCTTCCCCTGTCGAGAGCCTCTATGCAGAAGCGAACGTTCCATCCTTATCTGATCGCCGTGATGCCCATTGCCTTCGCTACTATGTACGCTCTCATGATCTCCGCAATCCTTCCATTTATAGAATGGTCACTGATGATAGTAGACATTCTTTATTTGTTCGCCGCCCCTGTTTACTCCGTCCCTTCTCTCTTTGCCTTCATTCGCTCTTGTCGTCTCTTCAATTACCACCTTTCTATGTACATGTAGCATCTCACTTTCCCTACCCCCCTGGGAAGTTCCAGCTGTTCGAGTCTGTTCTTTCTCTCTCCCTTGCTCGAAAGCCCAACTGTCTATGGTCGCTTCCCGCTCTCTTTTTCTTGACCACTTTCGCTCTCATTCTCATGCCATTGCTGTGTACACAGATGGCTCTAATTCTTCTGACGGCATAGGATTCGCAGCAGTGTTTCCGGACAGCATCGTACAAGGGCATTTATTATCTTCGGCTAGTATTTTTACTGCTGAATTGTATGCCATCCTTACAGCACTTATCCGTATTGCATCTATGCCTGTGTCATCATTTGTGGTTGTCTCAGACTCCCTTAGTGCTTTACAGGCTATACAGAAATTTGATACACCTCACCCCTTAGTCCTCCGTATCCAACTTTGGCTACGCCGCATCTTTACCAAGCATAAAGATATTGTTTTTTGTTGGGTCCCTGGTCATGTTGACGTACAGGGCAATGAACAGGCAGACACTGCTGCGCAGTCAGCAGTACATGACCTACCAGTTTCATATAGAGGTATTCCATTTATGGACTATTTTGCTGCAATATCTTCCCACCTTCACACCCGTTGGCAACAACATTGGTCTACTATGCTCGGCAACAAACTTCAATCTATTAAACCGAGTATAGGTTACTGGCCGTCTTCTTATCACCAGTGTCGAGGTTGGGAACTACTGTCTCCCGTCTTCGCATTGGCCATACTCGTCTTACTCATGGATATCTCATGGAGAGGCGCCCTGCTCCTCTCTGTGAGAATTGCCAAGCTCCATTATCAGTCAGCCACATTCTGTTGGACTGCCCACTTTATCAACGAGCACGCAGAATTTACCTCCGTCGTCATCTTCGCTCCTCTGCTCTCTCTTTACCTTCCCTTCTCGCTGATGGACCCACCTTTCATCCAGACTCTCTCATTGACTTTTTGACAACAACTGACTTACTTCACAAATTCTGATACCTTCAGCCCTTTCTACTTCAATCTCTTGCTACCCTCTACCCCCGTACTATCCCCTGCCCCGCTGTTTTCTGTAACCTACTGATCATCCCTCCTCCCTTCTGCCATCCAGTACCCTCGCTTCCTTCCCTACCCTGCAGCGCTGTATAGCCCTTGTGGCTTAGCGCTTCTTTTTGATTATAATAATAATAATAGGGGCAAAGGTCTTTGGCCCATCAGTAAAGAGTAAGTGTGTTGTTGGCTTTATGACTACTGGTGAGAACTTTTATTGTAGCAGGAAATGCATCTATTAATTTTACTGGCTCTATGCAGGCAGTAAATGGTCTTTGTATCCATTCCAGCTCTGATCTCTCTCCTGCCTTGAATAGAGGCATCAACACCTGACAGTACAAGTGAGAGAGTACAAGTAATTTGTAATTTGAATAGTGGCACCTTTAGCATTATTTCTCCACTTCTGGAAGTTTTCATTATCCACACAATCATTTTCCTGAAGCTGAAGGATTCATGATCCAAAGAATTTGAGCTATCCTCAACTTCCTCGGGTGAAACCTGATTATCCCTCCCTTTTGTGTGCTGTATTACCTAATGGATTAAGAGTTCACCCATAAATTTATCTGAACTTGTCTCTGAACAGATGTGGTTTCAGTGGCTCTTTCATGGCTGTCAACGTGAGGTGAACCAATGGATTTTAGTTTCTCCTCCATGGATTAATCTTGATTATCCCTTCATCTTTCCCCTCCTCAGATGCTGTACCACCTTGATGGATTTAACACTAAACTAAGAAAATAAAAGTCAAGTATTTGTTTTGAATATAATAGCAGTACTGAATAACATATACATCCACCCACACACACACACACACACACACACACACACACACACACACACACACACACACACACACACACAGATTTGGCACGTTCTGTAAATACTGTAATAACTAATAATTTCGAGCCTAACTTGGCACTGGAAGATCTCTGGCAGTATCGCTTCGACTCAAAAATTACTTTTCTTTCCAGAAACATCTTGGATCAAATTAATCGGCATTGTATGATTGCTGTGGAAAATTGCATTTATCTGAATGTAACTAATTATGTACATAACAGTAAATGATAACAAAGATAATTATTATTTATCAATGTTACATAGACAAGTAGGAATTTGGGACACCTAGGTCGCAAAAAATGTCCCCCTTCGATACCTACCACTGTCATAACCACAAGTTGCTCTGGACCTAATAATTAAATGAAATATACATACACCAGGAATACTGGTAAATATATAAATTTTTGGACTGTACATTAAAAATAATAAATGGTTATATATATACACAATTACATAACAGAAGGAAAATATATCTTAATATCACTCACCAATTTGACTGGAGATTAATGTGTATCATACTCAGAAAACCTCACTCTAACTAAATCTATGAAAATAATGCTGGCCAGAATTACACACAAATCTAGAGAGCTTATCTGAGGTTCCTGGAGCTGTCTTGTCCAGTCGTCTGATATCTCAAGTTATGCAGGAATGCACATCCACCAATTTCGCCTCCTATTTGAGAGGTGTCAACACAATTTTAACCTCTAGAGCACGAAAAATTCTTCCCATTACACCAACGTTTGTACAAAATTCAAAACCAAGATGGTGAGTCTCTTCTTTTTTTTGATAACATACTTCTTTTAAAAATACAATATAGGGCATCTATTTACCTATAAATTACCGTATTTCCGGAAAATATATACAGTATTTTCCACAATTGCTGTTGGTTTAGCACTCCCCTCTCCCCACCTTCCCCTCATGAATGCAGCAATCTAACCATTGCCAGTTAAAGGAATTAACACTCCTGCACACGAGAGTTGAAGTTTTGCCATGATGCTACTGAAGAACTCTTGATCTGAGCAACTGGTGCTACCCTCCTCTTCCCCAGATCAAACTTGATTACCACGTATACATATATTCCCAAAGAATATATGTAATACTGGAGTGCTAATCAGGGGTAGATCTATTATAAATCTTAAGCTTCAAGGCCCTAATCCCGGAGGGGCCCCAGAAGTGACTGTAGTCCACATTGCTTAAAAATTTTGAGTCTACTGTACGAGCGGTTGTGAAGGGGGCCTCCATAACGGTTCAAGCTTCAGGGCCCCAAAAATGTAGGTCCGCTGTGCCAGATCAACCTGGCTCATGGCTCGGGTGCTGTATGACCCTTGTGGGTTTAGCTTTTACTTCTGATTGTAATAACTGTGACTCAGGTACTAGCACTGTCGTGAATATTTTGAAAATAAGAAAAGGCATTTACTTACTGAAAGGAAATCAGCATCATTCTTATAAAATTGTCAAAATGGACAGGCATAATGTTCATGAGGAAACAGGACAAGTGTTTCCTGATGCGGGTCACACTTTATACTGACAAAACCTTCTATATTATGTTTGGTAACAGAACAAGTGTTGCACAACTGAACATTATGATTGACAACACTTTCATTGCTAAACATAATGAGGGCAAATTCCTGGGCCTACACCTTGACAGCAACCTGAATTTCAGCACCCATATCCAACACATAGCAAAAAAAAGTATCCAAAACGGTTGGGATCCTCTCTAAGATACGTTATTATGTACCATAATCAGCCCTACTCACACTATACTATTCACTCGTCTATCCTTACCTCACCTATGCCATTTATGCCTGGGGATCAACAGCAGCAACCCACCTAAAACCAATAATAACCCAACAAACAGCCGCAGTAAGAATTATCACACAATCCAATCCCAAGCGACACCCCCAGCAAAGACCTAAACTTACTCACTGTACAGAACTTCCACACTTAATACTTTGCAAACTACATTTACAGAACCATAAATTCCAATATTAACCCTGAACTAAAACGCTTTTTTGATAGTTGTGACAGCACCCATAGGCACAGTACCAGACACAAAAATCTCTGACATTTCCCGTGTCCGGCTAAATCTATACAAATGTTCAATGTACATTAGAGGGCCTAAAATCTGGAATTCCCTACCTGAAAACTGTAGAACTGCAGACTCAGCCACCATTTTCAAAACTACTGTCAAAAAAAAAAAAACTTATCTTCCTAGCACACCCCACCATCAACTATCTACATGAAAACCAACCATTCATGCACGTGCGCACACACACACACACACACACACACACACACACACACACACACACACACACACACACACACACACACACACACACACACACGTGGGTAACAAGGCTCCGAGATCCTTAGCATTGTATGGCGTGCAATAACAGTTAGCAGTAATCAGTGGTAGTGGAACGTCAGTGAACAATACTATGAGTGATAATTAAAGTTATTAGTTAAAGAAAGTGAGAGGAAAGCTGAAATCATAATATTTCAAAGTGCAAACCGTTGGGGGTCTTAGGCGCTGTTGCCACATTGGCAGCGGTAGGCCTGAAGAAGTGACGTCACGACAAGTTGTGTGCCATTATACATATAAAGTGAAGTGTATATAATGTGAAGAGTGAAATCGCGTGAGGAAGCGGGATGTATGAGAATATATGATTATAATCATCACGGGTGAAGGATCTCCAAAATAGGGATTTAAGGCCTACGACGACGACTTCGTCATCAGCAGCTGGCAACTGTCACCGCAAGTTTATTCGCCTATTTGTGGTTTGCATGTTGACGGCCCTGGCTGGCCTGCATACTGTTTGATACTGGTCACTCACTCCTGCAAGCTATTATCAGAATTAGAATAGAAATAGCATAGACATAGAGAATATAGTGTTGACGAGTGTGAGAAGATAGGTGGGACAAGCTTTTAAGGGCAACATTGTAAGACAGTGCTAGGTCAGGTCCCAGGAGGGTTGTGTCAGGTCACAAGAAGTTGCGGCCAGTCATTAAACCGCACAAGATTCTCTCTCTCACACACTGACGACACTGGAGGACAGGAGAGATAGGGGGGACATGATAACGACATACAAAATACTGAGAGGAATTGACAAGGGGGGACAAAGACAGGATGTTCCAGAGATTGGACACAGTAACAAGGGGACACAGTTGGAAGCTGAAGACACAGATGAATCACAGGGATGTTAGGAAGTATTTCTTCAGCCACAGAGTAGTCAGTAAGTGGAATAGTTTGGGAAGCGATGTAGTGGAGGCAGGATCCATACATAGCTTTAAGCAGAGGTATGATAAAGCTCACGGCTCAGGGAGAGTGACCTAGTAGCGATCAGTGAAGAGGCGGGGCCAGGAGCTCGGACTCGACCCCCGCAACCTCAACTAGGTGAGTACAACTAGGTGAGTACACATGCACACACGTACACAGGCAGTGTTACTACCGGAAGTTATTAGCAGTAAGAATACTTAGGAAGCTAGGAAGTCGTCTCTCAATGTGAACAAAGAAAATGATAATAACCAGCAACAATTAATACGTAAATCCAGAAAGGGCAATAAGTGGAGAGAGTAGATAATTGGGAAAGATAAATGAGACTAAATTTGTGCCTACACGACGGATCTTTCAACCACACAACCTACCCCCCTAACCCTCCCTCCCTCACACACAAGCACACACACACAAGGGTAGACACTCACACACTCACACACACACACACACACACACATACATACACACACATACACACACATACATACATGCATAAACACATACACACACACAAACACAAACACAAAAACACACACACACACATATACACACACACACCACACACACACACCACACATACGCCACCACACACACCCCACACACACACCACACACACACACACACACACCACACACACACCACACACACACACCACACATACCCCACACACACACACACCACACACACACACCCACACACACACACCACACACACATGCACACACACACGCACACACACACACACACACACAACACACACACCCAAACACCCTCTACCACTTGACACAAACACTTGACACAAAACACATACCCCCCCCCCCCTAACCACCTCTCCCCCTTCCCAAACCCACCTCACCTTAGCCACCTACCCCTCCCCCAAACCACCTAACCCTCCCCAAACCGTCTAACCCCCCAACTACCTCCCCCCCTCCAATAACCATCCTCCCCCTCCCCATAACCATCCATCCCTCTCTCCCCTAAACCATCTAACCCCTCCCCCAAAAACTATCTCTACCCCTCCAATAACCATCCTCCCCTCCCCCACAACCATCCATCCCCTCTCCTAACCATCTATTCCCCCCCCCCTAACCAGGATGGGGGACAAGGGGCTCCAAGGACGAATCTGGGAGGGAGGAATGGGAGGTAGAGCTCAAAAAAAAGGGAGGAAGACGGGGGAAGGAGACTAGATGAGCGGGAAAAGGAAGATGGAAGAGAGGTTAGCAGCAGAATGCAGAAGGTGGAAGCAACAGGCCACAGCAGCAGAAATCAAGATAGAGAGATTAGAAGAGGAGCTGAGACATCTGAAACAGCACAGAGACAAAGATATTACAGAAGTACCATCGGCAATGGCTAATCAAACACAGACAACAGGTCTGAAGGAAGCATGGAAACTAAAACTGTATGCAGAGGTCCTGTCAAACCCACATGGGGCCAAAACAAAGACAGGGAGCACACTAGGACAAAATGAGAGGTTGGAAGACATTGAAGGAACTAGGACATGTGCAAGGACCTTACCAGATACCTGTGGGGGCCAGGAGCAGGTGAGCAGGAAGGATAAACCAAGAAGCATAGGGGCCATAACTAGGGAAGGGACTGAAGGAAGGAACACTCCACGGGAAGGAACTAAAACAAATCAGAGGATGCAATGGGAGTCACAGTGGGAGGTGGAAAGGGAAAGATCCGTGTTTGTCTATGGGCTAGCTAAAGCTAGCTAAAGGGAAACTTATGATGAAAGAAAGCAGGAGGAGAAAAAAGCGATTGAAGATATCATGAAGGTGATAGGCGAGGGGACATGACCCAGGTGGCAAATTTCGGAGAATTGGGTGGTTCACAAAGAAAAGGAATCGGCCTCTAAAAGTAATTTCAAGGCAGAATCAACCCGAACCATGATCCTGCAGGAGAAAGCACGGCTGAGAGGCAAGCAGGAGTTCCGGAGTGTGTACCTCGATCGAGACAGAACACAGGACGAAAGGAAGACAATGAAAGAGAGAGTTCAAAAACGAAAGGAGAAATGGGAGGAAATGAAAAGGAGAGCAGAATAACCCAGGATCAAATGGAAGGACAAGCGCACCCCCCAGAAACACCTGCAGAAGGACTCCAGCCACGACACCCCCAAGGCAACTGAACAATCCAAACCAACCATCACACACCGATCCCTCTGTTTCCCCCCCCGCACCACAGTTACATTATTAGAACAGAAGCTGAAGGTTTGGTACACAAATGCAGATGGATTAACGAATAAACATGGGAATGGCAGAAAGAATCAACGAGAAGTCCCCCGACATCATAGCAGTTACAGAAAAAAAAACTCATGGAGACAATAACAGATGCAATCTTCCCACCAGGATACCAGATCATGAGGAAAGATAGAAGGGGCAGGGGGGGAGGTGGGGTTGCTCTGCTCGTAAAAACCAGATGGAAATTCGAGAAAATGGAAGGAATAGATGAGACGGGAGAAAGAGACTACATAGCAGGTACACTTCAGTCTGGGAAACACAAAGTGGTCATTGCAGTGATGTATAATCCACCACAGAGCTGCAGGAGGCCAAGAGAGGAATATGAAGAGAGCAACAGAGCAATGGTGGACACACTTGCTGAGGTGGCAAGAAGAGCTCACTCCAGCAGAGCAAAGTTGCTGGTTATGGGGGATTTCAACCACAGGGAGATTGACTGGGAAAACCTGGAGCCACATGGGGGTCCCGAAACATGGAGAGCCAGGATGTTGGACGTGGTGCTGGAAAACCTCATGCACCAACATGTTAAGGACACTACCAGAGTGAGAGGGGAGGATGAACCAGCAAGATTGGACCCTGTGTTCACCCTGGGCAGCTCAGATATTGAGGACATCAAGTATGAGAGTCCCCTAGGAGCTAGCGACCACGTGGTTCTGTGCTTTGAATACATGGTAGAGCTGCAAGTGGAGAGAATAACAGGAGTTGAATGGGAAAAGCCTGACTATAAAAGAGGGGACTACATAGGGTTGAGGAACTTCCTGCAGGAGGTCCAGTGGGACAGAGAACTGGCAGGAAAGCCAGTAAATGAAATGATGGAATATGTAACAACAAAATGCAAGGAGACAGTGGAAAGGTTTATTCCCAAGGGCAACAATAACAACGGGAAGACCAGAACGAGCCCCTGGTTTACCTGACGGTGTAAGGAGGCAAAAACAAAGTGCAATAGAGAATGGAAAAAGTACAGAAGGCAGAGAACACACGAAAATAGGGAGATCAGTCGCAGAGCCAGGAATGAGTATGCACAGGTAAGGAGGGAGGCCCAGCGACAGTATGAAAATGACATAGCATCGAGAATCAAGACTGACCCGAAACTGTTGTATAGCCACATCAGGAGGAAGACAACAGTCAAAGACCAGGTGATCAGATTAAGGACAGAAGGTGGAGAACTCACGAGAAATTATCAGGAGGTATGTGAGGAGCTGAACAGGAGATTTAAGGAAGTTTTCACAGTAGAGACAGGAAGGGCTGTGGGAAGACAGCACAGAAGGGAACATCAAGAGGGAATATACCAACAAGTGTTGGATGACATACGAACAACTGAGGAGGAGGTGAAGAAGCTCCTAAGTGACCTTGACACCTCAAAGGCGATGGGACCGGACAACATCTTCCCCTGGGTCCTTAGAGAAGGAGCAGAGATGCTGTGCGTGCCTCTAACCACAATCTTCAACACATCCCTTGAAAATAAGCAACTACCTGAGAAATGGAAGACAGCTAATGTAATCCCCATATATAAGAAAGGAAACAGAAACGAGGCACTAAACTACAGACCTGTGTCTCTGACATGTATTGTGTGCAAAGTCATGGAGAAGATTATCAGGAGGAGAGTGGTCGAACACCTGGAAAGGAACAAGATTATAAATGAAAACCAGCATGGGTTCATGGAAGGCAAATCCTGTATCACAAACCTCCTGGAGTTTTATGACAAGGTAACAGAAGTAAGACACGAGAGAGAGGGGTGGGTAGATTGCGTTTTCCTAGACTGCAGGAAGGCCTTTGACACAGTTCCCCACAAGAGATTAGTGCAGAAGCTGGAGGATCAGGCGCTTTGTAACAGGGAGGGCACTGCAATGGATCGGGGAATACCTGACAGGGAGGCAGCAACGAGTCATGGTACTGAAGAGGTATCACAGTGGGTTTCCTGTGACGAGCGGGGTCCCACAGGGGCCAGTTCTAGGACCAGTGCTATTTTTGATATATGTGAACGACATGATGGAAGGAATAGACTCTGAAGTGTCCCTGTTCGCAGATGATGTGAAGTTGATGAGAAGAATTAAATCAGATGAGGATGAGGCAGGACTGCAAAGAGACCTGGACAGGCTGGACATGTGGTCCAGTAACTGGCTTCTCTAATTCAATCCAGCCAAATGCAAAGTCATGAAGATTGGGGAGGGGCAAAGAAGACCGCAGACAGAGTATAGGTTTAGGTGGACAAAGACTACAGACCTCACTCAGGGAGAAAGACCTTGGGGTGACCATAACACCGAGCACATCACTGGAGGCACACATCAACCAAATAACTGCTGCAGCATATGGGCGCCTGGCAAACCTGAGAATAGCGTTCCGATACCTTAATAAGGAATCGTTCAAGACACTGTACACTGTATGTTAGGCCCATACTGGAGTATGCAGCACCAGTCTGGAACCCACACCTGGTCAAGCACGTCAAGAAGTTAGAGAAAGTACAAAGGTTTGCAACAAGGCTAGTCCCAGAGCTCAGGGGAATGTCGTACGAGGAAAGGTTGAGGGAAATCGGACTGACGACACTGGAGGAAAGAAGGGCCAGGGGAGACATGATAACGACATACAAGATACTGCGGGGAATAGACAAGGTGGACAGAGATAGGATGTTCCAGAGAGGGGACACAGAAACAAGGGGTCACAACTGGAAGCTGAAGACTCAGACGAGTCACAGGGACGTTAGGAAGTGTGTTTGTAGATGAATGGTTCAGAGAACCGACATGTTGATAAATTAGACACATGTGCAACTCTTGGGTATCTTTATTGAGGAAACGTTTCGCCACACAGTGGCTTCATCAGTCCATACAAAGGAGAATCTTGAAGAACAGGAGGAGAATGAGGTAATCAGTCCCTCAACCTTGAGTCGATGTGGTCAGTCTATCAATTTTGAATAGAATACGGTATACGTGCGGAGAAGGAGCTTATAAACCGTTGGTAGGAGAGGTGCAGCAGTCATAGGTGGTGTCACATTTGTTCAATGTGGAAGTAGGTCGTGCCCAAGAATTAGGCAAGCGAAGAATTCCCAAGTACATATTAAGATCCCAAGAAGTTGCAGTGTCTGACAGGTTGATGGACTAACCACATCGACTCAAGGTTGAGGGACTGATTACCTCATTCTCCTCCTGTTCTTCAAGATTCTCCTTTGTATGGACTGATGAAGCCACTGTGTGGCGAAACGTTTCCTCAATAAAGATACCCAAGAGTTGCACATGTGTCTAATTTATGAACGTTAGGAAGTATTTCTTCAGTCATAGAGTTGTCAGGAAGTGGAATAGCCTAGCAAGTGAAGTAGTGGAGGCAGGAACCACACATAGTTTTAAGAAGAGGTATGATAAAGCTCAGGAAGCAGAGAGGACCTAGTAGCGATCAGTGAAGAGGCGGGGCCAGGAGCTGAGTCTCGACCTCTGCAACCACAATTAGGTGAGTACAATTAGGTGAGTACACACACACACACGCACACACACACACGCACACACACACACACACACACACACACACACACACACACACACACACACACATCCTCCTCCTGACCAAAATGACTATGAACATAAAATTGCCTAACAAATCTCCAGCTAGTGCTAAGTTTGCCTGAGATACTCCAGTATAAGAGCTTAAATAGAAACTGTGTATCATGCCAAGACAAAACCATTCTCATTATTAATTTTGCAATTTGTTATATTCTTAAATGTTCTGAACTACCTTATTATTGTACGTAAATCCATTTAATCATTTGTAATTTGTAATATAGAATAAGAATTATTATTAATAGTGCCTGAAATGCCTAGGCTTGCTAGGCATGCTAGTGGTCTTCTTTGGAAGTGTTGTTTTATATGTAAACCACCGGAAGTGTTGTTTTATATATAAACCACCTATTACAATCTTTACAGAGAAATAAACATTTCAATTTCAACTTCAATGATGACTTGCAGATGAAGCTTTTGGTCATCTGACCAAGGCCTTCCACCGGCTTACTCCTCTACCCTTTTAAAAATTATGGTTATGATTATAACTATTTATATATACATGCATTGTCAAAATAAAACTTATGCAGCCCAATAACAATGCAAAATTTGCATTCTGGAAAACGCATCAGGGGGAGGAAATGATAAGCCAATCAAAAGAACTGTACAGTTAGAGCAAAAATTACATCGATTCTAAGTTTTCATTTTTAAGCTATTTTGGTAAACTTGGAAATTTTTAGCTATTCTGGTATATTGGGAAATTTTTGATTACTCTGGTATATTTGGAAATTTTTGACTATTTTTGTGGAAAATTGCATTTATCTGTATGTATAATTATGTACATAACAGTAAATGAACATAGATAATTATTATTTATCAGTTAGACAAGTAGGAATTTGGGACACCTAGGTCGCAAAAAATGTCCCCCTTCGATACCTACCACTGTCATATCCACAAGTTGCTCTGGACCTATTAATTAAATGAAATATACATCAGGGATTCTGATAAACATATAAATTTGTGGACTGTATATTAAAAAATGGTTATATATAAATTCACATATACATAACAGAAGGAAAATATATCTTAATATCACTCACCAATTTGACTGGATATTAAGTTGTATCATACTCAGAAAAACCTCACTAACTAAATTTCTGAAAACACTGGCCAGAATTATACACAAATCTAGAGAGCTTATCTGAGGTTCATGGAGCTGTCTTGTCTAGTCGTCTGATATCTCAAGTTATGCAGGAATGCACATCCAACAATTTCGCCTCCTATTTGAGAGGTGTCAATCCAATTTTAACCTCTAGAGCACGAAAAATTCTTCCCATTATATTAACGTTGTATCCAATTCAAAACCAAGATGGCGTGTCCCCTCCTGCGCAGGCGCAGGCGCAGGCTCAGTTTCCCATTTTCCATCACATATATTTTATTAAATACAGTATGGCTATCTATTTACATATAAATACTGAATTTCTGGAAAATATATACAGTATTTTCCACAATTCTGGTATATTGGGAAATTTTTGGCTATTCTGGAATATTGGGAAAAATTTTTGGCTATTCTGGTATATTGGGAAATTTTTGGCTATTCTGGTATATTGGGAAATTTTTGGCTATTCTGGAATATTGGGAAATTTTTGGCTATTCTGGTATACTGTATTGGGAAATTTTTGGCTATTCTGGTATATTGGGAAATTTAAATAAAATTAGTAGAATCCTATCTATAAGATGCATCAACTATTACGTATGGATGCCATTCACAAAGGCACAGCAGCTCCTTATGACCCTAGTGGGTTTAGCGCCTAGTTATGACTGTAATAAAAAATGGCACACTCAATTATACATGATGTAATTTAAAAAAAATTTCACCTTGTTTTCGCGCATAAAATTTTCAAAAATGAGTCGTGCAGACTCAATAACAATATAAAACATAAAAAAAGGTGTGATCTAATTAAGGTCACACCTTTTTTATAAGTTTTTTATTTTTTTATTTTTTTTGAGGCCAATCAGAAGATATGAAGTTATCGTGAGTAATGACAATTTCAGGAATGGACTATATAATGTTGATCACAGGGCTCCTGCGAGGGTCAATATTTGCATGAGCCCTCGACCCCTACGGTACAGTAAAACCACTCTTTAAAGTTTGAAGCTGATCGAATGAGGCGTTCTCAAGTCCTAAAGAAAAAAAAAACCAAGCCCCTCATGATGCTGAAGGGCTCTTAATCTCAGGAAATGGATCTGTGCTCTAGTTCCTTGAACTGAGCCTTCAACAACCCCCCCCTACCGGCGCTGTATAATCCATACGGGTTTAGCGCTCCCCCATGATAAGATAATTTTATAAACGAAAATTCTGAGGAAAAATAAACAATTCGAGCAACCACTCGAAAGTGTCCCTTAGGAATGCATAATAATCATAATTAAACAAATTAAAAAAAATCCTTGTATCAGCAGTGAACGCGATAATTTTATCCTGAATATCAATGTCTCTATTAGCATAGTGATAGTAACTACTTAGTCTCGAAAGAGTGGAGGGAGACGCAATGCCACTCCCTCTCTCTCTCTTCATCTCCCCCCCCCCCTCTCTCTCTCTCTTCATCTCCCCCTCTCTCTCTCTCTCTTCATCTCCCCCCTCTCTCTCTCTTCATCTCCCCCTCTCTCTCTCTTCATCTCCCTCTCTCTCTCTCCATCTCCCTCTCTCTCTTCATCTCCCCCCCTCTCTCTCTCTCCCTTCCTCCCTGCCTCCCAGTCTTATCAGCAGACTACCACCTTCGCTGCAGCCACCCCACTCCTGCGCACCTCTTCAACTCGGCCACTATCTACCCCACGTATTCGCAAGTATCCTAGCCATCTTCCAAGTTAGTGCCATCTGCAGCCCCAACACCAGCTGTGTAACTCACACATGCACTAAGGCACAGTTTCTCACCTCAATAATACTTGCTTGCGTCTCTGACACGTGTCAAATTGTTTGTGTGTGTGTGTGCGTGTGTGTGTGGGGTTGAAGGTGGGAATAATGACTGGAACTGTTTCAGTTTAATAAAAACATATAACTACAAACAGTGGTTTAACGACAAGTGGTTAACGACTACAAGCGGTGATTTAATGACTAAGATCGATAGTTAAATGACTATAGATGGTATTAATCACCTACATGCTGTATATAAACGATTACAAACAGTAGCTTAACAGCTACAAGCAATAGTTAACGACCACATTCAGTAATTAAACAAACATTACCGGTCGTTAAATAACTCAAGCTATTGTTTAACGGTGACAAGGTGAAAGTAAACGAATACAGGTCGTAGCTAACCGATAAACGACCAAAACAAACAGTTACACTACGACAAGCAATAAACGACTACAAGTGTTGGTTGAGCCACATCAAACTGCTTGTTCACAAAGGCCTAGTCAACAAGATGGGTTGTATCAGCAAATACGGTCTCTTCCTCGTCAACTCTGCCATCATAGTAAGTGCCAACAGTTTTTTCTAAATACCAACATTATCATTAGTGCCAACATTACCACTAGTGCCAGCATTACCACTAGTGCCTACATTACCACTAGTGCCAACATTACTGCTATTGCCAACAGTATATTATAAAGTTTATTCTAGGACCCAAAAATTTTGTAAGAAAAATTAAACAGTTTATACTTACTAATACTGCATAATGACTCCATCTTCTTTCTTAAAAAAAAATTTAAAGATAACCTATAACTGATAAAGATAAGACAAGAGCTGATAACTAATAACAAAATAAGTGCAATATGTAAATTCCTTCGTCTAGGTATTGCTGTGTACCTTATGTATATATTATATATATATATATATATATATATATATATATATATATATATATAATATATATATATATATTTGTGTGTGTGTGTGTGTGTGTGTGTGTGTGTGTGTGTGTGTGCGCGCGCGCGCAGGGATTGTACTTTACACCTCTAGGACTCAAGCCCAGCTTATCAGTTTCTCTGAATCCCTTCCTTCCACACACTGTTGGTCATCCTATTCTGCTCCATTCTTTCTAAATAACCAAACCATCTCTACAGCCTCTTCTCTTTTTTAATACCTTCAGTAACTACACACAGTCTAAGATGATGAGGAGGTACTTATACCTCCTCCCTTGGCAGACATTTGTCTGACACACGACAGGGAGCCAAGGCCGGGGCCACCTCTTGGAAAAGGCTGGGGCAGGGCGATTATACCGGCGAATCTACAACAGCAGCAGCAGCAGCATGCAGTCTTCTGTTTTCCATGCTTCGAATTCTTTGCATAATATTCACACCACACACTGTTCTCAAATATGACATCTCTACTATCTCCAGCCTTCTTGCTGCAACATTTACAACCCATGCCTCACACCTATATAAAAGTGTTGGTACCTCTGTACTCAGGCACATTCCACTTTTTGCTTCCATAAACTTATTTTATTCCACAGACGCCTTAACATTTCAACCTTTTCCCCTTATCTATTATATGGTTCGCCTTCTCTTTCATACACTCATCTGCAACGCGTCCACTCCCAAATAGTTAAATATATTCACTCTCTCCATACAACCTTCCTTCCAATCTGATATCCAATTTTTCAATGTCTAATGTTTTTGTGACCCTCGTAGCAAACTATATCATGCACCTCCCTCTTTCTCCCCTCCCTCCCAATAGTGACTGTGGTGTGGTGGTAACCTTTCCTCTGTATTTTCCCTCTGTCTCCCCAACAGTTCCCTAGGGATGACTGTGGTGGGGGTGGTAACCTTTCCTCTGTATCTTCCCTCTATCTCCCCAATATTACCTTGGGGTTACTGTGGTGGGGGTGGTAACCTTCCCTCTCTCCCCCGAACAGTTCATGGGGGTGACTGTGGTGGGGGTGGCAGCAGCCATCCTTCAGCAGGACACGCTCTTCGGAGTGCTACTCAGTAAAGTGTTTTACAGTGTGCCACTGAGTGCTCTCATCGCTGGTCTCTTCCTGACCTTCCTTGGGGTGCTGGGATGCTGGGGAGCCCTCAAGGAAGACACCTGCATCCTCAAACTCGTGAGAACCCACTCTCTTTTGCCATTTTTCTTTTCCAGGAATCAAGAGTTATGACGGAGGATCGAGCCTCCTCCAGTTTATACACAAACCCACACGAATTTATCGTTGAAGGTGACAAATCTGTGAGTTTATACGTAAATTACTACTTCGTTGTAGACACAAATAACTCGAACACGGAAGAGAGAAAAGCTCATCACGACATTTCGGTCCGACTTGGACTATTCACAAGTCACATTGTAAATAGTCTAGGTCAGAGCGAAACGTCGTCATGAGCTCCTCTCTCCTGTGTGTGGGTTATGTATTGTTCCAGTCACGGTATTGTGCCTTTTTGTCCTTTACTTCGGTGTTTACTTTTAGATATTTTTCCTGGGTACATTATACACGTGACAATTGATCCAACGATCCAACTGATCCAATATCCTCTTCAGTGTTGCAAGAGTTCTCCATTTCTGCCTCATTAAGAGAGATAAATACTGGACACATCTAGATCTAGAAATTCTCTCAGCTTTCTATACAATACACTGATTAATTTTGCATTATATATGATGGGGTATAAATGTGTAATTAGATAACAACATTCGCGTGTACTTAAGAACAATTGTGTTAAATAATCCAGGAAGCCAAAAGTACATATGAATTAATTGTTTGAATAATAATAAAGGAGTTTTTAAAATGTAGTAAACTGTTTTGTCTTTTCGACTTAAGAAAAAAACGTATTAAAACACACACACACACACACACACACACACACACACACACGCACACACACACACACAAGCACGTCAAGAAATTAGAGAAAGTGCAAAGGTTTGTAACAAGACTAGTCCCAGAGCTAAGGGGATTAGCCTATGAAGAAAGGCTAAGGGAAATTAGCCTGACGACACTGGAGGACATGAGGGTCAGGAGAGACATGGAAACGACATATAAAATACTGTGAGGAATTGAGAAGGTGGACAAAGACAGAATGTTCCAGAGATGGGACACAGAAACAAGAGGTCATAATTGGAAGTTGAAGACTCCTATGAGTCAAAGGCATGTTAGGAAATATTTCTTTAGTCACAGAGTTGTAAGAAAGTGAAATAGCCTAGAAAGCAACGTAGTGGAGGCGGGAACCATACATAGTTCTAAGACAAGGTTTGATAAGGCTCATGGAGCAGGGAGAGAGGACCTAGTAGCAAACGGTGAAGGCGGGAACCAGGAGCTATGAATCGACCCCTGCAACCACAAATAGGTGAGTACACACACGCATATACAACAGGCCTAGTGTCTAATCGACATGTGCTAGGACAAAATGGTAACACACACACACACACACACACACACACACACACACACACACACACACACACACACACATACATACATATATACATACATACACACACACACACACACACACACACACACACACACACACACACACACACGATGTAGTGGAGGCAGGAACTATACGTAGTTTTAAGACGAGGTATGATAAAGCTCATGGAACAGGGGGACAGAGGACCTAGTAGCGGTCGGTGAAGAGGCGGGGCCAGGAGCTGAGTCTCGACCCCTGCAACCACAATTAGGCGAGTACACACAGAAATATCGCAGCGCTTTCGTCAGTGAAGGTGCGCGCGTATACTTCCGCAGGAATCTAAGTCATATAATTTCTGTTTTTTTTCCACGTGTTCTTGGTGTTGCTGGCGTGTGTGTGTGTGTGTGTGAGCAGTACGCTGTGATCGTGGCTATGTTGCTGCTGCTGGTGGTGACGGTGGGGGTGATGCTGCTGGTGTTCACTGCTGGCACTGCTGCCTTCCTCATCAGTAACATGAAGATCATCTTCAACGAGTATGGCGGAGAAGACGAACACATAACTAACGATATCGACTTCATCCAACATAACGTAAGTTTTAACATATTCAATACCCGGGAGTTAAAAACTTTATACCAAGGTATTAAAGAAGTTTATATCAAGGTATTATTTTTAGTACCTGGTATTACATAATTTAACATCCCGAGCATTAAAGAAAATATCTATTAAAAATTAATATTTGGATTAAAAAAAAAATATGACGAAAAATCTAATACAAAGAATCCAAAGATTCCATTTTTTTCTCATCTACTTTCAACACGTTGACAAATTTTCCCTCAGATACGCAAAATTTAATTGTGCGCTATTCTGGCCCTGAGATAAATCAGCCATTAAACACTAACGTCATTCTGAAGACGGATTTAACGGGAATAAAAATATCACTTTATTTTACATTTAAAATTGGCAGGTGTGCATTTATAACACTGTATTTCACTCTCCACCGTAGTAGAATTAAGAGGCAACTTTCTTGAAAGTTTGAAGCCAGGCTGCAGAGGATTGTGGAGGTTATCCCAGCCATACCAGGATAACTAACTTTATTCAGGCACAGGTAGACACAAGTACAATTATCATACATAGTGTAAATTATCTAGTATAACCCCCGAAAAAAGTCAGAATAACTTATATGTTATTTAAACCTGAGAATGGGTTCAATAATTTTGGTCACGGGGCACCTGGACAAGCCAACTGTTCCAAGAATCTGGCCCTAGTGACCCTACACCGGCGTTGAAAATCTGAAGCTGATCGGATAAGGCGTTCTCGAATTATCAGCGAAAGAAAAATAAAAAGTGTGTGTGGGGGGGAAGAATGAAAAAAAGTCGGGCAGCCACTTTAAGGTTCCAGTCAGAGATTAATAATAATAATATAATACTACTACTAATAGTATAATAATATTATATTATAATAATAATAATAATAGTAATAATAATAATAATAATAATAATAATAGTAATTATAAAATAATGATAATAACTAGATGTATTTAGTCCATAAGATGTAACCTTCAAAAATGTTATATATATCAGAGTAGCAACAAAAAAATATAGTATAACTAGTTTGATATTAAAAAAAATCTGCCTCGTAATAATGATGAGTGGCAATGTAAGATTATCAAAAACTAACTAACTTTCGGTATTAGTTCCGATTATACCAAATACCGCATTTTCCGGCATATAAGACGTGCATTTTTTCCCCATAAAAGAAGGTCTTGGAAAATCAGCCTGCGCCTTATATGCTCAAGTTCAGGGACAAGGGTAGACTTTAGGGTTACACTTTAGAGTAAAGTAAGGGGGGGGGAGATATTAACTCTTGAATATATTGATTTACAGTTGTAATACGTCTGTAGTGCGCCTTATATGCCGGTAAAAGACTGTAATTGATTTTCGCTTCGTGGTTGTAACAGACTCACTGTTGCGGTATCTACGGCTACAAAGATTGGGTCGACTTCAACTACGGAAACGGGACCAGCGTTGCGGACGGGTGTTGCAAGAACGAGACTGTGGGCTGCGGCGTGGACCTACTGGAAAACCCAAATGTGGAGGATCTGGTATACACCGCGGGCTGCCTCGTCTTTCTCACTAGCGCCTTCAACAGCGTGTGCATTGCTCTGGGTGTCATCACTCTCATCCTGGCCGGCATCCAGGTGAGTTCAGAATGATCTTCCACACCGGTGTACTAACGCAAGAGCGCAGCGAACTCGGGTCACTGACGCAAGCGAATCCACACCGCGCGCAACGGAAGCTTTACGTATTAGAGCTGTATATCCCAGACTCTGGTTTAAAAAGACACGTGAGCCAAATAACTAAATGGTTATAACTATGACCATAACTTTTTAAAGAGGTGGACTGGTAAGCCAGCGGAGAGCCTCGGTCAGATGACCAAAAGCTCCAAAGGCGGGTCATCGCATGACTAAGACCCACGTCAGGAAACACTTGTTCTGTTTTCTGACGAACCTTACCTAACCTAAACTAACTTGAGCCAACACTAGACCATATCTGAAAACCTGCCAATTTAACGTTTTCTGATAAAAACGTCCCATTGTTCACTCACATGTCATTCATTCATTCATGTTGATTCGCCGGTACTTCCGGCTCGGGTCTTCTCCAGATGGTGACCCGGCAGCTCACGTGTCTTTCTATACCAATTTGTCGGTATCTATTACCAAGGTTCATACCATCCCAGCCTCTGTATTAAGCCAGAATATAGACGTATAAAATTAAAAAGCACCATACAGTGACCGGAAAAATACACATATAACCCACACATAAGAGACAGCAACGTATGACGACGTTCCGGTCCGACTAACACCATTAACTAGTCACTATGAATATAAATGAATGGTTCAGAGAACCGACAAGTTGATGGACTGATTACATAGACTCAAGGCTGAAGGACTGATTGCCTCAAAATGCCTCCTGTTCTTCACCATTCTCCTTTGTATGGACTGATGAAGCCACTGTGTGACGAAACGTTTCCTCATTAAAGATACCCAAGTGTTGCACATGTGTCTAATTTATCAATATGAATGGTATACAATACCGACCAAATGAAAATTAGACACATGTGCAACATCTGGGTATCTTTATTGTAGACGTTTCGCCATCCAGTGGCTTTATCAATACAGATTCTAGGACATAATTGGAAGACAGTAGAACTATATACAGAAGAAGAGGTAATCAGTCCCTCAGCCTTGGAATTAGTGTGAAGATCACCGTAGTCGGGAAGAATCTGGAGCACAGGCAAGAAGGCTGGCGCTTATATACTGTTGTCAGGTGTTCTTCACACCAACTCCAAGGCTGAGGGACTGATTACCTCACCTTTTGTATATAGTTCTACTGTCTTCCAGTTATGTCCTAGAATCTGTATTGATAAAGCCACTGGATGGCGAAACGTCTACAATAAAGATACCCAGATGTTGCACATGTGTCTAATTTTCAACTAGTCACTAGTTAACGGTGCTAGTCGGACCGAAACGTTGTCCTATGCTCCAGTCTCCTAATTGCGGGTTAGTGTATACACGTATAATATTCCTGTATTTTAAATTATATTTGTACCACTGGACCTGAGTGACATATTTACGAGTAGTTTCCCTCACCGGCTCTGGAGTCACTATCACGATTACCACAAACACAGAGTGCATTAAACTGAAGAGTTACCACACAGAGGTTCCATTTACACTTAAGGTAGCATATTCCAATGATTAAAGACATAACACACACACACAAGCTAATTTCATTTACGGCTTCAATCAAAAGGGTCAGGCTCAAGAGCTGGAGCTTAACACCCACAAAAAATACACTGGATGCAAATGTACTGCCAACAGTAATGATGCAAAGCCACACGTTTCAAAACTAGCTTTAACTGGGCTGACGTTTTGCTCTGTGTAAAGCTTGTTTCGCAACCTGTGATGTTTCTCCACTGGTAAACGCACTAAACTAGAAGAACCAAAGGCGTATATTAACACAAAATATACGCATTTTTTCCGTACAAGGTAACAGCAACGTGGAAAGAATTAAATCCCAATATATTAGAGACTGACTTAGAGTACAAAGGTTACAAAAGTACTACGGCAAAATCTCATTAAGAGCGGACCCAAGAGGTGGAGCTCAACCCCAAAGATCTCTAAATCCCCAGTGAAGATACATTCGCTCAGTACGAGAGTCAACAAATTAATACATTTAATAGTTTGTCTCCCATTCACCAAGCGATGAATGACGCTAACGATGATTATGTCCGGGGTTCGATCCCCGGTGCGGGAGGAAACATTGGGGCATGTTTCCTTAAGATACCTTCTGCCCCTGTTTACCTACCATTAAAATAGGTACCTGGCTGTTAGTCGACTGGCGTGGGTCGCATCCTGGGGACAAAACTGACCCAATTTGCCCGAAATGTTCTGCATAACCAGGTGCTTTCTATGTAAAGTAAAAGGACACAAGTGCAACTAATGTGACATTTTATTGCGGCAACGTTTCGCTCTCCAGGAATTTTGTCAAGCCGTTACAAATAGTACAAGGACACAGAAGGTATATATAGGCTTAGAGTGAGGTGCAATACTAGTGGTGGTAGTAGTAGTAGTGATATAAGTAGTAGTAGTAGTAGTAGTAGTAGTAGTAGTAATAGTAGTAGTAGTAGTAGTAGTAATAGTAATAGTAGTAGAAGTAGTAGTAGTAGTAGTAGTAGTAGTAGTAGTAGTAGTAGTAGTAGTAGTAGTAGTAGTAGTAGTAGTAGTAGTACAATATGTTAGAACAATTAACTTACACATGAGTAAAAGGATATAAAGGCTATTACTTGGGAAACAAAAATAGGATAGACAAATATTTATTGAAGGGTGGATAGAGGCAGCCTATTTCAACGTTCATTCCCTGTAATGTTCTTGTATAGTATTAACAGGAGAGACTATGTGATGGCAGGGTTTACTGTTTTCAATAGTATGTCACTGATCTATATACTTTGTACATGTTCTTGTAAAAATAATGATTATTATTAATATTATTATTATTTCTGAATAAATGAGATGAGTGGAAGAGGTTATACTGGCTTTTTATAAATATATATATGAATATATTTTTTTCATCTCCCACACACAGATTCTGAGCATCAGTTGGGTGTGTATCATCATCAGGGATGCTGCTAGCTACCACCGCCTCATCGAGTAGTGTAACTCGAACCTACGCCTCACCCATATCCAGGCCTCCGTTCCCAAGATCTACACCCCCGCTACACCCACAGCCAGACCTCCACCCACGTCTAAAGTCACTCCCACACCCACGGGAATAAACCACTCCCACCTAGGTGTTCTTTCAGGAAACATCCGACCTTACTAATTCAAGTTTTAAAATTTTAACATAAGGTTTTATTTACATAATCATTTAGCATGAATGCAATATATATATATATATATATATATATATATATATATATATATATATGTGTGTGTGTGTGTGTGTGTGTGTGTGTGTGTGTGTGTGTGTGTGTGTGTGTGTGTGTGTGTGTGTGTGTGCGTACGTACTCACCTAATTGTGGTTGCAGGGGTCGAGACTCAGCTCCTGGCCCCGCCTCTTCACTGATCGCTACTAGGTCCACTCCCTCTCTGCTTCCTGAGCTTTGTCATACCTCTTCTTAAAACTATGTATGGTTCCTGCCTCCACTACTTCACTTGCTAGGCTATTCCACTTCCTGACGACTCTATGACTGAAGAAATACTTCCTAACATCCCTGTGACTCATCTGAGTCTTCAGCTTCCAACTGTGACCCCTTGTTACTGTGTCCCGTCTCTGGAACATCTTGTCTCTGTCCACCTTGTCTATTCCCCGCAGTACCTTGTATGTCGTTATCATGTCTCCCCTGACCCTTCTGTCCTCCAGTGTCGTCAGTCCGATTTCCCTCAACCTTTCCTCGTACGACATTACCCTGAGCTCTGGGACTAGCCTTGTTGCAAACCTTTGTACTTTCTCTAACTTCTTGACGTGCTTGACCAGGTGTGTGTGTGTGTGTGTGTGTGTGTGTGTGTGTGTGTGTGTGTGTGTGTGTGTGTGTGTGTGTGTGTGTGAAACACTGACCACTTAAGAGGTAAATCCAATATGGACGAAAATCAATCACTGAGAAGGAAAAAAGTTGTATACTTCGCTTCCTGTCTGCTGAAGAGGGCCTGTGATTGAGGCCGAGATACAGAGATCCTTCTGGGTAGCTAACTTTCAGTCCTCGTAGGAACAACCTGTCGAACTGTAATGGATGTTTCTGGTATTTTTACCGATATTATCAATGATTAAATAATTAAATAATTAAATAATTAAATAATTAAATAATTAAATAATTAAATAATTAAATAATTAAATAATTCTCATAATAAAGGTTTGGGTAAATGTTATTTTTTATCTTTATTAAATCCTTTATCACAGGTATATAATTATTTTGTTTATATATTAGTGTATGGAAGGAGGATGAATAAAATGAACAGGAGGAACTGGAGTAGGCTAAGAGGAAGGGAGGATAAGAGGAAGAGGAGGGGAACAAAGAGGAGAGGTACAGAGGAAGAGGAGGGGAGAGTAAGGGACAGGTAGCAAGAGAATAAAGAAAAATATTTCAAGATATAGTTTGTCTGTCTATATCATCCTCTTCCTTTCCTATTCTCCCTCGCTTCCTTCCCTGTCTCCTCTTGCCCTTCCTTCGCCCCTGCTACCCTTCACTCTTCCTTCCCTCCCTCCAGGGTAACCATCATCAATGCAACATAACACTGATCTTATCATCAATAATAACACTGGAGTATCACTAACATCAGTACTGCTGCTACTCTTGTGAACTTCCTCTAGTACTAACCCCTTCCCTCTGCTACTATCCTTCTACTGCCACTACCTCTCCACTGCTACTTCCCGTGCTACTAACTCTCCCTTTGCTACTATCATTCTACTGCCACTACCTCTCCACTGCTACTTCCCGTGCTACTAACTCTCCCTTTGCTACTATCATTCTCACTGCCACTATCCCTTCTAATGATACTTTCGTTCCTTTATAACTACTCCTTTTCCTTCTGCTTCTGTTCCCCTGTCATTACAAGATCAACCAGGCTGTGATGGATATGTAGAGCAGCGGGCCTCCAGCAGCAACAGCCTGATTGACCAGGCAAGCACCAGACGAGAGAAGAGAGACTCTCGAAACTCATCAAGGTATATCGAAGGTACCATTCCGGTAAGGTATACTGAACACCGTGGTATACATCTTAAACTACTGTACACCTGCTCACCCGACACCTCCAGCTGCACACCGCAGCGTATATTACGCTAAATCCAGTAGTGACACCTGTATATATGTACACCACGACGTATGCTGCGTAAAACCCGCTCTTGATGAATATACATATGTACGCCACGGCGTACAGTACACACAACGCACAAGAACTTACCTGCTGATGTCCTATGCCAGGATAACGGTGAACAAACATACCTGCAACAAAAACACAACGGTAAAGAAGGGTTATAACGGTAAGGGAGGGTTATAACGATAAGGGAAGGTTATAACGGTAAGGGAGGGTTATAACGATAAGGGAAGGTTATAACGGTAAGGGAGGGTTATAACGATAAGGGAAGGTTATAACGGTAAGGGAGGGTTATAACGATAAGGGAAGGTTATAACGGTAAGGGAGGGTTATAACGGTAAGGGAGGGTTATAACGGTAAGGGAGGGTTATAACGATAAGGGAAGGTTATAACGGTAAGGGAGGGTTATAACGGTAAGGGAAGGTATTTAGGCCATATGAAGACGCAAAATATTAAAATATAAAAAATAGCCTAGGCACTCTGAAGATGTGAAGGAGTAATATGCACTGTAGCTGCCAAAGGCGGATGGATCAAGCATCAGGCTACTGAGTGCTAAGCTGCTACACTTCAAGGAACGTCCATCTTTTCCCTTGAAAACATGCAAGGTAAACATCTAACTAAATTTATATTTGTAAAAAAAAAAAACCTTTTAAACACCCGAATGTAAATATGACCAGAATACCACAGTGAAAACAAATATCTGAGCGTTTTCAGGAATTTACACACGGCATTAGAGAATCTAATTCCTCCAAAGATGTACTCATTGAGGTTTATTTAGGCACAGGTACAAATAAATATTCAAGGCCTTGGTAAGGAATAACCCTTTCATTTTTTAAAATACCCTGTAAACCCGCTACCCCGGAAACCCCCCGGGTTGCCAAAGCCCAAATTTGCTTAAAATCTTTATAATTAAATTTTTTAAAAAAAGCAAAAAACCCCTCTTTTTTAAAAAAATCCCCACCTACGAAAAAACCAAAAAATTATTTTATTTAAGGGATAATTTTAAAAAATTAACAAAAAAACCCGGTGGGGAAAACGGGGGTTTTGGGGGGGGGTTTAACGTAAGGGAAAGGTTTCTAAGGGGGGGGTTTTTCGGGAAAGGGGTTAACGTAAAGGGATGATGGGGGTTATAAGGTGGGGGGGTTTTAAACGGGGGAAAGGTTTTTTTCCGGGAATTAAAATATTTAACAAAAGGGGGAAATAAAAGGTAAAAAAAGAAGGGAGGTTTTGCTATGAACCCAAAAATTTAAAAATGGAAACCCAAAAAAATTTTTTTTAAAAAAAATTTAAATAAAAATTCCCAAAATGTAAAACAAACCGGGTCAGGTAAAAACACTTAGGAACAAACCTCTTTTCAAAAGGGAAGGTTTGTAAAAATTATTTTAAAAAAAATTTTAAACCGGGTGGGGCCAAATCAAGGAATTAAAAACAAAAGAGGGTTTCCAAAGGGGTTTTTCCCCCAAGGGGGTAAGGGAAACCCTTTTCCCAAAAAAGGGTTTTAAGTTTTTAAAATTTCCCCCCAAAAAATTCTTCCATTTTAACATTAGGTTAAAAACATTTTCCCCCAAACAGGGTTTATTCAAGTCACGGGATTTTCAATGGTTTCTAACAAAAACGGGTTTCCCCAAAAATTCTTTTTAAAATTTTGAAAACCCGGTATGGCACCACTACCAATTTTATTTTTCCACCTTAGGGGAAAATTTCATTTTGCCCAAAAACCGGGTTTAGTTCAAATGGGATTAACCCAACAAGGGGAATTGCCCAACTTTCTTAAATTCCCCTTTGTTTTAAAAAAGGGTGTGAAAAAACCACAAAACACAAGTATTCAACAAAAAATTTTTTTTTTTGTTTTTTGGTGTTAACAAAGGGTTGCAAAGGGGTTTTGTAAAAAATGTTTTTTTTCCCCTTTTTTCTGTTAAAAGGGTATTTGGGTTTAAAAAATTTTTTTGTAAAAATTTAGGAATTTTTAAAACGGGGGTGTGTTTAAAAGGGGCCCGTTTTTTTTCCATGGGTTTTAAATCCCCAAAGGGTGTAAAAACCGATGCCCAAATTGGTTAAAAAACCCGGGTATGAAAAACTGGCTTTGAAAAACCCCCTTGTTTTTTGGGTTTTTAGGGGGAAACGGGTGTCAACAAAAGTGTCAAACCCAGGGATGCCCACAAACGGGTAAATTAAAACGGGATTTGTCAAAAACGGGTGTTAAAACGGGTATTCAAAAAAAAGGTAGTGTAAACGGTAGGTGCCAACCCGGTAGTGAAACAAACGGTATGAAAAAACCCGGGTTTGCAACACGGGTAGTTCAAACCCGGGTTTTGGTAAACCCGGGTAGTGCAACAAAAAGGGTAGTGCAACCGGGTAGTGTAACAAACGGGTAGTGTCAAAAAACCGGGGTAGTGTCAAAACAGGTATGTCAACAGGGGGTGTGTCAACGGGTATGTCAACAGGGTAGTGTCAACCCGGGTAGTGCCCAAAAACGGGTAGTTAAAAACCCCGGGTGTGTCCAACACGGGTAGTGAAACAGGGGGTAGTGTCAACCGGGTAGGTAAAACCCGGGTGTGTCAAAAACGGGTAGTGAAACGGGTATTTTGTGAAAAACAGGGTAGTGTAAAAAACACGGGGTGTGTAAACAGGGTTTGTGTCCCGGGTAGTGTCAACCCCGGGTAGTGTCAAAAAAGGGTGGGGAAACAGGGGGGTGTAAACCCGGTAGTTTAAAAACCCGGGGTTTAGTGTCAACAAGGGTTTGTGTCAAAACAGGGGTATGTCAAAAACCGGGCGGTTTTCAAACGGGATGTCAAACGGGGTATTTTCAACACGGGTGTGTCAACACGGGTAGTGTCAAAACGGGGTGGCCCCGTTTCAACACGGGTAGTGCAAAAACGGGTAGTGCAAAAAAGGTTTAGTGTCAACAGGGAGTGTCAACATGGATTTCAAAACCACGGGTATTTTAAACAGGGTAGTGTCAACACGGAGTGTAACAGGGAGTGTCAACATGGGGTGCAAAAAAAGGTGTTTTTCCCGGGTATGTAAAAACCAGGGTAGGGTCAACGGGGGTAGTGGCCCAAAAAAGGGGAAAAAGGGTGTCACACTTGTGTCAAAACGGTATTGTCAAAAAGGGTGTGTCAAAAAGGGTTATGTAACAGGGGTAGTGTCAACGGGGGTTTTGTGCCAAAAACGGAAATGCAAACGGGGTGAAAGGGTAGTGTCACAGGGGTGTGTAAACAGGGAGTGCAACAGGGTATGCAACAGGGTAGTGTCAAACGGGTAGTGTCAAACGGGTAGTGTAACAGGGGTGTAAACCGGGGGGTTGTCCCCCCAGGGGGGTAGTGTAACAGGTTTTGTGTAAACACGGGTGTGTAACCGGGTATGAAAAGGGTATGTCAACCGGGTAGGTAACAGGGTAGTGTCAAAGGGGGTTGTGTCAACAGGGTATTAACAGTGTCAACACGGGTAGTGTCAACCGGGTTTTGTCAACAGGGGTAGTGTCAACAGGGGTTAGTGTCAACGGGTGTGTAAACAGGGTGTGTAAACCAAGTGGGGTTTGTGTCAACAGGGTAGGGTAAAACAGGGGTATTTGTCAACACGGTGTGTCAACAGGGTAGTTCAACGGGGGGTTTGTGCAACACGGTAGTGTAAACAGGGTAGTGTCAACGGGTAGGTAAAACACGGGTATTCAACGGGGTAGTGTAAACACGGGTAGTGTAAAACACGGGTAGTGCAAAAGGGTAGTGTAAAACACTAATTTAAAAGGGGTTCCCAAAAGGGTGTGTCAAAACGGGTGTGTCAACAGGGGGGTAGTGTCAACACGGGTAGTGTCAACAGGGTTGTTCAACACGGTAGGCAACAGGGTAGTGTCACAGGGGTTTGTTCAACAGGGTAGTGTCAAACAGGGTAGTGTCAAAGGGGTAGTGTAACAGGGGTAGTGAAAACAGGGGTGTGTCAAACGGGTAGTGTCAACAGGGGTAGTGTCAACACGGGTAGTGTCAACAGGGTTGTAAACACGGGTGTGTCAACACGGGTATGTCAACAGGGGTTGTGAAAACCGGGGGTATGTAAAACCGGGTAGTGTCACACGGGTAGGTCAAAAGGGGTTTGGGTAAAAAGGGGTAGTGTCAACAGGGGGGGCAACGGGGGTTTGTTAACCGGTTATGTAACAGGGTAGTGTAAACAGGGTTTAGTGTCAACAGGGTATGTAAACAGGGGTAGGTAAACCCGGGTTAGTGTAACACGGGTAGTGTCAACACGGGTAGGCAACTTTGGCCGGGTTGTGTCAACAGGGTATTGTCAACAGGGGTTAGTGTCAACACGGGTAGTGTAAAGGGGTTTAGTGTCAACACGGGTAGTGTAAACCGGTTTAAGGGGTTTTCAACACGGGGTTAGTAAACAGGGGTAGTGTCAACAGGGGTTAAACGGGGTGGTCAAACGGGGGGTTTTCCAACAGGGTAGTGTCAAAGGGTTTAGGTCAACAGGGTAAAAAGGGGGTGTTTTAACAGGGTTTGTGTCAACCGGGTAGTGTCAACAGGGTAGTGTCAAACGGGTAGTGTCAAAAACCCGGGTTAGTGTCAACACGGGTGGAAAGGGTTGTCAACAGGGTTTTTGGTCAACGGGTAGTGTCAAAGGGGTAGTGGCAACCGGGGTAGTGTCAACCGGGTAGTGTCAACACGGGGAGTGCAAACGGGGGGGGGAGTGTCAAAAAAGGGTAGTGTAAACGGGGGGGCCCCCCCAACCCCCCCCCCCCCCCCCGGGTAGTGTCAAAGGGTAGTGTCAACACGGTAGTGTCAAAGGGTAGTGTCAACAGGGTAATTCAAAGGGTAGTGTCAACAGGGGAGTTGTCAACAGGGTGTTAACACGGGTAAAGTGTCAACCGGGTGTGTCAACAGGGGTAGGTGTCAACAGGGTAGTGTCAACAGGGTAGTGTAAACAGGTAGTGTCAACAGGGTATTAAAAGGGTAAACATTAGTGCAACAGGGGGGTAGGTCAACAGGGTTATGTCAACATGGGTAGTGTCAACCGGGTTGTGTCAACACGGTAGTGTCAACAGGGTGTGTAAACCCGGGTGTGTAACACGGGTAGTGTCAACACGGGTAGTGTCAACACGGGTAGTGTCAACACGGGTAGTGTCAACACGGGTAGTGTCAACACGGGTAGTGTCAACACGGGTAGTGTCAACACGGGTAGTGTCAACACGGGTAGTGTCAACACGGGTAGTGTAAAACAGGGGGGTGTTGCAACAGGGGGAAAAAGGGTGTCAACACGGGTATGTCAACAAAACCGGGTGTGAAAACCGGGTAGTGTCAACCGGGTAGTGTCAACAGGTTTATGTCAACACGGGTAGTGTAAAACAGGGTAGTGTCAAAAACGGGTGTGTAACACGGGTAGTGTCAACAGGGGTGTTAAAGGGTTGTCAACAGGGGTATGTCAACGGGGTAGTGTCAAACGGGTATGTAACACTGTAGTGTCAACAGGGAAACGGGAAACAACTAGTGTAAACCCGGGGGTTGTGTCAACAGGGTAGGGGGTAACGGGTAGTGTCAAAGGGGGTAAAGGGTTTCAACAGGGGGTAGTGTCAACCGGGTAGTTCAACAGGGGTATGTCAAAGGGGTTTTGTGTAAAACAGGGTAGTGTAAAACCGGGGTGTAAACACGGGTATTTTAAACCCGGGTTTGTGTAAACCCGGGGTTTTGGGGGGTCAACACGGGTAGTGTCAACACGGTATGTCAAACGGGATGTCAACAGGGTAGTGTCAAAACAGGGGTGTGCCCCTATTCAACACGGGTTGTGCAACACGGGGTGTGTGCACAGGGTAGTGCAACACGGGGGTTGGTGTGTCAACACGGGTGTGTCAACACGGGTATGTCACACGGGTAGTGTCAACACGGGTATGTCAAAGGGGAGGGTCAACCGGGGTGTGTCAACACGGGAGTGTAAACGGGTAGAGGGTCAACAGGGGGTGTGTCAACAGGGTAGTGTCAACCGGGTGTGTCAAAGGGGGTAGTGAACCGGGGGTTTGCAACAGGGGTGTGTCAACGGGGAGGTAACAGGGTTGTCAAGGGTTTGTGTCAACCGGGGTTTAGTGTCAACGGGGTTAGTGTAAACACGGGTGTGTCAACAACCGGGTAGTGTAAACGGGTGTGTCAAAAACCGGGTAGTGTCAACAAAACGGGTAGGTCAACACGGGTAGTGGTCAACAGGGTAGTGTCAACACGGGTAGTGTAAACCGGGGTAGTGTCAAAAAGGGGTAGTGTCAACACGGGTAGTGTCAACACGGGTAGTGTCAACACGGGTAGTATCAACACGGGTAGTGTCAACACGGGTAGTGTCAACACGGGTAGTGTCAACACGGGTAGGTCAACAGGGTATTTTCCAACACGGGTGGAAACCCCGGTTTTAAAAAACACCGGGGTAGTGTAAAAAAACACGGGTAGTGTAACCGGGAGTGTCAACAACCAGGGGTGTGAAACACGGGTAGTGTAAAAAAGGGGGGTAGTGTCAACAAAGGGTTTTTAAACACGGGTAGTGTAAAAGGGGGAACGGGGATTAAAAGGGGGTAGTGTCAACAGGGGTAGTGTAAACAGGGGTAGGTCCAACACCTAGTGTCAACAGGGTAGTGTAAACACGGGTAGTGTCAACACGGGTGTGTAAACGGGGTGGGGAGTGTAACGGGTGTGTCAACAGGGGTAGTGTCAAAAAGGGTTAGTGTCAACAGGGGTGTGTAACACGGGTAGGTCAAAAACACGGGTAGTGTCAACACGGGTATGTCAACAACACGGGTAGTGTCAACACGGGTTTAAAGGGTGTTAAACACGGGTAGTGTAAACACGGGTGTGTCAACACGGGTATGTAAAAATGGGTAGTTCAACACGGGGTGTAAAACAGGGGGTTAGGTAAACACGGGTAGTTCAAAAAGGGTGTTCAACAGGGTTTATGTAAAACCGGGGGTGTCAACATGGGTAGTGTCAAAAAGGGGGGGTAGTGTCAACAGGGGTTGTCAACTCGGGTATTCAAACATGGGGGTAGTGTCAAAAACCGGGTAGGTAAAAGTTTTCCAAACAGGGTGTGTCACACGGGAGTGTCCAACAGGGTGTGTCAACGGGTAGTGAAAAGGGTAGTGTCAACCGGGTTGGTTCAACAGGGGTAGTGTCAAACGGGTAGTGTCAACATGGGAGTGTAAACAGGGGTTTGTCAACAGGGGGTAGTGTAAACCCGGGTAGGTCAACAGGGTTTTGTCAACACGGGTAGTTTCAAATGGGAGGTCAACAGGGTTTTGGGTAAAGGGGAGTGTAAACACGGGTAGTGTCAAAAGGGTAGTGTAACACGGGTGTGTCAACAGGGTATGTCAACACGGGTAGTGTCAACATGGGTGTGTAAACACGGGTGTGTCAAAGGGTAGTGTAAGGGTGGTCAAAGGGGTAGTGTCAAAGGGTAGTGCAACAGGGTAGTGCCCAAAACACGGGTGTGGGTATGTCAACACGGGTAGTGTCAAAAACCGGTAGTGTCAAAGGGTGTTTCAAAAACGGGTGGGTTCAAACCAAAACGGGGTTGTCAACAGGGTAGTTCAACATTTAAAAACGGGGATGTCAACACGGGTGTCAACACGGGGAAAGGGTAGTGTCAACATGGGTAGTGTCAAACACGGGTAGTGTCAACACGGTGTTTTAAAAAACCCGGTAGTGTCAACATGGGATTCAACACGGGTTTGGCAAAAAAGGGTAGTTCAACACGGGTTTGTCAACAAAGGGGTTTTGGTAACAGGGGTAGTGTCAACACGGATGAAAACGGGGGTTAGTGTCAAACGGGAAATGAAACCGGGTGGGTGTCAACAGGGTATTTTCAACACGGGTAGTGAAAGGGGGGAAAGTGTCAACACGGGGTGTGTCAACACGGGTAGTGTCAACAACCGGGTGTGTAACACGGGTGTGTCAACACGGGTATTTCAAAAGGGGGTAGTGTCAACAGGGTAGTGTAAACACGGGTAGTGTAACAGGGTGGCAAAAACCGGGTTTTCAACCATTAAAGGGTTTTCAACACGGGTAGTGTCAACCACGGGTTGCAACAGGGGAAAGGCAAAGGGTATGTAACAACAGGGAAGTTCAAAACGGGAATTAAACACGGGTAGTGTAAAAAGGGAGGTCAACACGGGGTGTAAACACGGGTATGTAAACAGGGGGTGTTCAAACGGGGTAGTGAAACAAAAAACCCGGGGTTGTGCAACAGGGTAGTTCAACAGGGTAGTTAAAAGGGTTGTCAACGGGGGTAGTTCAAAAACCGGGTGTGTCAACACGGGTAGTGTCAAAGGGGTAGTGTAAACCCCGGGTAGTGTCAACACGGGTTGTCAACAGGGGAGTGTCAACAGGTAGGTCAACACGGGGTAGGTCAACAGGGTAGTGCAACAAGGAAAAGGGTTGTGTAAAATTTGGGGAACCGGGTAGTGTAAACAGGGGTAGTTAAACCCGGGAGTTCAACAGGGGGTAGTGTAAACTGGGATGTCAACACGGGTAGTGTCAACACGGGTAGTGCAAAAGGGGGTAGTGTCAACGGAAGGTAAACGGGTAGTGTCAACAGGGTAGTGTCAACAGGGAGTGCCCAACCGGGGGGTAGTGTAACAGGGGGTGTGTCAACATGGGTAGTGTCAAACGGGTGTGCAACCGGGAGTGTAAACCCCGGGTAGTGTCAACAGGGTGTTCAACCGGGTATGCCCAACGGGTAGTGTAAAACACGGGTGTGTCAACAGGGGGGTAGGTCAACACGGGTAGTGTCAACAGGGGTAGTGTCAACACGGGAGTGTCAACACGGGTATGTCAACAGGGTATGTCAACAGGGGTTTAGTTCAACAGGGTATGGGGTAGTGTCAACAGGGTAGTGTCAACACGGGGTGTGTAACACGGGTATGTCAACAGGGTATGTAAAAACCGGGGGTATGCAACAGGGGTAGTGTCAAACGGGTAGTGTCAAAAACAAGGGTAGTGTCAACAGGGGTAGTGCAACACGGGGTAGTGCAACAGGGGTAGTGTCAAAGGGTGTTCAAAGGGTAGTTTTAACGGGTAGGAAACAGGGTTTTGGGGGTTGAACAGGGGGAGTGTCAACCGGGTAGTGTCAACAGGGAGTGCAAACGGGTAGTGTCAACAGGGTAGTGTCAAAAGGGGTAGTGTCAACAGGGGGGTTTGTCAACACGGGTTTGTCAACACGGGGTAGTGTCAACAGGGTTTGTTCAAACGGGGTAGTGTCAACAGGGTAGTTCAACAGGGAAAAGTATCAACACGGGTTTAGTGTCAAAAGGGTAGTGTAAACAGGGTAGTGTCAACCGGGTGTGAAACACGGGTAGTGTCAACAGGGGGTTGGGGCAACACGGGTATTTTCAACACGGGTATGTAACAGGGTAGTGTCAACAGGGTAGTGCAACACGGGAGTGTCAACAGGGTAGGCAACAGGGGTGTGTCAAACGGGTAGTGTCAACACGGGTGTGTCAACACGGGTGTGTCAACCGGGTTTGTGTCACACGGGGGTATTAAAACCGGGTAGTAAGGGTGGTAACAGGGGGAGTGTCAAACGGGTAGGTCAACACGGGTAGTGTCAACAGGGGGCGGGTAGTGTAACATGGGTAGTGTAACACGGGTGTGTCAACACGGGTAGTGTCAAACACGGGTGTGTCAACAGGGGTTTTGTAACCCGGGGTTAGTGTCAACATGGGTAGTGTCAACACGGGTAGTGTCAACACGGGTAGTGTCAACACGGGTAGTGTCAACATGGGTAGTGTCAACACGGGTAGTGTCAACACGGGTAGTGTCAACACGGGTAGTGTCAACACGGGTAGTGTCAACACGGGTAGTGTCAACAGGGGTAGTGTAAAAATGGGGTGTAAAACAGGGGGTAGGTTTAAACCCGGGTAGTGTCAACACGGGTAGTGCCCAACACGGTAGTGTCAAACGGGTGGTCAACCGGGTATTGTAAACATGGGTAGTGCCCCCGGGTGGTCAACACGGGTAGTGTAAACAGGGGGTAGTGTAAACACGGGAGTGTAAACAGGGGTAGTGAAACACGGGAGTGCAACAGGGGAATGTCAACACGGGTAGTGTCAAACGGGTAGTGTCAACCGGGTAGTGTCAAAGGGGTAGTGTCAAACGGGGTTAGTGTCAACCGGGTAGTGTCAACACGGGTTGTCAACAGGGGTAGTGTCAAAGGGGTATTCAACAACACGGGTATGCAACAGGGTAGTGTCAACAGGGGGTTGTGTCAACAGGGTATGTAAACACGGGTAGTGGGGTACAGAAAATACAATATAATATGTGGTACGTATTTAGAAAAAAAAACCCGATTAAAATGGTTATCAATAAAAGTTTAAAACATTTAACATCATTTAACGTTTGCAGGGTTAAAAGCCTTTAAAAATTTTTAAAAAACTTTAAGAATATTTAGCAGTAACAAAATTTTTAAACGACATTTAACAATGATTAACGCATTTAAGAAACTATTAAACTATATAAGTAAAAAATTTAAATGCGAATAAAAAACACTGAACACACTACGAATATTAAAATATAACTAAATATATAAAAAAATGTTAATTACAATGTTAAATTGGCAATTTGTAAAAATAGGGTAAAAAAGAAGTAAGGACATGTCCCTAGAATTTCTTATTGAGCCAACTTTTCGTGATAGGCTTTTTAAATCATGAAGGCTCTACACAGAGTAAAATATAATTTTATTGCTAAAATACACGAAAAAAAAAATTATACAGCCATAGGACATCAGGAATACTACATATAGAATGCGCCTTTGTTATTCCCTGGGTTTTCCTGGGAGAGTTCCGGGGGTCAACGCCCCGCGGCCGTCTCTGAACGCATTTCGGGGCAAATTAGGTCAATTTTGTCCCCAGGTGGACCCACGCGTGACTAACATCCATTTCCCCATTTCACTGAGGGGGTGAACATGGACAACAGATGTCTTAAGGAAACACCCCAAATGACGTTTTTTTTACCATACTGAAACCTGTAAATTTTTTCCTTACTTCTGAAAATCTTAAACAAAATTTCACTAAATTTTCATTTTTTTATAATATTTAAGAAGGGTTTGTGTAATGTGTTGGGGAGACCTTTAACAGCTGATGAGAGATAAATATATTGACAGCTTGATAAGCTGATAAAGCCGCCATGATGGCTGGTTATCAGTGATATGTTCCAGCTCACGAGGTGTGGGTGGTGGGGGGAGAGATGGTGGTATTGTGGGAGTGATGGAGTGGGAGGGATGGTGGTGGTGTGGGAGCGATGGTGTGGGAGCGATGGTGGTGGTGTGGGAGCGATGGTGTGGGAGGGATGGTGGTGGTGTGGGAGGGATGGTGGTGGTGTGGGAGGAATGGAGTGGGAGGGATGGTGGTGGTGAGAGAGAGATGGTGGTGGTGTGGGGAGGGATGGTGTGGGAGGGATGGGGGTGGTGGGGGAGGGAGGGTGATGGGGGGTGGTGGGGGGTATGGTGATTGGTGGTGTGGGAGGTAGGGTGACGTGGTGGTTTCCTGGGTTTTACCTGGAGGGGTTTTCGGGGGTAAAACCCCGCCCCCCGGCGGCCCGGTTGGGGGAAGGTTGGGGGTGTGGGGGGTATGGTGAGGTGTGTGGGGGGTAGGTGGGGGTGTGTGGGGGTAGGGGTGGTGGTGGGGGAGAGGTGGGGGTGGGTGGGAGGTAGGTAGGGGGGTGAGGTGGGGGAGGTAGGTGGGTGGGGGGAGGTATGGTGTGGGTGGGGGGGTATGGAGGGGTGGGGGTGTGGGAGGTATGGTTGGGGGGTGGGGGGTAGTGTTTGGGGTGGGGGGGAGGTATGGTAGGGGGGGGTGTGGGAGGTAGGTGATTGGTGGTTGGGAGGTATGGTAGGGGGGGGTGTGGGAGGAGGGGTGAGGTGGTGGGGAGGTAGGGTAGGGGGGGTGGGGGGGGGTTGTTAGTGGGGTTTGGGGGGGGTTTGGGTAGTGGGGGTGGTGTGGGAGTTGGTAGGGGGGGTGGGTGGGGGGATATGGAGTGGTGTGGGGGAGGTATGGAGTGGGGGGGGGTGGGTTGGTGTGGTTGGGAGGTAGGAGTGGGGGTGGGGGGGGTATTAGGTGGGGTGTGGGGGGATGTAGTGGGTTTGGTGGGAGGTATGGTATGGGGGTGGTGTGGGGGGTAGGGTATGGGGGGGGTGGGGGAGGAGGGATGGGGGTGGTGTGGGGGATGGTATGGGGTGGGGGGAGGTAGGGTGGGGGGGGGGTGGGAGGTATGGTAGTGGGGGGTGGGGGATATGGTGGTGGTGTGGGAGGTAGGGTAGTGGGGTGTGGGGGGTTGGGTAGGGGGGGTGGGTGGGGGGAGGGGTATGGGGTGGTGTGGGGTAGGTGTGGGGTGGTGGGGGGGTTTGGGAAAGGGGGTTTTGGGGAAAGTAGGGTTTGGGGGTTGTGTGGAGGAGGGTATGGGGTGGGGGGGGAGGTAGTGGGGTGTGGGGGAGGATGTATGGGGGGGGTGTGGGGGGTAGTAGTGGGGGTGGTGTGGGATTTGGTGTGGGGGTGTTGGGATAGGGGTAGTGGGGGGTGGGGGAGTAGGTAGTGGGGGGGGGGGGTAGGTAGGGGGGGTGGTGTGGGGGATGGAGTGGGGGGGTGGGGGGGTAGTAGGGGGGGTGGGTGGGAGGTATGGTATGGGGGGTGGGAGGTAGGTGTGGGGTGGGGAGGTAGAGGGGGGTGGTGGGGGGGTAGGTGGTGTGGTGGGAGGTTGGAGTGGGGTGGTTTTGGAGGGGGAGTGGGGGGGGTGTGGGGGGGGGTTAGGGGTTGGGGTGGTGGGGGAAGTAGGGGATGGGGGTGGTGGGGGAGGTATGTAGTGGGGGTGGGTGGGGGGTTGGTTTTTTGGGGGTTTTGGGGGGTAAAAAAGGGGGGGGTTTTGGGGGGGTTGGGTAGGGGGGTGTGGGAGGATGTAGGGGGGGTGGGTGAAGGTAGGTTGGGGGGTTTAGGGAGTAGGAAGTGGGGGGTTTTGGGTTTTGTTGGGGGGATGGGGAGGTAAGGGGAATTTGGGGGGGTTTGGGGAGGTATGGAAATGGGGTGGGGGGGGAGGTAGAAGTGGGGGTGGGGGATATATGGGGTTGAATTTTAAAGGGGGGGGGGAGGTCGGGTTAAGGTTGGGAGGAAGGAAATGGGGGGTGGGGGTAGGAGGGGGGGGTTTGGGGGGTAGGATTTTGGGGTTTGGGGGAATGGTAGGGGGGGTGGGTCGCAGGACACGGTGGAGGTGTCGGGGTGATGGGCTGGATAGGTTTGACTGATGGGAAATTAAAAAAAAAAATACGTAAAAAATACGCAAAATGTACTCATAAAAACTACAATCTAAATAACAATGTCTATAATTCTAAATAAATGATTATACGACTTTTGAAAAATTTTGTATAATTTTTTTAAATTTAAAAAAGAATTTTGAAAAACCAAATATTAATATATATATATATAAATATAAATTTTAAATATATATATATAAAAATATATAATATATAAATATATATAAATTGAACAGCATGTTGGGAAGAAAAATTACAGAGAAGCTTCCTTTAAAAACCCCTTTACTTTGCAAGCTCTGGAGTGAAGTATGAAAACGCACATCTAAAATTGAAATACATGGAAGGCCCCCAAGTACAGCCAAAATTTTCTGGTAGTAGGCTGTAGACACAACCACTCGGGGGTACTACCGCCCGTGGGAAGGGTGGTAGACACAACCACTCAGGGGGGTACTACCGCCTGTGGAGAGGTTGGGAGACAGTAACCACCCAGGGGGGTACACCGTCCTGTGGGGAGTAGCTGGTAGACAGCAACCCTCAGGAGGGACACCGTCCTGGGTATAGGTTGGGAAAAAGTAACCACCCAGGGGCTACCGTCCGGGTAGTAGGTTGGTAACATAAACCACCCAGGGGGGTCTACCGTCCTGGGTAGAGGTTTGTAACAGCAAACCCCCCAGGGGGGGACACCGTCCGTGGTAGTATTGGGAGACATAACCCCCCAGGGGGGTACACCGTCCTGTGGGAGTAGTTGTAGACAGCAACCACCCAGGGAGGACTACCCCGTGGTTTTAAGGTTGGAGACATAACCACCCAGGGAGGTACTACCGTCCTTGGTATAGGTTGGTAGACAGTAACCACCCAGGGGGGTACTACCGTCCTGTTAGTAGGTTGGTAGACAGTAACCACCCGGGGGGGACTACCGCCGTGGGAGTAGGTTTTGGGAGACAGTAACTACCCAAGGAGGTACAAACCCTCCTGTGGAGTAGGTTTGGGAGAATAACCACCCCGGGGGATACTACCGTCCTGTGGTAGTAGGTTGGTAGACAGAACCACCCCCGGGGGGTACTCCGCCTGTGGTAGTAGGTTGGTAACAAAACCCCCCAGGGAGGGACACCCTCCTGGGTAGTAGGTTGGTAACGTAACCACCCAGGGGGTACTACCGTCCTGGGTGGTTGGTTGGGAGACATAACCACCCAGGGGGTACTACCGTCCTTGGAGAGGTTTTGGGAACGAAAACCCCCCAGGGGGTACACCGCCCGTGGTGGTTGGTTGTAGACATAACCACCCGGGGGATACTAAAACCCTCCGTGGTAGAGGTTGGTAGACAACCACCCAGGGAGGACTAAACCCCCGTGGTAGTAGTTTTGGAACAGTAAAACCCCCAGGGAGAACACCGTCCTTTAGAGGGGGGTAGACAACCACCCCGGAGGGACACCGTCCTGTGGAAGGGTTGGGAAACAGAACCACCCAGGGGGAAAACTACCGTCCGGGGTAGTAGGGTTGGGAACAGTAAACCACCCAGGGAGGTACTACCGTCCTGGGTAGAGGTTGGGAAACAGTAACCACCCCGGGGAGGGACTACCGTCCTGGTAGTAGGGGGGTAGACATAACCACCCAGGAGGACACCCCCTGTGGGGATAGGGTTTGGGAGACAGCAAACCCCCCAGGGGGGTATACCGCCTGTGGTAGTAGGTTGGAGACAGCAACCACCCCGGGAGGACTACCGTCCTGGGAGTAGGTGGTAGACAGCAAAACCCCCAGGGGGGTACACCGTCCTGTGGGAGTAGGTTGGGAGACGCAAACCCCAGGGGGGTACACCCTCCGTGGAGTAGGTTGGTAACATAAACCCCCCGGGGGTACAACCCCCGTGGTAGTAGCTGGGGAGACAGTAACCACCCAGGAGTACTACCGTCCTGTGGTATAGGCTGGAGACATAACCACCCAGGGGGTACTACCGTCCTGTGGTAGTGGTTTGGGAGACAGCAAAACCCCCCAGGGAATACTACCGTCCTTGTAGAGGTTGGTAGACAGTAACCACCCAGGGAGGTACAAAGTCCTGTGGTAGTAGGGGGTAACAGTAACCACCCAGGAGGTACTAAAACCCCCTGGGTTTTAGTTGGGGAACAGTAACCACCAAGGGGGAACCGCCTTGGTTTAAAAGGGTTGGGAGACAGTAACCCCCAGGGGGGTACTACCGTCCTGTGGTATAGGTTGGGAGACAGCAACCACCCAGGGAGGGACTACCGTCCCCGGGTAGTAGGTGTAGACAGAAACCCCCCAGGGAGGTACTACCGTCCTGTGGAGTAGGTTTGGGAACAGTAACACCCAGGGGGGTACTCCGTCCTGGTAGAGTTGTAGACAGAACCACCCAGGGAGGTACTACCGTCCTGTGGTATAGGTTGGTAAAAAACAACCCCCCCAGGGGGGGGAAATACCGCCTGGGTATAGTTGGTAACAGAACCCCCCAGGGAGGACCCGCCTGTGGTATAGGGTTGTAACAGTAACCCCCCAGGGGGGTACTACCGTCCCCGTGGATAGGTTTTTAGACGTAAAACCCCCCAGGGGGGTACTACCGTCCGTGGGTAGGTTGGAAACAAACCACCCAGGGGGGTACTACCGTCCCCGGTATAGGTTGGTAGACAGTAACCACCCAGGGAGGTACTACCCTCCGTGGTTAGGGGTTTGGGAACAGAAAACCCCCCAGGGATCTACCGTCCTGTTGGGGAGTAGGGTTTTTGGAGACAGTAACCACCCAGGGGGGTACTACCGTCCTGTGGGATAGGTTGGTAAAAGTAACCACCCGGGGGGTACACCGCCCTGTTATAGGTTGGTAACAGTAAACCACCCAGGGGGGGTACACCGTCCTGTGGGAGTAGGTTTAGACAATAACCACCCCGGGAGGTCAAAACCCTCCTGTTAGTAGGGTTGGTAACAGTAACCACCCAGGGAGGTACTACCGCCGTGGTAGATTGGGAGACAGTAACCACCAGGGAGGTACTACCGTCCTTTTATGGCTGGGAGACAGTAAACCCCCCAGGGGGTAACCGTCCTGTGGGAGTAGGTTGGAAACAGTAACCCCCCCAGGGGGGTACACCCCCGGGTATAGGTTGGGAACAGTAACCACCCAGGGGGGTACACCGTCCTGTGGAGTAGGTTGAGACATAACCACCCAGGGGGGTACTACCTCCTTGTAGTAGGTTTGGGAACAGCAACCACCCAGGGAGGTTTCACCGTCCTGTGGGGAGTATTGGGAACAGTAACCACCCAGGGGGGTATACCCTCCTGTGTAGTAGTTTGGAACACAAACCACCCAGGGGGGTACACCGTCCTGTGGGAGTAGGTTGGTAGACATAACCACCCAGGGGGGTAAACCGTCCCCGTGGATATTGGTAACAGCAACCACCCAGGGGGGTACTACCTCCTGTGGTAGAGGTTGGTAACGCAACCCCCCAGGGAGGTACTCCGTCCTGTGGTAAGGTTTAGACAGAAAACCCCCCAGGGAGGTACTACCGCCTGTGGAAATGGTTGGGAACAGCAACCACCCAGGGAGGTACTACCTCCTGTGGTATAGGGTTTGGAGAACAACCACCCAGGGGGGACAAACCCTCCTGTGGAGTAGGTTTAGACAGCAACCACCCAGGGAGGTATACCGTCCTGTGGGAAAGGGGGTAGACCAAACCACCCCGGGGGACAGCCTGCCAAGTGAGTGAAACGGAACCTTGATTGTTTTAAAATGATAGAAATACCATGCCTTTTCTTTTCCCACAAAACCCGGGTAACGGGATGTCCCCTTTCTTCTACTTACATTTAAATACATTACACATAATGCATGCATATATATACATACCCCTGGGTTTTCTTCTATTTTGTTAATACTTCTTGTTCCTCGTTGTTTCCTCTTATATCCATGGAAAGTGGAACAGAATTCTTCCTTCGTAAGTCATGCGTGTCTAAGAGCGATTAAAATGCCAGGAGAAAGGGGCTAGTAACGCCTTCTCCTGTATAAATTTATATATATATATATATATATATATATATAATATATATATATATATATATATATATATATATATATATATATATATATATATATAAATACGTACATAAATATGTACATTAATAATAATATCTTTATTTACTACAAGAACATGTACAAGGTATACAGACCATAGCTGACATCAATGACATACTACTATATAGAAAGCCGCTTGTTATGCACAGCATTTCAGGCAAATTAGGTATATTAGGGTAGGATAACCCAGTAAAATCCGTATCCCAATAAAGATTCTAATAAAAATAACTAGTACTGGCTTTACTGGGTTATCCTTGGTTCAGTTCTCTCATCGCAAGACTTTAAATTCATGTATGAGACCTCAATAAAGAGTTGCTAAGACAGGGCGTCACCACAGCAGTCTGGGGTTTAAACATCACAGAAAACGCTTCAATGATTTTCTGAGAGAGAGAAAGAGAATGAATTTTCACTCTGGGTTTTGAGGACAGTCATTGATAAATCTTGACTATCCTAGACGATAAGTAAGTTTATCTAGGTACATGTACACACAAGTGCAGTTATCATATCATGGGTAATTTACACATATGTTACTATGTATGATAATTTGTGTAACTGTATTTATGTATACCTGTACCTAAATAAACTTACTTATACTTAGTAACAAGTGTAAATTACCTAGGATCCCAATGGTGATACAAGACCCCAACGTAAATACAAGGACCCCCAATGTAAATACAAGGACCCCAATGGTAACACAAGGACCACAATTGTAACACAAGGACTCCAATGGTAATACAAGGGCCACAATGGTAATACAAGGACCACAATGGTAATACAAGGACCACAATGGTAATACAAGAACCACAATGGTAACACAAGGACCATAATGGTAATACAAGAACCCCAATGGTAATACAAGGACCACAATGGTAATACAAGAACGCCAATGGTAACACAAGGACCACAATGGTAACACAAGGACCACAATGGTAACACAAGGACCACAACAGTAATACAAGGACCACAATGGTAACACATGAACCCCAATGGTAACACAAGAACCACAATGGTAATACAAGAACCCCAATGGTAACACAAGGACCACAATGGTAACACAAGGACCACAATGGCAACACAAGGACCACAATGGTAACACAAGGACCACAATGGTAACACAAGGACCACAATGGTACACAAGACCACATGGTAACACAAGGACCACAATGGTAACACAAGGACCACAATGGTAACACAAGGACCACAATGGTAACACAAGAACCACAATGGTAACACAAGGACCACAATGGTAACACAAGAACCACAACGGTAACAAGGACCACAATGGTAACACAAGAACCACAACGGTAACAAGGACCACAATGGTAACACAAGGACCACAATGGTAACACAAGGACCACAATGGTAACACAAGGACCACAATGGTACCACAAGGACCACAATGGTAACACAAGGACCACAATGGTACCACAAGGACCACAATTGTAACACAAGAACACCACTTTGAACTCTAACGTGACCTGTCCCTAAGTACACTTACTAACCACAAAAAATCAAGACCAAGTTAATTTACGTGCAGGTACACACAAGATACAATTACATAAACAAATAACGTACCTACAATGGTCAACATGGTACTTAAGTGAAATTACCAGGATCATACATGGAACTTAAAGTGTAAATTACCAAAGTCATACATGGCAACTAAGTGTAAATTACAAGATCACATGCAACTAAGTGTAAATTACAAGATCAACATGGCAACTTAAGGTACAATTACACAAGGATCAACATGGAACTAAGTGTAAATTACCAAAGTAACTACATGGCACTTAAGTGTAAATTACCAAAGATCAACATGGACCTTAATGTAATTACAAAGATCAACAGGCAACTTAAGGTAAATTACCAAAGGACCATACATTGCAACTTAAGAGAAATTACCAAAGATCATACATGGAACCTAAGTGCTAAATACACAAACCCGATCAACATGCAACTAAGTGTAAATTACCAGATCATACATGCAACTTAATGTAAATTACCAAAGACATACATGGCAACTTAAGTGTAAATTACCATGATCATACATGGCAACTTAAGTGTAAATTACCAAAGATCATACATGGCAACTTAAGTGTAAATTACCAATGATCATACATGGCAACTTAAGTGTAAATTACCAGTGATCATACATGGTAACTTAAGTGTAAATTACCAAAGATCATACATGGCAACATAAGTGTAAATTACCAAAGATCATACATGGCAACTTAAGTGTAAATTACCAGTGATCATACATGGCAACTTAAGTGTAAATTACGAAAGATCATACATGGTAACTTAAGTGTAAATTACCAGTGATCATACATGGCAACTTAAGTGTAAATTACCAAAGATCATACATGGCAACATAAGTGTAAATTACCAAAGATCATACATGGTAACTTAAGTGTAAATTACCAGTGATCATACATGGCAACTTAAGTGTAAATTACCAAAGATCATACATGGCAACATAAGTGTAAATTACCAAAGATCATACATGGCAACTTAAGTGTAAATTACCAGTGATCATACATGGCAACTTAAGTGTAAATTACCAAAGATCATACATGGTAACTTAAGTGTAAATTACCAAAGATCATACATGGCAACTTAAGTGTAAATTACCAAAGATCATACATGGTAACTTAAGTGTAAATTACCAAGGATACGACGAAGGAATCTTTGTTAATTTCTTGCTTACGTTTTTTTTCCACGAAGTTAACTATTTTTTTACAATGATCTTGAGAACACTTTTAATTTACACTGTGTATGATAAGTGTACTTATGTGTAGCTGTGCCTAAAATAACTTACTTAAACAAAGACGTTATGGACACATATTTCGTGAATATAACCTGGGATAAGACATCCTAATGAATGAAATTGGATTATCATAAGTAATTTACATCTGCTATTCTTTAAGATAATTGTCATTATCCATAAGATGGATAATGATACCTAAAAATGCTTGATACCTAAAAAGTACTTGATACCTAAAAGTACGTAATACCTTAAAAGGGGGAAAAGCGAATTAACATCACAGAATGTATAGTATCTCTCAGTGCATATACAAAGAGAGCCTTCCTGATTCCCTATTTAAAGAGTTAAATTCTCATTCCCTATTTATGGGGGTTAAATTATCATTGTTTCCCTATTCAAGGGCTTAAATTCTCACTGATTCCCTATTTAAGAGGGTTAAATTATCATTGATTCCCTAATGAAGGGGGTTAAATTCTCAGATTCCTTATTTAAGGAGGTTGCATTATAATTAATTCCGTATTTAAGGGGTTAAATAATAATCGATTCCCTATTTAAGGGGGTTAAATTCTCACTGATTCCCTATTTAAAAGGGTTAAATTCTCAACGATTCCCTGTTTAAGGGCTTAAATTGGTGGTGAACAGGCTATAAGCAGATTTATTCACCCTTGTATAGAAACAGGCTACAAACCCAATTAACCAACCAAACCAACCACGGTGAACAGTAATTCCCAAAAATTTTAGGTCAAATACTCAATTTCCCAAATAAGAATCCACGTTCCCCCTCCCTCCCTCCTCACCGTTGTCACTGCATTTACAACGGTAAGCTTCTGTTTACAACGGTATGCATCATGACGCACATCCATGTGCGTCATTATTCATCTTTTAGAGATGACAGTACTTTCGACTCGTGGTAAACAGGTGAGCTGCAGCCTTAATGATCCTCGTGGTAGGCTTGAAACCCAACAAACGCCTCATGGAGATAAAAGGTATAAAATACCGACACGATAGAAAAATAAACAAATGCAGAATAATGTGATCCATTACTGACTAGTTTCGCCCACACACACACACACACACACACACACACACACACACACACACACACACACACACACACACACACACACACACACACACACACACACACTTGTTTGTGACGATAAAGTCCACTGTGTGGGCGAAACGTTGTCAATAGGGATCACTGTACGTGTGTTTATTTTTCAAACGTCTCACGTTGGTTGGTTGGTTGTTCTCTCTCCTCTCTCCTCTCTCTCCTCTCTCTCCTCCTCTCTCCTCCTCCTCTCTCTCTCTCTCTCTCTCTCTCTCTCTCCTCCCCCTCCACACTGACAGCCCTACATCTGCCTTCCCTCATATAAATGGCCTTAATTTATTCCCTTTGAACATTTTCATCGAAGGACACTGACACAAGGAAAGGATGCCGGGATAAGAATTACAAAAAAAAATACATAATTTGAGGACTTCAGAGTCTTTGTGGGAAGGATTCCAGAGTCTTTGTGGGAAGGATTCCAGAGTCCTATGGTATCAGCTTGGAGGCACGAGGAAGAGAGAGTGGGAGAGAAAAAAAGGGATAGGAGATGGAAAAGAGATCTGGAAAGAGAATAGAGTACAGGATAGGAGAGGTGGGAGAAGGGGGGATAGGGAGAAGGATAGGTAGAAGGGAGGGAAGGGATGGAGCGAGGTAAAATGAGTCTTGAAGTTATTTAATCAAGCTGGTAATTAGTCAAGCTGGTGATTAGTTAAGCTGGTGATTTGTTAAGCTGGTCATTAATCAAGCTGGCGATTAGTCAAGCTGGCGATTAGTCAAGGTAGTGATTAGTCAAGGTGGTGGTTAATCAAGCTGGAGATTAGTCAAGCTGGTAAATTTGACGATAGAAACCAACAGTCGACTGATGGTGGGTCCAGGAAATGTACCACTACACCAGCAAGTACCTAAGAGGTGGGTTCAGGCGCTATACCACCACAATAGGAGGGACCTGACAGGCGGGTCCAGGAGCTATAACACCACACCAGCAAGTTGAGAGGCGGATCCAGGAGCTATACCACTACACTAGCAGGTACCTGAGAGGCGGGTCCAGAAGCTATACATCACACCAGCAGGTACCTAAGAGGCGGGTCCAGGAGCTATACCATCACAGCCAGGTGAGCTCACAAGCACTATCATAAACACAACAATTACCTCAGCCGGTCAGAGTTATGTAAGCACAGCCATGAAGGAAAAAAAACGGAACGCAAAATTAAGTTTTGTAATGTTTGCTTAGAGCAACAGGCGGAGTGTGTGTACTCACTCACCTAATTGTGGTTGCAGGGGTCGGGACTCAGCTCCTGGCCCCGCCTCTTCACTGATCGCTACTAGGTTCTCTCTCTGCTTCCTGAGCTTTGTCATACCTCGTCTTAGGCTATGTATGGTTCCTGCCTCCACTACATCACTTGCTAGGCTATTCCACTTCCTGACGACTCTGTGACTAAAGAAGTATTTCCTAACATCACTGTGACTCGTCTGAGTCTTCAGCTTCCAATTGTGACCCCTTGTTTCTGTGTCCCATCTCTGGAACATCCTGTCTCTGTCCACATTGTCTATTCCATGCATCATTTTGTATGTCGTTATCATGTCTCTCCTGACCCTCCTGTCCTCCAGTGTCGTCGGTCCGATTTCCCTCAACCTTTCCTCGTACGACATTCCCCTGAGCTCCGGAACTAGACTTGTTGCAAACCTTTGTACTTTCTCTATTTTCTTGACGTGTCTGACCAGGTGTGGGTTCCAAACTGGTGCTGCATACTCCAGTATGGTTTGCCAGGCGCCCATATGCTGCAGCAGTTATCTTGTTGATGTGTGCTTCCGGAGACGTGTTCGGTGTTATGGTCACCCCAAGATCTTTCTCCTCGAGTGAGGTTTGCAGCCTTAGTCCACCTAGCCTATACTCTGTCTGCGGTCTTCTTTGCCCTTCCCCAATCTTCATGACTTTGCATTTGGCAGGGTTGAATTCGAGAAGCCAGTTGCTGGACCACATGTCCAGCCTGTCCAGGTCTCTTTGTAGTCCTGCCTGGTTCTCATCCGATTTAATCCTTCTCATTAGCTTCACATCATCTACAAACAGGGACACTTCAGAGTATATCCCTTCCATCATGTCATTCACATATATCAACAATAGCACTGGTTCTACGACTGACCCCTGTGGGACCCCGCTCGTCACAGGCGCCCACTGTAATACCTCATCACGTACCATGACTCGTTGTTGCCTCTCTGTCAGGTATTCTCTGATCCATTTCAGTGCCCTTCCTGTTATACACGCCTGATCCTCCAGCTTCTGCACTAATCTCCTGTGAGGAACTGTGTCGAAGGCCTTCACGCAGTCCATGAAAATGCAATCGACCCACCCCTCTCTCTCGTGTCTTACTTCTGTTACCTTGTCATAAAACTCCAGAAGGTTTGTGACACAGGGTTTGCGTGTGTGTGTGTGTGTGTGTGTGTGGTGTGTGTGTGTGTGTGTACTCACCTAATTGTGGTTGCAGGGGTCGAGACTCGGCTCCTGGCCCCGCCTCTTCACTGATCGCTACTGGATCCTCTCTCTCTCTGCTTCCTGAGCTTTGGCATACCTCTTCTTAAAACTATGTATGGTTTCTGCCTCCACTACTTCACTTGCTAGGCTATTCCACTTGCTGACAACTCTATGACTGAAGAAATACTTCCTAACGTCCCTGTGACTCGTCTGAGTCTTCAGCTTCCAGTTGTGACCCCTTGTCCCTGTGTCCCCTCTCTGGAACATCCTATCTCTGTCCACCTTGTCTATTCCCCGCAGTATCTTGTATGTCATTATCATGTCTCCCCTGACCCTTCTGTCCTCCAGTGTCGTCAGTCCGATTTCCCTTAACCTTTCCTCGTACGACATTCCCTTGAGCTCTGGGACTAGCCTTGTTGCAAACCTTTGTACTTTCTCTAACTTCTTGACGTGCTTGACCAGGTGTGGGTTCCAGACTGGTGCTGCATACTCCAGTATGGGCCTAACATACACAGTGTACAGTGTCTTGAACGATTCCTTATTAAGGTATCGGAACGCTATTCTCAGGTTTGCCAGGCGCCCGTATGCTGCAGCAGTTATTTGGTTGATGTGTGCCTCCGGTGATGTGCTCGGTGTTATGGTCACCCCAAGGTCTTTCTCCCTGAGTGAGGTCTGTAGTCTTTGTCCACCTAGCCTATACTCTGTCTGCGGTCTTCTTTGCCCCTCCCCAATCTTCATGACTTTGCATTTGGCTGGATTGAATTCGAGAAGCCAGTTACTGGACCACATGTCCAGCCTGTCCAGGTCTCTTTGCAGTCCTGCCTCATCCTCGTCCGATTTAATTCTTCTCATCAACTTCACATCATCTGCGAACAGGGACACTTCAGAGTCTATTCCTTCCATCATGTCGTTAACATATATCAAAAATAGCACTGGTCCTAGAACTGACCCCTGTGGGACCCCGCTCGTAACAGACGCCCACTGTGATACTTCTTCACGTACCATGACTCGTTGCTGCCTCCCTGTCAGGTATTCCCTTATCCATTGCAGTGCCCTCCCTTTTACATGCGCCTGATCCTCCAGCTTCTGCACTAATCTCTTGTGGGGAACTGTGTCAAAGGCCTTCCTGCAGTCTAGGAAAACGCAATCTACCCACCCCTCTCTCTCGTGTCTTACTTCTGTTACCTTGTCATAAAACTCCAGGAGGTTTGTGATACAGGATTTGCCTTCCATGAACCCATGCTGGTTTTCATTTATAATCTTGTTCCTTTCCAGGTGTTCGACCACTCTCCTCCTGATAATCTTCTCCATGACTTTGCACACAATACATGTCAGAGACACAGGTCTGTAGTTTAGTGCCTCGTTCTGTTTCCTTTCTTAAATATGGGGACTACATTAGCTGTCTTCCATTTCTCAGGTAGTTGCCCAGTTTCAAGGATGTGTTGAAGATTGTGGTTAGAGGCACGCACAGCATCTCTGCTCCTTCTCTAAGGACCCATGGGGAGATGTTGTCCGGTCCCTTCGCCTTTGAGGTGTCAAGGCCACTTAAGAGCTTCTTCACCTCCTCCTCAGTTGTTCGTATGTCATCCAACACTTGTTGGTATATTCCCTCTTGATGTTCCCTTCTGTGCTGTCTTCCCACAGCCCTTCCTGTCTCTACTGTAAAAACTTCCTTAAATCTCCTGTTCAGCTCCTCACATAACTCCTGATCATTTCTTGTGAGTTCTCCACCTTCTGTCCTTAATCTGATCACCTGGTCTTTGACTGTTGTCTTCCTCTTGATGTGGCTATACAACAGTTTCGGGTCAGTCTTGATTCTTGATGCTATGTCATTTTCATACTGTCGCTGGGCCTCCCTCCTTACCTGTGCATACTCATTCCTGGCTCTGCGACTGATCTCCCTATTTTCGTGTGTTCTCTGCCTTCTGTACTTTTTCCATTCTCTATTGCACTTTGTTTTGCCTCCTTACACCGTCGGGTAAACCAGGGGCTCGTTCTGGTCTTTCCGTTGTTACTGTTGCCCTTGGGAATAAACTTTTCCACTGCCTCCTTGCATTTTGTTGTTACATATTCCATCATTTCATTTACTGGCTTTCCTGCCAGTTCTCTGTCCCACTGGACCTCCCGCAGGAAGTTCTTCAACCCTATGTAGTCCCCTCTTTTATAGTCAGGCTTTTCCCATTCAACTCCTGTTATTCTCTCCACTTGCAGCTCTACTATGTATTCAAAGCACAGAACCACGTGGTCGCTAGCTCCTAGGGGACTCTCGTACTTGATGTGTGTGAGCGTGTGTGAGCGTGTGTGTGTGTGAGCGTGTGTGAGCGTGTGTGAGCGTGTGTGAGCGTGTGTGAGCGTGTGTGTGTGTGTGTATGTGTGTGTGTGTGTGTGTGTGTGTGTGTGTGTGTGTGTGTGTGTGTGTGTGTGTGTGTGTGTGTGTGTGTGTGTGTGTGTGTGTGTGTGCGTGCGTGCGTGTGTATGCGTGTGTGCGCGGGCGTGTGCGTGTCTGCAAAACGAAATCAACACTTCTCATTTCCTCTCATAATTGGCAACATTCCCGGCGTGCCAATCAGTTCCTCTGATACGTGTCACTGCGCCGACCTCTGCTGCGTGTATTTGTGTGTCCTTGCGTGTCCTATCTTCCTACGTATCCTTCCTTGTTCTCTCATCCTAGGTGTCATTGTGTTTCCTACCTCCCGCATGTAACCCTCGCTGGAGAGTAGAGAGAGAACGATCTTGTTGTACTTTTGAGTTAGACAGCATCACAGCCTCAGTGAAGAGAGACGAGGGGATCTACTCCTGTGTTAGTTCACTGAGGCTGTGATGCAATCTAACACAGGAGTAGATCCCCTCGTCTCTCTTCACTGAGGCTGTGATGCTGTCTAACACAGGAGTAGATCCTCTCGTCTTAGTTCACTGAGGCTGTGATGCAATCTAAGACGAGAGGATCTACTCCTGTGTTAGACAGCATCACAGCCTCAGTGAAGAGAGACACGTAGACACATAAAACACCGGATACATAACTCTCAGCATCGCATTAATGGAATACAACACCGACAGGTTGGTGTATAAGACACATGCAACACCTCTCACGTTCATTAAAAAAAATACACGAAAAAAGAGATCTAAAACACCGGATATACAACAATCATCATCGTATTACTGGAATAAATTACCGACAGGTTGGTGTATGAGACACGTATAATACCTCTCACGATGAAGAAAACACACACACACACACACACACATGGAAACAAACTTGAAAAAAAAATAGTTAACAAAAGACGTTTTCTTACACAAGCTTTTGTCTTGACAACGTTTCGGTCTTCTTCGAAGTTTATGAAGATTGTAAAATATCGAAAAGTTGTTTCATTACAAACTTCTCCCTCACTCTTGTCATCAGGAAGGCACGCAGATCCGGGAAGAACATCTGTCTGCACATTTCGACCACAAACCGAGGTCCACTTCAGTAGATACTTCAGGAGGAGATCGAAATGTACATACTAAATTCTACCCTCATTTTCTGACGCGTGGGGGTTAGTCTTCCCCGACGACGTTCACTGCTCTTCGAAGACGCAGCGGCTCTCTCATGTTACCGAGAACAAGAGCATCAGAGGCAGCGTTAGAAGACGAAGGAACGTGTTTCCAGCTCTCTGAGATATAAAGAGCTTGTACTCTAGACCAGCTCTCTCAGATGTGAGAGCAATACTTTTCCACCATTATCAATGGTCTAACAAGGATCGAAACGTTAGCGGGCTAAGAAACACCGATCGCCATCTTTCTTTCCCTTACCAACTACAACAAAGACGATAACCACGTGACCAACAGGATAACAGAGTGACAAGTAACAGAGATATCAACAGAGGGATCCTCATCTCTGTTGCCACACTCCCTCTTTCCCCTCCTCGAGCCTAATAATCTCTATAGGCCTAAGCAGGTGGGGATGAAAGACATACCGGCTACTCATTTATCCGGGAGATAAGATTAATGGTACAGACGGCTTTAGCTGGTTCCATCAGGTTACCACAATACCCGTGGTTAGAAAGGATCGTCTTTAACCCGCGTCCGCTGCAACTCGGCCGAGGAAATGGACTGCTTTATTCAGCGTCCACTGTGCGTCCACATCATAAGTAAATTTTAGTACATATCTGAAAGAATTTCTTGCATATATTATGGGTTTTTTTTTTTACCGGTGTATGGGTGTAAAGATGGATGAGCCCGTGTCCAACACTAACCACGCCCGTGTCCAACACTAACCACGCCCGTGTCCAACTCTCTCACGTCAGCTAACAGGAAATAGTCAGGAAATTACAGCTGAAATCCTGTTAAATCTGTTACCTGCTCTTCCCCACAAACACCGTGAAATGGAGCAGAAGGAGGAGAGAAAGAGAGAGAGAGAGGAGGAGAGAAAAGAGAGAAGAGAGGGAAAGGGGAGAGAGAGAGGAGGAGAGTGAGAGATGGAAAAAGAGGTGGGAGGGAGGGGAGAGGAGGAGAGGGAGGGAAATAAAGGATAGATGATAACGGGGGGAAGGAGGGAGAATATAAGGAAAACAGAAGTATTTTAAAATAATAAACTTCGTGGAGGCGGAAATATTGATCAAAGGAAACCAGGGGAATGACCAATTTTGTGGGCCAATGGGTTTGGATTTGGTTTAAAAGAAGTTTTTTCCAAATTTAAGGAAGGAAAAATTTTTTAATAAATTTTGAAAAAAAATTTTGAACCTATGAAAAAATAATTTTAGGTTTTATTAATTATGTAAATTTATCCAAAATTATTTGTTGGGTTGGTTTTTTTAAAATTTCGCTTGTTATAACCTCAGGTAAGTTTTCTAAGGTTCTTTTGGTACAAAATTATTAATTTTTTCATTAATATAAATTAAAAAATATATCTGTAAACGTATATGAGTTTTTTTTTTAGAAAGGTGCGATAAGTGGTTTTGAAACCGACAAGTTAAGGATCGAGACACTTATGTAACATATGGGAATCTTTATTAAGGAAACGTTTCGCCACACAGTGGTTTCATCAGTCCAATACAAAGTAGACATGGGTAAGGATAGGAGGAGTTTGGGGTAATCAGTCCCTCACATCGATTCCAGGCTGAGGGACTGATTACCTCATCCTCCTATCTTTACCTATTTCTACTTTGTACTGGACTGATGAAGTCTCTGTGTGGCGAAACGTTTCCTTAATTAAGATTACCATATGCTGCATAAGTGTCTCAATCCTTTTACAAAGGATTTAATTTTAAATGAGTTCTTGCTAATTGACCAGTTTTTACTTATATGACTTATATAATATATATATTATATAATATATATATATATAATATATATATATATATATATATATAAATTTATATATATATATATATATATATATATATTCTTTTCTTCTTTCAACACACCGGCCGTATCCCACCGAGGCAGGGTGGCCCAAAAGGAAAAACGAAAGTTTCTCCTTTTACATTTAGTAATATACAGGGAAGGGGTTACTATCCCCTTCCCCTGGCATTTTTTTTTGCCTCTTACAACACGCATGGTTTAAACGGAGGAAGAATTCTGTTCCACTTCCCCCATGGAGATAAGAGGAAATAAACAAGAACAAGAACTAGAAAGAAAATGGCAGAAAACCCAGAAGGGTGTGTATATATATGCTTGTACATGTGTGTATAGTGTGACCTAAGTGTAAGTAGAAGTAGCAAGACGTACCTGTAATCTTGCATATTTATGAGACAGACAAAAGACACCAGCAATCCTACCATCATGTACAACAATTACAGGCTTTCGTTTCACACTCACTTGGCAGGACGGTAGTACCTCCCTGGGTGGTTGCTGTTTACCAACCTATATATATATATATATATATATATATTATATATATATTCATGACAAGGCTTCACCCAGTTGAAGAGTAGTTACGTCTGGGTAGTTTGTTCAGCCAGCTGTAGAGTAGTTACGTCTGGGTAGTTTGTTCAGCCAGCTGTAGAGTAGTTACGTCTGGGTAGTTTGTTCAGCCAGCTGTAGAGTAGTTACGTCTGGGTAGTTTGTTCAGCCAGCTGTAGAGTAGTTACGTCTGGGTAGTTTGTTCAGCCAGCTGTAGTTACGTCTGGGTAGTTTGTTCAGCCAGCTGTAGTTACGTCTGGGTAGTTTGTTCAGCCAGCTGTACTTACGTCTGGGTAGTTTGTTCAGCCAGCTGTAGTTACGTCTGGGTAGTTTGTTCAGCCAGCTGTAGTTACGTCTGGGTAGTTTTGTTCAGCCAGCTGTAGTTACGTCTGGGTAGTTTGTTCAGCCAGCTGTAGTTACGTCTGGGTAGTTTGTTCAGCCAGCTGTAGTTACGTCTGGGTAGTTTGCTCAGCCAGCTGTAGTTACGTCTGGGTAGTTTGTTCAGCCAGCTGTAGTTACGTCTGGGTAGTTTTTTCAGCCAGCTGTAGTTAAAGTCTGGGTAGTTTGTTCAGCCAGCTGTAGTTACGTCTGGGTAGTTTGTTCAGCCAGCTGTAGTTACGTCTGGGTAGTTTGTTCAGCCAGCTGTAGTTACGTCTGGGTAGTTTGTTCAGCCAGCTGTAGTTTACGTCATGGGTAGTTTGTTCAGCCAGCTGTAGTTACTTCTGGGTAGTTTGTTCACCAGCTTAGTTAGATCTGGTAGTTTGTTCAAGCCACTGTATTACGTCTGAAGTTTTGTTCAGCCAGCTGCAGTTACGTCCTGGGTAATTTGTTCAGCCAGCTGTAGTTAACGTCTGGGTAGTTTGTTTCAGCCAGCTGTAGTCTACTCGTGGTAGTTTGTTCACCAGCTGTAGTTACGTCGGGGTAGTTTGTTCAGCCACTGTAATTACGTCTGGGTAGTTTGTTCAGCCAGCTGCATTACGTCTGGTAGTTTTGTTCAGCCAGCTGTATTACTTCTGGGTAAAATTGTTCAGCCAGCTGTAGTTACGTCTGGTAGTTTGTTCAGCCCTGAGTTACGTCTGGGTAGTTTGTTCAGCCACTGTAATTACTCGGGTAGTTTGTTCCAGCTGTATATACTGGTAGTTTGTTCACCAGTAGTAGTTACTCTGGTACTTTTTCACAGTGTATATACGTCAGTAGTTTGTTCACCACTGTAGTATAGTCTGTATATGATTCAGCAAGCTGTAGTTACGTCTGGGTAGTTTGTTCAGCCACGTAGTTACGTCTGGGTACTTTGTTCAGCCAGCTGTAGTTACGTCTGGGTAGTTTGTTCAGCCAGTTGTAGTTACGTCTGGGTACTTTGTTCAGCCAGCTGTAGTTACGTCTAGGTAGTTCTGGCTTCATCTCGGCGACGAGGACCTTCAACGTTATTCCAACTGATGATAAATAAAGACATCACACCAGACTCCAGCACTCCAACCTTCACAATTTGACGTCTAGCAAAGCCCTTTATAAAGGGCGATGTTTCACCCAGAGACTAAAAGAAGAAGATTATGAATATTGGAGCAGGAGATTAATGGAAAAATATCCTTCATGATCTCTCTCTCTTCTCTCTCTCTCTCTCTCTCTCCCTGTTCCTCTTCTTGTTTTTTTTTTCCTTTTCTTCTTAGTTTTCTTCTTCTTCTCATTTTTCTTTACTTTTTCTTCTTCCCTCGTACCCCTCCCATTCGTGATTTCTTATTCTTCCTTATTCCCTTTCTTTCTCTCCTCTCACTGCCTCTTTCGTCCCCCTTGTCTCCCTCGCTCCTCTTCTCCCTTTCTCGTGTTCCTTAAAATATTCATCTCCCTATTTTTTTTTTTGTCGTCGGTCACCCTCCTTCCCTTCTCACCAGTCTTCCTTTCTCAGTTTTCTTCTCCTTTCTTGCCCTGCACTATCTTTCTTCCTCCTCCTCTTCCTCCTCCTCTTCCTCCTCTCTACTTCTCGTACTGAATTACACATTACGGCAAATTAATTATTTTGAAGAGCCATTAGTCTGAAGCATTTATAGTGAATAATATATGAAGGCGCATCATTGTGGGGGAATCAGACTTTGTGGGGAATCAGACTTTGTGGGGAATCAGACTTTGTGGGGGAATCAGACTTTGTGGGGGATCAGACTTTGTGGGGAATCAGACTTTGTGGGGATCAGACTTTGCGGGGGAATCAGACTTTGCGGGGGAATCAGACTTTGCGGGGAATTAGACTTTGTGGGGAATCAGACTTTGTGGGAATCAGACTTTGTGGGGAATCAGACTTTGTGGGAATCAACTTTGTGGGAATCAAACTTTGTGGGGAATCAGACTTTGTGGGAATCAGACTTTGTGGGGAATCAGACTTTGTGGGGAATCAGACTTTGTGGGGAATCAGACTTTGCGGGGGAATCAGACTTTGTGGGGGAATCAGACTTTGTGGGGAATCAGACTTTGTGGGGAATCAGACTTTGTGGGGAATCAGACTTTGTGGGGAATTAGACTGTTAGGAAAAATACTGTGTAGGGATCAGACTTTGTGGAGAATCAAACTGTGAGGAAAAAGACTGTGGGAGGAATCAGACTGTGAGAATGATACTTTGTAGGGAATCAGACTGGGGGAATCAGACTTTGTGGGGGAATCAGTAAAAATGAAGATGCAAGTCTGAGATCATTACCATTATCACCAGAATCACAACAACCATCACCACCACTATCACCAGCATCACAACAACCACCACGATCACCACTATCTCTAACAGTATGTTGTAATCTGTTTGGTGTTCGGCTTGTGGGTGGATATACACGACCTCAACAATGCATTCGAACACAGCTTTACCAAATCTAGACTTCTAGACGTCTAGCTGAGTGCCTGTGTCTATGAATATACAACTGTCTCTTAATCTGTAACTTAATGTCTAGAATGATTCGTGTGTCAGAATGCCCAGTGGCCTTGAATCTAGAACTTTATGCTAGGGTGGTGTGTGTGCGTCTAAATACGCAACTTCCTGTGAATCTAAATTTCTAGATAGTCAAGTCTATGCGGCGAAGAGGTGCAAATTTGAGTGGATATCACTGAATTAATTAGTACTGATGATCAACACAACACTGGTCAACACAACACTGATGTCAAGACAACACTGATGGTCAACACAACACTGATGGTCAAGACAACACTGATGGTCAAGACAACACTGATGGTCAAGACAACACTGATGGTCAAGACAACACTGATGGTCAAGACAACACTGATGATCAAGACAACACTGATGATCAACACAACACTGATGATCAACACAACACTGATGATCAACACAACACTGATGATCAACACAACACTGATGATCAACACAACACTGATGATCAACACAACACTGGTCAACACAACACTGATGTCAAGACAACACTGATGGTCAACACAACACTGATGGTCAAGACAACACTGATGGTCAAGACAACACTGATGGTCAAGACAACACTGATGGTCAAGACAACACTGATGATCAACACAACACTGATGATCAACACAACACTGATGATCAACACAACACTGATGATCAACACAACACTGATGATCAACACAACACTGATGATCAACACAACACTGATGATCAACACAACACTGATGATCAACACAACACTGATGATCAACTCCTGGAAGTGATGGTCAAGACAACACTGATGTCAACAATGTGGTCAAGACAACATATGGTAGAACAACACGATGATCAACACACATCACGATGTCAAGCACACTCATCTAGATCAAACACACTATACAACACACATGAGATCACACCAACACGAACAACACATACATAGATCAACACAACATGATCAACACAAACACTGATGATCAACCTGAAGTATTGGGAAGTACACATGTCATAAATAACTGTAATCAGACACCAACACACCCCATCCACCTCCAACATCACAACTCCACACACCCATCACACCTCCAACAGCTCCATAACACTTCAGCACACAGTCATCCAGTCCAATGCAGATAACTGGACAGATGAGGACATTTAGAGGTAACTTCAGTACCTCACTGATCCAAAGATCCATACCACAACTATTATGAAAACTGCAGATTATCACGTGTCCAACACTGCAGTAACATTTGCCAGCTCAAGTGGCTCTTCAGTTAATGGAGGAGGTAAATACTGGGACAGATAGTAGAAATGTAAGGTAGTCAGTCCCTCAGCTTGAGACAATGATGTGGTAGTCATCCACTAGTCATGATAAGCGTGAGATAAATGCAGAGTACAGTGATGCATAATAACATGTGGGAGACCGCCTACCAGATCACGAGTTAAGTCGGGGAGAGTTAAGATAGAGACTAACGATGGGGATAGTAACATGTGGTGAGGAGCGTAAGTCGTGAACAATAATGATGAAGCCAAGCCCATCTGTGAATAAGCATGGCATGATAAGAATGGTAGAGAAATGGAGAAGAGTAAGATGGGGAGAGTAAAGATGGGAGAGTAAGATGGGAGAGTAAGTAGGGAGAGTAAGATGGGGAGATGTAGATGGGGAGAGGTAGATGGTAGAGTAATGGGAGAGTAAGATGGGAGATAAGATGGAACGAATGGTAAGATGGGGAGAGTAAGAGTGGGAGAGTAAGATGGGGAGATAAGATGGGGAGAGTAAGATGGGAGAGTAAGATGGGGAAGGATAAGATGGGAAGAGTAAGATGGGGAAGAGTAAGATGGGGAGAGTAAGATGGGGAGAGTAAGATGGGGAGAGTAAGATGGGAGAGTAAGATGGGTGAGAGTAAGATGGGGAGAGTAAGATGGGGAAGTAAGATGGGGAGAGTAAGATGGGAGAGTAAGATGGGGAGAGTAAGATGGAGGAGAGTAAGATGGGAGAGTAAGATGGGGAGAGTAAATGAGATGGGGAGAGTAAGATGGGGAGAGTAAGATGGAGATAAGATGGGGAGAGTAAGATGGGGAGAGTAAGATGGGAGAGTAAGATGGGGAGAGTAAGATGGGGAGAGTAAGATGGGAGAGTAAGATGGGGAGAGTAAGATGGGGAGAGTAAGATGGGGAGAGTAAGATGGGAAGAGTAAGATGGGAAGAGTAAGATGGGGAGAGTAAGATGGGAGAGTAAGATGGGAGAGTAAGATGGGGAGAGTAAGATGGGGAGAGTAAGATGGGAGAGTAAGATGGGGAGAGTAAGATGGGGAAGAGTAAGATGGGAGAGTAAGATGGAAAGATAAGAGGGAGAGTAGATGGGAAGTAGATGGGAGAGTAAGATGGGAGAGTAAGATGGGAGAGTAAGATGGGAGAGTAAGATGGGAAGAGTAAGATGGGGAGAGTAAGATGGGAAGAGTAAGATGGGGAGAGTAAGATGGGGAGAGTAAGATGGGAGAGTAAGATGGGGAGAGTAAGATGGGAGAGTAAGATGGGAGAGTAAGATGGGAGAGTAAGATGGGGAGAGTAAGATGGGGAGAGTAAGATGGGAGAGTAAGATGGGAGAGTAAGATGGGGAGAGTAAGATGGGGAGAGTAAGATGGGAGAGTAAGATGGGAGATAAGATGGAAGTAAGATGGGGAGAGTAAGATGGGGAGAGTAAGATGGGAGAGTAGTATGAGAAGATGGGGAGAGTAAGATGGGGAGAGTAAGATGGAAGAGTAAGATGGGAGAGTAAGATGGGGAGATAAGGGGGAGATAAGATGAAGAGTAAGATGGGAGAGTAAGATGGGGAGAGTAAGATGGGAGAGTAAGATGGGAGTAAGATGGAATAAGATGGGGAGAGTAAGATGGGGAGAGTAATGGGAGAGTAAGATGGGGAGAGAGATAAGAGTAAGATGGGGAGAGTAAGATGGGGAGAGTAAGATGGGGAGAGTAAGATGGGGAGAGTAAGATGATGAAAGCAAAATTTATTCTGCCTTGCTAATAAAAAAAATTCATCTCTTTAAGGAAGAAACAGAAAATAAAACAAACCAACAATAATATTTTCCCATGCAACAACCATTCTGACTTGACCAGTCGAACTCTGATAATGCGAAGTCCGAGCGGCTTCAAACTTGACGTGTTTGTGTACTAATTGTCATCACAATCAAAATCAACGAGAGTAATTTTTTTTTTTTTTGGCTTTAGGATATTTTTTTTTTGGTTTTAGGATATTTTTTTTGGGTTTTAGGATATTTTTTGGGGGGTTTAGGATATTTTTTTTTGGTTTTAGGATATTTTTTTTTGGTTTTAGGATATTTTTTTTTGGTTTTAGGATATTTTTTTTTGGTTTTAGGATATTTTTTTTTGGTTTTAGGATATTTTTTTTTGGTTTTAGGATATTTTTGGGGGTTTTAGGATATTTTTTTTGGTTTTAGGATTTTTTTTTTGTTTTAGGATATTTTTTGGGGGTTTTAGGATATTTTTTTTTGGTTTTAGGATATTTTTTTTTGGTTTTAGGATATTTTTTTTTGGTTTTAGGATATTTTTGGGGGTTTTAGGATATTTTTTTTTGGTTTTAGGATTTTTTTTTTGGTTTTAGGATATTTTTTTTTGGTTTTAGGATATTTTTTTGGGGTTTTAGGATATTTTTGGGGGTTTTAGGATATTTTTTTTTGGTTTTAGGATATTTTTTTTTGTTCTCTGAGATAACGAGAGAAAGCCTCCTCAGTTCGGCTTGAAGGCTGGCGCTCCTTAGCGGTTTTGAATCGGCTTTGGGCTGCGTACATTATTCCCCCCCCCCAAAATAAAAACTGGCCACATATTTTTTTTTAATTTGTAGAAACTGGATTATTATTGCAATAAAAACAGCTAAGGGCTAAACCCGCAAGGGTAGCAGGAAATGCTATATTGATCTCCATGTGATAACTCGTAAAGTACTGTTTTTTTTTTCCTTCTCTGATTAGGTTTGAACCTTTGGTGAGGTTGAGCTTCTGATCTTCCTTGACATCCCCCCCCAGATTTTGAACCTCCTTGCCCACGTTTGGAACCTCCTTGCACACGTTTTGAACCTCCTTGCACACGTTTTGAACCTCCTTGCCCACGTTTTGAACCTCCTTGCCCACGTTTTGAACCTCCTTGCCCACGTTTTGAACCTCCTTGACCACGTTTGGAACCTCCTTGCACACGTTTTGAACCTCCTTGCACACTTTTTGAACCTCCTTGCACACGTTTTGAACCTCCTTGCCCACGTTTTGAACCTCCTTGTCCACCTTTAGAGCATCATTGAACACCTTTCGACCTCCAGAGCCAACTTTCTCTAAAGCTCTCATGAAAGAGAGAGGAAAAGTAAGAGAATTATGGAAGAGGACAAACTGGAAGTTGCATAATGATAAAAGGAGAAAATGGGAAAGAGAGAGGGAGAAGAGGAGAAAGATATGAAGTGCCTTGGGAAGGCAGTACTAGAGATGATTAAGGGGAAGGGGACGAATGGAGGAAGAGAGGGGAGAGGGGAGGTTGATGGGAGGGGGAAGGGAAGGGGGGAAAAGGGGAAGTCAGTGGGATGGTTATTGGAAATCAGTGTAATTATTGGGTTTGTTCGTCGCGTTAAAGGTGCCATTATGATCACTGTTCTTACACTGCCACTGCCTCGACCTACTGACACTGCCTCGACCCACTGACACTGCCTCGACCTACTGACACTGCCTCGACCCACTGACACTGCCTCGACCTACTGACACTGCCTCGACCCACTGACACTGCCTCGACCCACTGACACTGCCTCGACCTACTGACACTGCCTCGACCTACTGACACTGCCTCGACTCACTGACACTGCCTCGACCTACTGACACTGCCTCGACCTACTGACACTGCCTCGACCTACTGACACTGCCTCGACCTACTGACACTGCCTCGACCCTACTGACACTGCCTCGACCTACTGACACTGCCTCGACCTACTGACACTGCCTCACCACTGACACTGCCTCGACCCACTGACACTGCCTCGACCTACTGCCACTGCCTCGACCTACTGACACTGCCTCGACCTACTGACACTGCCTCGACCTACTGACACTGCCTCGACCTACTGACACTGCCTCGACCTACTGACACTGCCTCGACCTACTGACACTGCCTCGACCTACTGACACTGCCTCAACCTACTGACACTGCCTCGACCCACTGACACTGCCTCGACCCACTGACAATGCCTCGACCCACTGACAATGCCTCGACCTACTGACACTACCTCGGCCCACTGACAATGCCTCGACCCACTGACAATGCCTCGACCCACTGACATTGCCTCGACCCACTGACACTGCCTCGACCCACTGACACTGCCTCGACCCACTGACACTGCCTCGACCCACTGACACTGCCTCGACCCACTGACACTGCCTCGACCCACTGACAATGCCTCGATCCACTGACAATGCCTCGACCCACTGACAATGCCTCGACCCACTGACACTGCTTCGACCCACTGACACTGCCTCGACCCACTGACACTGCCTCGATCCACTGACAATGCCTCTACCCACTGACAATGCCTCGACCCACTGACACTGCTTCGACCCACTACCACTGCCTCGACCTACTGACACTGCCACTGCCTCGACCCACTATTAATATCTCGACTCACTGACATTCCCACTGCTTTGGCCCACTGAAACTGCCACTGCCTCGACCAACTGACACTACCTCGACCCACTGACAATGCCTCGACCCACTGACACTGCTTCGACCCACTACCACTGTCTCGACCTACTGACACTGCCACTGCCTCGACCCACTATCAATATCTCGACTCACTGACATTCCCACTGCTTCGGCCCACTGAAACTGCCACTGCCTCGACCAACTGACACTACCTCGACCCACTGACACTGCCTCGACCCACTGACACTACCTCGACCCACTGACACTGCCTCGACCCACTGCAACTGCCTCGACCCACTGCAACTGCCTCGACCCACTGTCAATGCCTCGACCTACTGACACTGCCACTACATCGACCCACTGACAGAGCCGCCTTCAGCCCAACAGCAGTGGTAGTCACGGTTGTTTACAGACAGTAGTAGTCACAGTTACTGTTTACAAACAGCAGTGGTAATCGCTGTTATGTTTACAAACAGTAGTGCAAATCACTGCTGTTGTCGACCAACAGCAGTGGTGGTGAATGTCTATTATCCCATCATTCTTCAAATGTCTTAAGGGTGTTTATAGTTACTGTCGGCGAATAATTTCAGCTTTATCGATGAGAAAGTGTGCAGCGGTATTAAAAATCTTCAACCCTCGTTGCTTACCTCTCTCACTGTAATATGAATCCCAACGTTTGTAGGAAATGATCATAAAACAGCCTGGTGGGGATGAAATAGGATGGTGAGATGAAACAGAATGATGGAATTAAATAGGATGGTGAGGATGAAACAGGATGATGAGGGTTAAAATAGGATGGTGGGGGTTAAAATAGGACGGTGGCGGTTAAAATAGAATGGTGGTGGTTAAAATAGCATGGTGGAGAAGTAGCCTCAAGCACTGGAAAAGGCAATAATGATGAGAAAAGGAAATCCAGCTGATTAAACAAGGTTTAAATCCTGCCAAGACGGGACTGGAACTTCCCTTCTTCCTTCTAGATTATTATTATAATCAAAAAGAAGCGCTAAGCCACAAGGATCTTCCTTCTAGAGAGCTACCAGCGCAATGCTTGGAGATATCCTCGTCGTCCTGCCTGAAGTCTCCCAGCCCAGGCTAGACAGATCTCATTACTCCAGGGAAAAACTCGCTGACAGGCGAAAAAAATATATACCATCATGCTGGGAGACTCTGCAAGATAAATTCTCACACAAACTCTGGGTTATTTTAGTTAATAAGCCATTTAAAGTGTAAAAAAAAATATTTATACGAGTCTTCAGACGTGTAAATCACGACAAGTCAAACTCATTTGCTCAACTGTATTTGTGAATAAATGCGCTTGCGTGCACTCTTCTGCGTCTCCTTGCTGTGGCGATTTGATGTAGTTACAAGCAACAACACTGTCGTGTCTTGTTAAAGTTTAATGATGATCAGAGCGACCTGCGAGTGATGACTGTTGCGCTGTTACAAGAAGCGAGAATGTTATTGGTTACACTTGTCTCTTCCTCCAACTCGCAAGGGTATATATACCGAGGGGAAAGTATCTCTGTGTATATACACCGAGAGGTGAGCATCGCCCACGCTATATGAACTTATAGGTTCCTCTCTTTGTATATACTTCGAGAAGTGTGATATATCATAAAGTGTAGTGTATATCTGTGTGGTATACACCGAGCAGTGTGTGTGTGTGTGTGTGTGTGTGTGTACTCACCTAGTTGTACTCGTCTAGTTGTGGTTGCAGGGGTCGATTCATAGCTCCTGGCCCCGCCTCTTCACTGGCGTTTGTGTGTGTGTGTGTGTGTGTGTGTGTGTGTTGTGTGTTCCAGTACATGAATGTTGAGAGTCTGCCTTAATCCTAAAGTTTCCTTAAATTTTAAAGATTCAAGTACACTAGACTGGTGATGTACAAGTTACAAGCAACCTTAATGACCCTCGTGTAGTCGATAGGCTTCAAACCTAATAAAGAAAACAAGCAATGAGAGCAATGTGATAAGGAGGGATTCAGTAGGTATCCTACCAGCCATACTGTAGTAAGAGAGAGAGAGAGAGAGAGAGAGAGAGAGAGAGAGAGAGAGAGAGAGAGAGAAATATTTCGATCTCTCACAGCTGGAGAGGGTCTCTCTCACCCGTGTCTCACACAGCAAGATAAAAAAAAAAAAAAGTCTAGCTATCACAGATGCATTTTTATTTGTTTACTGCCTGCTGTCTTTTTTCCTCCCTCTCTCTCTCCCTCCCCCCTCCCTCTCCCTCCCCTCCTCTCTCCTCCTCTCCCTCCCTCTCTCTCTCTCCCTCCCTCTCTCTCCTCCCTCCTCTCTCCTCTCCTCCCTCCCTCCTCCCTCTCCCTCCTCTCTCTCTCTCCCCTCCCTCCCTCTTCCTCTCCCTCCCTCCCCTCTCTCCCCCCTCTCTCTCTCCCTCCCTCTCTCTCCCCCCCCTCCCTCTCCTCTCCCCTCCTCTCTCTCTCCCTCCCTCTCCTCCCCCCCTCCCCCTCCTCCTCCCCCCTCTCTCTCTCCCCCCTCCTCTCTCCCTCCCTCTCTCCCTCCCTCCCTCTCCCCCCTCTCTCCCCCTCCCTCCCTCCCTCTCCTCCCCTCCTCCCTCCCTCCCTCCCTCCTCTCCCTCCCTCTCTCCTCCCTCTCTCTCCTCCCTCCCTTTCCCCCCCTCTCTCCTCTCCCTCTCTCCCTCCCTCCCTCCTCTTCTCTCCCCTCTCTCTCCCTCCCTCCCTCTCTCTCCCCCCCCTCCCTCCTCTCTCTCCTCTCCCTCCCCTCTCTCTCCTCCCTCCCTCCTCCTCTTCCCCTCCTCTCTCTCCCCTCTCTCTCCCTCCCTCCCTCTCTCTCCCTCCCTCCCCCTCTCTCTCCCTCCCTCCCTCTCTCTCCCTCCCTCCCTCTCTCCCTCCTCCTCCCTCCCTCTCCCTCCCCTCTCTCTCCCTCCCTCCCTCCCCTCTCTCTCCCTCCCTCTCCCTCCCTCCCTCCCTCTCTCCCCCTCCTCCCTCCCCTCCTCTCCCCTCTCTCCCCCTCTCTCTCTCCCTCCCCCCTCTCCCTCCTCTCTCTCCCCCTCCCTCCCCCTCCCTCCCCTCCCTCTCTCTCCCTCCCTCCCTCTCCTCTCCCTCCCTCTCCCTCTCTCTCCCCCTCCTCTCTCCCTCCCTCCCCCTCTCCCCCCTCCCTCCCCTCTCCTCCCTCCCTCCCTCCCTCTCTCTCCCTCCTCCCTCTCCCCTCCCTCCCTCCCTCCCTCCCTCCCTCTCCCTCCCCTCCCTCCCTCCTCTCTCTCTCTCCCCTCCTCTCCTCCCTCCCTCCTCTCCATCCCTCCCCTCCCTCCCCCTCTCTCTCCCTCCCTCCCTCCCGCTCTCTGAGATACAATATGTCAGCCAAGCTTCCCCTGCCTGGGTAGAAGTTACGTTCATCACCTTTAAAACTGTCCACAAATTTCACTTTACTTTTTCTAAACTTTATTTTACTTGTATTCAAAATTGTCCTCTCTTACTCTCTACCTCATTCTGATTTTCCTCTCTCTTTTTCTCTCTCTTTCAACACATACAAATATATAAATACACACACAGTGTGTGTGTGTGTGTGTGTGAGTACACACAGTGTATTCGAGGGTAAGACATAATATAGCTAAGTCACATTAATTTTGACCAGAAATTATCCCTGAGAAGCGATGTTATTTATAAAATTACACCAACAACCCACCACCACTACCACCACCACTACCACCACCACTACCACCACCACTACCACCACCACCTATAACCCACAAAACAACTCAACCCTAATACAAGACAGACATTAACTACACCCTGTGTACTCCCAGGGGTATACTGGTACACAAGCACGTACATTAATTACACACCATGTATTCCCATGTGTGTTATCACACTGGCCACACCTGCAGCTGTGTTTACACTCACACACCTGTCATGATGTAAACTGTGTGTGTCAAGCAGGTAGCAATTTTCCGTATGATTATTTATAAATACGAAAATTCTGTCTATCTTTCTCTCCTCTTTCTCTCCTCTCTCTCCTTCCTCTCTCTTCTCTCTCTCTCTCTCTCTTCTATATATATTTTTTAATAATTATATATTATATTAATATATATTTATAATATATATTATATATATAATATATATATATATTATATATATATATAATATTATATATATACGCAATGAACTCGTGAATGTATCCTGTGGTTGGCTTGAAACTTTTAGGAAATATTCAGGAACATTTATCTCCGGTCAGCAGGCGGATTCGATTCTTTAAACGCGCCTTCCACCTAAGCAGAGTGAGATAAAGCAGCTTAGGTGGACTCTGGCTGGAAGGGAGGGTGAGTTGGTGAGGTTCGAATCCTCTTCCTGGCCTGAGATGCGTCTATAAATATTCCACTCAATTCTGCAACTGTGAACATTATTTTTTTCCGTTCTTACTTTTAATATCACCTCTGACATCAAGAGCATTCTGGATATCTCTGATATCGATAGCATTCTGGATATCTCTGATACCGATAGCATTCTGGATATCCCTGATATCGATAACATTCTGGATATCTCTGATATCGATAGCATTCTGGATATCCCTGATATCGATAGCATTCTGGATATCTCTGATACCGATAGCATTCTGGATATCCCTGATATCGATAACATTCTGGATATCTCTGATATCGATAGCATTCTGGATATCTCTGATAGCGAGACCATTCTGGATATCTCTGATATCGATAGCATTCTGGATATCCCTGATATCGATAACATTCTGGATATCTCTGATATCGATAGCATTGTGGATATCCCTGATATCGATAGCATTCTGGATATCCCTGACATCGAGACCATTCCGGACATCTCTGATATCCATAGCATTCCGGATATCTCTGATATTGAGACCATTCTGGATATCTCTGATGGGATAGCACATAAATGACAGAGATGATAATTTTGTTGGGTCCACTCCAACCAGCTGGTGTGCTAATATTTAAGGAACAACAGGTACCAGCTGGCCTCTGCTCAAAGTTATGTGGCATCTGTGATTTAGTGAGGCTGAAGCAAGTTCGTGACACATACAGAAACATGGGTAGGTGGTGATGGTGGTGGTGATGGTGGTGGTGATGGTGGTGGTGATGGTGGTGGTGATGGTAGTGGCGATGGTAGTGGTGATGGTGGTGGTGATGGTGGTGGTGATGGTGGTGGTGATGGTGGTGGTGATGGTGGTGGTGATGGTGGTGGTGATGGTGGTGGTGATGGTGGTGGTGATGGTAGTGGTGATGGTAGTGGTGATGGTGGTGGTGATGGTGGTGGTGATGGTGGTGGTGATGGTGGTGGTGATGGTAGTGGTGATGGTGGTGGTGATGGTAGTGGTGGTGGTAGGTGGTGATAGTGGTGGTGATGGTGGTGGTGATGGTGGTGGTGATGGTAGTGGTGATGGTGGTGGTGATGGTGGTGGTGATGGTAGTGGTGATGGTAGTGGTGATGGTGGTGGTGATGGTGGTGGTGATGGTAGTGGTGATGGTGGTGGTGATGGTAGTGGTGGTGGTAGGTGGTGATAGTGGTGGTGATGGTGGTGGTGATGGTGGTGGTGATGGTAGTGGTGATGGTGGTGGTGATGGTGGTGGTGATGGTAGTGGTGATGGTAGTGGTGATGGTGGTGGTGATGGTGGTGGTGATGGTGGTGGTGATGGTAGTGGTGATGGTGGTGGTGATGGTAGTGGTGATGGTAGTGGTGATGGTGGTGGTGATGGTGGTGGTGATGGTAGTGGTGATGGTGGTGGTGATGGTAGTGGTGATGGTAGTGGTGATGGTGGTGGTGATGGTAGTGGTGATGGTGGTGGTGATGGTGGTGGTGATGGTAGTGGTGATGGTAGTGGTGATGGTGGTGGTGATGGTAGTGGTGATGGTGGTGGTGATGGTAGTGGTGGTGGTAGGTGGTGATAGTGGTGGTGATGGTGGTGGTGATGGTAGTGGTGGTGGTAGGTGGTGATAGTGGTGGTGATGGTGGTGGTGATGGTAGTGGTGGTGGTAGGTGGTGATGGTGGTAGTGGCTGAGGTCAATTTTACGCCAGAGCTTAAACTTGAAGTTCAAAATATATAAAAAGTGGTTGAAAATACATATTTGCTGGTTATTTACTCTTATAGCAGCGTATTAGAGAGAGAAGAGAGAGAGAGAGAGAGAGAGAGTATCGCGTGCTGGGAAGACCTACCACGCCCACTCCTTCAGACAAAAACCCAACAGCTCTGGCCACTTTCATTTGGCCAAGCAGGGAGGAGTGTGCTGCTGCAGCAGCAGTACTAGTAGTAGCAGTATTAGCAGAGACAGGCAAGAGCAACAGCAGCAGGTGTAGCAGCAGCCGAACGAAAAACAGGAATCGGAACAGGAGCAAAGTAAAAGACGAAAGAGAAAGAGGAACAGAACAGCAGCAACAATGTCAGGGATGGGTGCAAAAGAAGCAGCATCAGCAGCAGCAGAAGCAGCTGCAGTGGCAACGCAACAGAAGCAGCTGTAGCAGCAGAAGCAGCAAAAGGAGCAGAAAGAAAAGACCAGTATGAATATAAGGAGAGTCTTTAATTCTGTATGAGCTGAGAGTAAGCCGATTTAACTGTGTGTGTGCTAGAGAGAGAGAGAGAGGAGAGAGAGAGAGAGAGAGAGAGAGAGAGAGAGAGAGAGAGAAGAGAGAGAGGAGAGAGAGAGAGAGAGAGAGGAGAGGAAGAGGGAGAGAGAGAGAGAGAGAGAAAGAGAGACTTCAGAGAAAGATGACGAGAGATGACCGAGATGTGACAAGAAAGTAGACTGAGAGTGAGAGACTTCATTAACGACTGACAGTGACCCACGAGAGTCAAATACCTATTTCACAGACAGTGACCTTCAGAGTGCCTTTTCACGACATGTTGCAATCAGTGTACTAGACGAAGAAGGAAAACATACAACAGCATTCTCATTTTCTCTCTCTCTCTCTTTCTCTTTCTCACCTGGGACAGTTTTTCCTACCCTCTCAGTCCGGTATAAAGCCAGACCTCCCTGTGCCTTGTATAGTGAACCAGGCTTTTGCTTCTTGCAACCCGCAGTGTACACAGCCAACACTGACTGGCTGGTTTGGCACCTGGCTGAGGCAGATGTCTGGCTTTCTGACGACAACTGTGAGACCACGGTTCAAGAGGAACACTCTCAATGACCCTCTCCATGGTTTTCAAGAGTGTGAGTACCTCTTCTCAGCGCTACCCACCACACTTAACACCGCTTCACAAGGGAGAGATGAGGGAAGGGGAGCGGAACTCAAGTACCTTGGAACTAGAGGACACACACATACATACACACACACACACACACACACACACACACACACACACACACACACACACACACACACACACACACACACACACACAACTGGAAGTTGAAAACTCAGATGAGTTAAAAGGATATTACGAAGTATTTCTTCAGTCACAGAGTTGTCAGGAAGTGGAACAATATGGAGAATGATGTAATGGAGGCAGGATCCATACACAGCTTTAGAAAGAGATATGATAAAGCTAATGGAGCAGGGAGAGAGTGGAACTAGTAGCGACCAGTGAAGAGGTGGGGCCAGAAGCTGTAAGTCGACCCCTGCATCCACAGTTAGGTGAGTACAGGCTCTAGAACATATCGACAGACTTGCGTGTCAACTGCATAATATCAGCGGTATATGCAAGATTAGTGAACCTCGGAACAGCATTCAGGAACCCCAATAAAGAATCCTTCAAAATTCTTTTATGCGCCGTGGATCAGGCCAAATAATTAAGTACGCGTCTCCGACACACAAACACACACACACACACACACACACACACAGCCAGGAGCTGCGACTCGACCCCTGCAACCACACATAGGTGACTACGTATGTCCCTGAGGTCTACAAGACTAATAACTCTCTCAACGAGGGTTGACACGTCTTAAAGAAGAGTCCAAGAATACCACTTCTTCAAGTCTTGAGTGGCTCAAGGCCCAGGATTCTCAACACACAAAAAAATTATTTTATTACCCATTAATTAAAGAAGCGATTTTTATTTCCAGAAAGCTATAACAGATGTAATTACCTGCGATTTTATTTTGAGATTATATTTCTCATGGCTTGGTGAAAATGCTTAATTCCTAATAACAAAATTTTGATTTTGATTTTGTTTTTTGTGAATAATAGAAAATTATGATAATTTATATATGTATGTAATGCTCAGAGTTGTCGGCATTATTTTTAATTTGGTCACAAAGCGTCAGGAAAAATTCATTACTAATTTTGGCTAAGTGAAAATTTGACAGCTTAATGAACGGTAAAATAAATGGAAAAACTTGGGTACAAGAGAGAGAGAGAGAGAGAGAGAGAGAGAGAGAGAGAGAGAGAGAGAGAGAGAGAGAGAGAGAGAGAGAAGAGAAAAGAGAAAGAGAAAAGAAAGAATAGAGAGAAAAGAAAGAGAGAAAGAGAGAGACAGACCAGAGCAACACAACTTGTGGCTAAGTTGAAACACCAGGAACACTCGTATTTAAGTCTGCAGAGGACAGCCGGGTCTCGAACCCGTGCTCTAGTGATTCCCAGGTTACCAATCCAATGCTTTACCACTGCTCCACACACGTAGGTAAGCTATACACTAACCAGTAAATTCTTGTTACCTAACGAAGTTAGTGGGGGCCACAACTGCGACTCAAAACACGGCGGCAGTGACAATTCTACATATTGTCCTGTCTAATGCATCATCCTCATGACCTTACAATGGAATCCTTATATTCGTTTATTAAGAGTCTTCAGGTATTTACGTATAAGTGCAAAGGGTTACTCATATTTCGTATTTAATAGCCACGCCGGTGACATGTTGAGTTAGCTTAGAAATTTCTAGGTATCTGAGATTCTGTCGGACGGAGGGAGAAATGCAACGGAGTGGAGATGAATGGTGGCAGAGAGAAGAGGGACGAAATAGAGTAGTGGGAAGGAAGGTAAAAGGAAGAGAAGGTAAGAAAGAGAAAGGAAGGAAGCGAGAGTAAGAGGAGGGATAGAGAGAGAGAGGATGGCCAGACATCAATGTGCTGATGCTATTGTGGTGACTTGTTAAGCTGTGGTAACTGCAACTAAACCGCCTCCAACGGCCTGGTTGAGCGGGAGCTTTGAGGAGGCTGCTGGAGCTCTATTTATTGATCAAACAACTGGACTCAGACCCGAGGCTCCTGTGTTGTCACCAGCTGCTCTCTGAGTCCTCCTCTCTTAAGTGGCTGATGCAGGTGCTACTGCTAATGTACTGTGTTGCTGCTGTTACTGTTCCTGCTGGTGTTGCTACTGCTGCTGCTACTGCCGGTGCTGCTACTGCTTCTGTTGGGGCTAGAGTATGCTGCTGCTGTGTTGCTACTAGTGTTGGTACTGCTGGTGCTGCTGTTACTGCTGCAGCTACTGCTGCAGCTACTGCTGCTGGTGGTAGTGTTACTGCTCCTGCTGGTGCTACTGCTTCAGTTGGTGCTGTTATTGTTGGGACTAGGGTACGCTGCTGCTGGTGTTGTTACTGTTGTTGCAGCTGCTGCTATTGCTGCTGCTATTGTTGCTGCTATTGCTGCTACTGCTACTGGTGCTGCTACTGTTGGGGCTGGAGTGTGCTGCTTTTGAAATGGTATTAGTACCATTTCTTCTGGTGGTTTTTGCCAGGACTGGTGTTGCTTGTGCTGTCTGTATTTATCAACGTCCTCACACCTGAGAAAGCTCCCTCTCTCCAAGGAATCTTGGGGGAATTTAGAGGAAGGATCAATAGTCTTCCTAGCTAGCCTGCCTTCACGTCTATTCTTGAATCATTAGTATTCCATTGCAATGTTGCATCTCTTACTTCTATAACTTTTTCCATGGCCGAAGAGAAGGCACAGCTGCAGAAAAAGACTTTTAATGGGACAATGTTTCGCTTTATTACAGCTTAATGTATTGTTCCGTGGCTGGAACAATACACAAATAAGGTGCATATAGGAGAGAGAAGAAGCTTACTACGACGTTTCGGTCCGACTTGGGCCGAAATGGAGCTTAATCATGGTGTAATAAGAATTGTTTCTCTCTCTCTCTCTCTCTCTCTCTCTCTCTCTCTCTCTCTCTCTCTCTCTCTCTCTCTCTCTATTCTCTTCCTACTTCTGTGATTCTTGTACCACGATTCTCATCGTAGTCTCACAGATGCTGTGATTCTGTTGCTAATGACAGCTACAGATTTGTTTGTTTCACAGCGTTCTGTGGAGCTGACTAACGAAGAGAGCCTTCCCAGCGGAAGGTCTCGGTCAGATGATCAAAGGCTCCTGCTGCGGGTCGTGTGACTAAGACCCGCGTCAAAAAAAAAAAAAAAAACTTGTCCTGTGATCTCCAGTCGTTCAAGAGTGTGTGTGGAGAGACCTCGGTCACACCTGACACGCACTTTATTAACGTGACCAGTGTAAAGGAGTTTGCAACTTTCCTCTGAGTGATTCTATACAAAAATGCTGTGGCTCACACCCTCTCTCTTTCTCTCTCTCTCTCTCTCTCTCTCTCTCTCTCTCTCTCTCTCTCTCTCTCTCTCTCTCTCACTCACATCAGCATTAATGACCTTAATTCCTTCAGTTCCAGATAAATTAAAGCACTCACAGTGCCTCACATAATGCCTGTCCTTGACTCACTAACTCTCTCTCCCCATCTCTCTTTTCCGTAGTACCCGCCCTCTCCCCAACCACTCTTTTCCACCCCTGTTCCCACTGTCCCTCCTACCAATACCCCTCCCCGAAACTCACCCCTCACCCCCTCCCCTCCTTCCTGCTCGCTTCTCTGCCTGGCAGACGTCCAAGCCACTACCTCCAGCACCAAGCCACTACCTCCAGCACCAAGCCTTTTCCAGAATCTCCAGACTGCGTCACCTCCCGTCTTAACACTCCTCCGCCTCCTCCTCATTATCATCATCATCCTCATCTTCCTCCACTTTTTCCTCACCATTGTCCTCTTACTACCTCCTGAAGTGCCCTCATCTGTGTGTGCCTAAGTGTGTGTGTGTGTACTCACCTATTTGTTGTAGCAGGGGTCGAGTCCTGGCTCCTGGCCAGCCTCATCGCTGTGTGTGCGCGCTTGCGCGTCGGGGCTTACGTCCCCCAGCTCACTTATTTACAGAAGAGTTTCTTAAACGTCTCTCTAGCTAATCTTGTGTTTCCTATTCCCATTTCAAACAGCTTGCTCTTGTACGCTCTGTCAATGTACCTGAATACTTTCCATGCCGTGAACGTGTCTCCCCTGACACTTCGCTCTTCCGATGACTTAAGAGGTTTAGGCAACCCAAGTCTCAGCTCCAGAGACTTGTCAAACGAAAAAAATGAATAATCTAGCTTCTCCATTTGCTTGACCATGAGTGGGCTTCATGGAGGTGCTGCGGACTCGAGGATTTGTAAAGCATTTTGAAAGATTTCCTGCTCATTCCCTTGACAGTAGTTCTTATACATTTCCCAGTCGTATACACAGTGTTGCAAGGCGAGCAAAGCTATAGGAATTAAGAGAACCCAGTTAGCCTTACCCTGGTTCTGGAGGTGAGAAGTACAGTGACTGCACTCGGAGGTGGGAAGTACAGTGACTGCACTCGGAGGTGGGAAGTACAGTGACTGCACTCGGAGGTGGGAAGTACAGTGACTGCACTCGGAGGTGGGAAGTACAGTGACTGCACTCGGAGGTGGGAAGTACAGTGACTGCACTCGGATGGTGGGAAGTACAGGGACTGCACTCGGAGGTGGAAATACAGGGACTGCACTCGGAGGTGGAAGTACAGGGACTGCACTCGGAGGTGGAAGTACAGGGACTGCACTCGGAGGTGGGAAGTACAGGGACTGCACTCGGAGGTGGGAAGTACAGTGACTGCACTCGGAGGTGGGAAGTACAGGGACTGCACTCGGAGGTGGGAAGTACAGGGACTGCACTCGGAGGTGGGAAGTACAGTGACTGCACTCGGAGGTGGGAAGTACAGTGACTGCACTCGGAGGTGGGAAGTTACAGTGACTGCACCTCGGAGGTGGGAAGTACAGTGACTGCACTCGGAGTGGGAAGTACAGTGACTGCACTCGGAGGGTGGGAAGTACAGTGACTGCACTCGGAGGTGGGAAGTACAGTGACTGCACTCGGAGGTGGGAAGTACAGTGACTGCACTCGGAGGTGGGAAGTACAGTGACTGCACTCGGAGGTGGGAAGTACAGTGACTGCACTCGGAGGTGGGAAGTACAGTTGACTGCACTCGGAGGTGGGAAGTACAGTGACTGCACCGGAGGTGGGAAGTACAGTGACTGCACTCGGAGGTGGGAAGTACAGTGACTGCACTCGGAGGTGGGAAGTACAGGGACTGCACTCGGAGGTGAGAAGTACAGTGACTGCACTCGGAGGTGGGAAGTACAGTGACTGCACTCGGAGGTGGGAAGTACAGGGACTGCACTCGGAGGTGGGAAGTACAGTGACTGCACTCGGAGGTGGGAAGTACAGTGACTGCACTCGGAGGTGGGAAGTACAGTGACTGCACTCGGAGGTGGGAAGTACAGTGACTGCACTCGGAGGTGGGAAGTACAGTGACTGCACCGGAGGTGGGAAGTACAGTGACTGCACTCGGAGGTGGGAAGTACAGTGACTGCACTCGGAGGTGGGAAGTACAGTGACTGCACTCGGAGGTGGGAAGTACAGTGACTGCACTCGGAGGTGGGAAGTACAGTGACTGCACTCGGAGGTGGGAAGTACAGTGACTGCACTCGGAGGTGGGAAGTAAGTGACTGCACTCGGAGGTGGGAAGTACAGTGACTGCACTCGGAGGTGGGAAGTACAGTGACTGCACTCGGAGGTGGGAAGTACAGTGACTGCACTCGGAGGTGGGAAGTACAGGGACTGCACTCGGAGGTGGAAGTCGTGACTGCACTCGGAGGGGAAGTACAGTGACTGCACCGGGGTGGGAAGTACAGTGACGCACTCGGGGTGGAAGTACAGTGACTGCACTCGGAGGTGGGAAGTACAGTGACTGCACTCGGAGGTGGGAAGTACAGTGACTGCACTCGGAGGTGGGAATACAGTGACTGCACTCGGAGGTGGGAAGTACAGTGACTGCACTCGGAGGTGGGAAGTACAGTGACTGCACTCGGAGGTGGGAAGTAACAGTGACTGCACTCGGAGGTGGGAAGTACAGTGACTGCACTCGGAGGTGGGAAGTACAGGGACTGCACTCGGAGGTGAGAAGACAGTGACTGCACTCGGAGGTGGGAAGTACAGTGACTGCACTCGGAGGTGGGAAGTACAGGGACTGCACTCGGAGGTGGAAGTACAGTGACTGCACTCGGAGGTGGGAAGTACAGTGACTGCACTCGGAGGTGGGGAAGTACAGTGACTGCACTCGGAGGTGGGAAGTACAGTGACTGCACTCGGAGGTGGGAAGTACAGTGACTGCACTCGGAGGTGGGAAGTACAGTGACTGCACTCGGAGGTGGGAAGTACAGTGACTGCACTCGGAGTGGGAAGTACAGTGACTGCACTCGGAGGTGGGAAGTACAGTGACTGCACTCGGAGGTGGGAAGTACAGTGACTGCACTCGGAGGTGGGAAGTACAGTGACTGCACTCGGAGGTGGGAAGTACAGTGACTGCACTCGGAGGTGGGAAGTACAGTGACTGCACTCGGAGGTGGGAAGTACAGTGACTGCACTCGAGGTGGGAAGTACAGTGACTGCACTCGGAGGTGGAAGTACAGTGACTGCACTCGGAGGTGGGAAGTACAGGTGACTGCACTCGGAGGTGGGAAGTACAGTGACTGCACTCGGAGGTGGGAAGTACAGTGACTGCACTCGGAGGTGGGAAGTACAGTGACTGCACTCGGAGGTGGGAAGTACAGTGACTGCACTCGGAGGTGGGAAGTACAGTGACTGCACTCGGAGGTGGGAAGTACAGTGACTGCACTCGGAGGTGGGAAGTACAGTGACTGCACTCGGAGGTGGGAAGTACAGTGACTGCACTCGGAGGTGGGAGTACAGTGACTGACCGGAGGTGGGAAGTACAGTGCTGCACTCGGAGGTGGGAAGTACAGTGACTGCACTCGGAGGTGGAAGTACAGTGACTGCACTCGGAGGTGGGAAGTACAGTGACTGCACTCGGAGGTGGGAAGTACAGTGACTGCACTCGGAGGTGGGAAGTACAGTGACTGCACTCGGAGTGGAAGTACAGGACTGCACTCGGAGGTGGGAAGTACAGTGACTGCAACTTCGTGAGGTGGGAAGTACAGTGACTGCACTCGGGGTGGAAGTACAGGGACTGCACACGGAGGTGGGAAGTACAGTGACTGCACTCGAGGTGGAAGTACAGTGTACTGCACTCGGTGTGGGAAGTACAGGGACTGCACTCGGAGGTGGGAAGTACAGGGACTGCACTCGGAGGTGGGAGTACAGTGACTGCACTCGGAGGTGGGAAGTACAGTGACTGCACTCGGAGGTGGAAGTACAGTGACTGCACTCGGAGGTGGGAAGTACAGGACTGCACTCGAGGTGGGAATACATGACTGCACTCGGAGGTGGGAAGTACAGTGACTGCACTCGGAGGTGGGAAATACAGTGACTGCACTCGGAGGTGGGAAGTACAGTGACTGCACTCGGAGGTGGGAAGTACAGTGACTGCACTCGGAGGTGGGAAGTACAGGGACTGCACTCGGAGGTGGGAAGTACAGTGACTGCACTCGGAGGTGGGAAGTACAGTGACTGCCCCCGGGGGTGGGAAGTACAGGGACTGCACTCGGAGGTGGAAGTACAGTGACTGCACTCGGAGGTGGGAAGTACAGTGACTGCACTCGGAGGTGGGAAGTACAGTGACTGCACTCGGAGGTGGGAAGTACAGTGACTGCACTCGGAGGTGGGAAGTACAGTGACTGCACTCGGAGGTGGGAAGTACAGTGACTGCACTCGGAGGTGGGAAGTACAGGGACTGCACTTTGAGGCTGCATTTTAAGAGGTTCGTATATAGAATTTGCCTTATCTAAACCAGTGTTTTTTTTCGGTGAAGCTTCAGCAGACGGAGGATCGAGCCTCCTTACACTCAACTTCCCACACAGGTTTACCGCTAAACAAATATGTGTAGCTTCCTTCATTTCCTCCTATCTCCTTTTCCTCCCACTGTTCAGTCCTCTCCTTTGCCCCCTCCTTCTCCCCTTCCCTCTCCACCAAGGACCACAATGGAAATCATTCCCTCTCCACCAAGGACCACAATGGAAATCATTCCCTCTCCACCAAGGACCACAATGGAAATCATTCCCTCTCCACCAAGGACCACAAAGGAAATCATTCCCTCTCCACCAAGGACCAAAGGAAATCATTCCCTCTCCACCAAGGACCACAATGGAAATCATTCCCTCTCCACCAAGGACCACAAAGGAAATCATTCCCTCTCCACCAAGGACCACAATGGAAATCATCCCCTCTCCACCAAGGACCACAATGGAAATCATCCCCTCTCCACCAAGGACCACAAAGGAAATCATTCCCTCTCCACCAAGGACCACAATGGAAATCATTCCCTCTCCACCAAGGACCACAATGGAAATCATTCCCTCTCCACCAAGGACCACAATGGAAATCATCCCCTCTCCACCAAGGACCACAAAGGAAATCATTCCCTCTCCACCAAGGACCACAATGGAAATCATCCCCTCTCCACCAAGGACCACAATGGGAATTCTTCCCTCACCATCAAGGACCACAATGGGAATTCTTCCCTCACCATCAAGGACCACAATGGGAATTCTTCCCTCACCATCAAGGACCACAATGGAAATCATTCCCTCTCCACCAAGGACCACAATGGGAATTCTTCCCTCACCATCAAGGACCACAATGGGAATTCTTCCCTCACCATCAAGGACCACAATGGAAATCATTCCCTCTCCACCAAGGACCACAATGGAAATCATTCCCTCTCCACCAAGGACCACAATGGAAATCATTCCCTCTCCACCAAGGACCACAATGGAAATCATCCCCTCTCCACCAAGGACCACAATGGGAATTCTTCCCTCACCATCAAGGACCACAATGGGAATTCTTCCCTCACCATCAAGGACCACAATGGGAATTCTTCCCTCACCATCAAGGACCACAATGGGAATTCTTCCCTCACCATCAAGGCCCACAATGGGAATTCTTCCCTCACCATCAAGGACCACAATGGGAATTCTTCCCTCACCATCAAGGCCCACAATGGGAATTCTTCCTCACCATCAAGGACCACAATGGGAATTCTTCCCTCCACCATCAAGGCCCACAATGGGAATTCTTCCCTCACCATCAAGGACCACAATGGGAATTCTTCCCTCACCATCAAGGCCCACAAATGGGAATTCTTCCCTCACCATCAAGGACCACATGGAATTCTTCCCTCACCATCAAGGACCACAATGGGAATTCTTCCTCACCATCAAGGCCCACAATGGAATTCTTCCTCACCATCAAGGACCACAATGGGAATTCTTCCCTCACCATCAAGGCCCACAATGGGAATTCTTCCCTCACCATCAAGGACCACAATGGGAATTCTTCCCTCACCATCAAGGCCCACAATGGGAATTCTTCCCTCACCATCAAGGACCACAATGGGAATTCTTCCCTCACCATCAAGGACCACAATGGGAATTCTTCCCTCACCATCAAGGCCCACAATGGGAATAAGCCACTTTGACTATATATAATAATTGTACTTCATGTGTAACTCCGCCTAAATAAACTAATATATTCTCTCCGCTGTTCTATATTTTGGACCAACGAACAACGAAAAACTCCCACTATTCCACTGACGTCAGATTGAACACACAGGTGGCCATCTTTTGTAGTTAACAAGCTTTGAGAAGACTTAATTAACCAATTAGCTAGTGTGTTGAGTGCACCATGAACTGACACTCGAGTTCAACTCATCCTCCCCTCGTTCACTTTCCTCATTCTTATACATTACTCATTGCAGTTTATCTGCATAATTATCGACAACAGTCACAATGTACACTCATTAGCCCCCCCCCCCCTGACAGTTCAAAAACATTATCCAGTGACTAAATTATTATTATTATTATAATCAAGGGGGAGGCGCTAAACCCGTAGGATTATACAGCGCCTGTGGGGGGAATGGAAGGTATTCAGGGTTAATTCAGGGAACTGGAGATCCAATTCTCTAGATCAAGAGCCCCTCACCAGCATCAAGGAACCTTCCTTAAGGGGTTCAGTGACTAAAACCATTATCCAAAGACTAAGAACATTATCCAATGACTAAGAACATTATCCAGTGACTAAGAACATTACCTAGTGACTAGAAACATTATCCAGTAACTAAAACATTACCCAGTGACTAATGACATTACCTAGTGACTGAGAACATTACCTAGTGACTGAGAACATTGCCCAGTGACTAAAAACATTTAGAAATTTTTTAAGTCCGGCTTATTTCAAAATCTGCTGACACCTTCAATGACCTGCTACTTTAGAAGCATATCATTAAGCTTTTCCAGCTAAGAACTTACCTATGACATAATGACATTACCTAAGTCTGTAGAACATTACCTAGTGACTGAGACATTGCCATTGACAAAAACATTCAGAAATTTTAAGTCCGGCTTATTTCAAATTGCTGCACATTCAGACTGCTATTGACTATTTAGCTTTTAAAGCTACATTAAGCCATTACAAGGCTTCACAAGTCAATTCCAGCATCACTATGGCTTCACAATCACATTCCAGCATCACTCATGCTTCACAAGTCACATTCCAGCATCACCAGGCTTCACAAGTCACATTCCAGCATCACCAGGCTTCACAAGTCACATTCCAGCATCACCAGGCTTCACAAGTCACATTCCAGCATCTGACCATTTCTAACACTATCAGTCCCTCACAACTTAAAATTCCACATGAACTTTCCAGCGCCACCGACTTCCAGGAAACATCAGTAAAAAAAACAAGAGACGTAGCGGTAGAATCAGCTATTCAGTGGCATCAGTCTTCCTGGAAACCATAAATCCAGCGGAACTTGGCACCTTTCCCTTCCTCATGATCCTTGTAGCAGTGAATATGGTAATGGTATACAATGCTAACAAACTGATTAGTAAGACACATGTGGAACAGTTAGGTAACTTTATTCCGAAACGTTTCGCCTACACAGTAGACTTCTTCAATCGAATACAGAGGAGGCAGCAGTAGTAGTATATATGTAAAGACGAAGTTATCAGTCCATCACCCTTAAAGACGTCCACATATCTACTGCTTCTGCTGTATCTTCTGTACTCAACTGAAGAAGTCTACTGTGTAGGCGAAAAGTTTCGGAATAAAGATACCTAACTGTTCCACTTGTATCTTACTAATCATCCTTTCAGTGGTATTAGCCATGGCACAGAATTCCCTGCTAACACACTCAGCTAACTTTCCAAAAAAAAATATTTTTTCTCCTCCTCGAGGGATCTACACCGTTCACAACAACATTTTGAAGAGGTGCAGTTTTTTCTAGCATCCCTCTCCGCTGCTCCCACTAACGAAGCTGAGATTTGTAGAGGAAAGATGTTCATTCTGACGGAAAGGTGTATTCTGTAGCCTTTCCCCGCCCATGCCACTAACGAAGGCCAGGCTTGTAGAAGGGTGTGTATCTCGTGAAACGTTCAGGCTTTGTCAGTCACTTAACTCAAGCAGTACTACATCCGCTAATCAAGGCAGGGCTTTTGGTCAGCCAGGCTGTTGATTGCAAACACTTTCTGAGGAACGATATTTATTCTGATTATTCTCAACGGCGTCCAGTAATTCTAACACTTTCTTTTGCTACATGTTGTAAAATGTATGGCGATACCTACAAGCTGGGGCTAACAACACTTGTATTCATTAGGATTAGCAACAAATGGCCAAAACTCTCCTTCAGTAAATATCTTGATCGTGCTTATGTCTTATTCCCACAACTGTGTATACCCTTGATATACATTTGATGAGTTTCGAGAGTTTTCCTGCTCCTGGGACTCGGGGTTAGAAAAACTCAACTACTGACTTGAAATAATGATGAATGTCAGTCAAGGCTGAGGGACCATACATATCAAAATTACCTCGATATTTCTTCACTGTCTCTAACATATAATTTCATGAATTGAGAAACTCCAAAATTTAGCTAAACATCTTCATAAAAATGCGATGCCCAGGTTTTGCATATGTCTTATTCGTCAACATGTCTGTAGTGTTTACCATCAATGTAATAACGAGAATTGTGTCCCGTATGCAACCGGCACTGCTAAGTCTGAGTTCTGCCTCAGCATCCCGGGTTACAGCGATGCTGAGGCACCTTCACTGTTTCCTCAGGTGGTTCGCAGAATTCTCAGCACTGGTGAAGACTTACACGGCTTCTAGAATTTATAACAACCCAAAACATTTCCACTGGCTTCACCACCTGTTGTTTTAATAACTGCCTTATTTCCTAAAGCATTTAAAACCCGCGGGTTTATTTAAACCCGAGGATCTAACATCATCAATGTTTAGGTAGCTCTAACACGTTCTAATGTTAAGCGTATTTATAGTAGTTCCCTAAGTCCTATAAGCTTTCACCAGTGCGATGATTTTCTCGATCTCAAACATTTTTGTGACTAAAGAACGCTGTTTTTTCGTGAGTTCTTAAAGTTCCTGTTTGTTCGGTTCGTGTGGTTCTGGCGTTCTCGTCCGCACTCCTACTCTGTCCTTCCCACATTACATTAGGACCTACCAATGAGATTCGACCAGCGAACCGATAATTAGGGTATAAACATGGCTGTTTAACGAAGAATTACATGTTTAAGGAAGGCTTGCAGTGTTTAACAAATACTTGCATTATTTAACGAAGATCTACAGGATGTAAACAATACATCTTGTATCCCTGGCGATAAGCAGCTGTTCCAATTTATGACTCACGAAATCGTAATGACACGATTGCAAACAAACCATACCACGGGCGGGATTGAACCCGCGGTCAGAGAGTCTCAAAACTCCAGACCGTCGCGTTAGCCTCTGGACCAGCTAGCCACAATAAGATTCGTCCAACTAGGTATATTTCTACACCATAGGAAGGTTAGCATAGACACCACACTGTGACCACTAGCTGGTCCAGTGGCTAACGCGACGGTCTGGAGTTTTGAGGCTCTCTGACCGCGGGTTCAATCCCGCCCGTGGTATGGTTCCACTTTATGTTTGTAATTCTAACAGCGTTTGTTCTCGGTGCTTAAAATCCTAGCAGTGTCTGTTGTCTTGGTCCCTAAGATACTACCCGTAGCTATTATCTCAGTGCCTGGGATTCTAGCAGTGTCTGTGAACTTGGCCCCTAGGATACTACAGATAGCTGTTATCTTAGTGCCTGGGATCCTAGTAGTGCCTGTTATCTTGGTTCTCAAGATCCTAGCAGCACCTTAAGAGGCAAGGTCCCATTGTGTTTTCTAGACACAGGTAGGTAGTCCAGGACGGGTCCTGAGTGCCCGGGTCCTGGCCCAGGTCCTTGCCCGGTCTTCTCCATGTGGTGACCAGGCAGAAATGTTCTCTAGAGAAATGTGTTCGTGCCTGTTTACTGTGTCCATCATACCTCCACAATGTGTCCATCGGGCCTCTATAATCTGTCCATCATACCTCTATAATTTGTATAAACATTCCTCCCTTCTCTTAGTTTCACTTGTACAACAAAAAAAAATTATTTCCATATTTCGTATTTTGACTCAATTTGTTTTCCTCTCTCTCTCTCATTCCTACACGGCTCCTCCCTCTCTCTCTTCCATTCCTACACGGCTCCTCCCTCTCTCTCTTCCATTCCTACACGGCTTCTCCCTGTCTCTCGCCCATTCCTACACGGCTCCTCCTCCTCTCTCTCTCTCTCTCCCATTCCTACTCGGCTCCTCCCTCTCTCCCATTCCTACACGGCTCCTCCCTCTCTCCCATTCCTACACGGCTCCTCCCGCTCTCCCATTCCTACACGGCTCCTCCCTGTCTCTCGCCCCTGTTCCGCTACATTTCCTTCCCATGACTCTTACTTCCGCTCTCCTACTCATAGTTCCCAGCAGGAAGTCAGATCCAGCACGGGGTCTTGGGCCTGACCCTGACCTCTCCCTCGAGTGATCCTTTTTGCATCCACTCGTATTTTTCAAGGGTAACTTGAAGTCGCAAGGCTGAAGGGCACTTGTTGAGGGTTTCACTAAGTTTCGCTCAAGTTTAGGTGCTTCTAGTGAGTTGTCGGTCGATTCTAAGCAGTTATCGAGTGTTTTGTCCTGTTTTCAGTAGATTACTGGTAGTTAATACACCTGTGCAACATCTGGCTATCTTTCTTGTAGACGTTTCGCCATCCAGTGGCTTTATCAATACAGATTCTTGGACATAATTAGAAAACAGAAGAACTATATACAAAAGGTGAGGTAAGCAGTCCCTCAGCCTTGGAGTTGGTGCTGAGAGCACCGTGGTAGTAGAGATTCTGGAGCAAAGGCAAGGAGACTGTCGCTTATATAGGCGTCAGTGAATAGGGACGTGTAGCAGACGAGGGGATAGTCACTGGTAGGCGGGATTCCCCAGTGGACGTAGGTCCTACCCAAATTGATGGGTTAGTTGTAGTAGCCGTGAAGATCTTGTAGATGTCCTCTGAACCAAGATTCCATGATGTTGCAGAGTTTTGTCCAGTTACCAGTAGATTACTGGTAGTTACTGAGAGTTTTGTCCAGTTACCAGTAGATTACTGGTAGATACTGAGAGTTTTGTCCAGTTACCAGTAGATTACTGGTAGTTACCGAGAGTTTTGTCCAGTTACCAGTAGATTACTGGTAGTTACTGAGAGTTTTGTCCAGTTACCAGTAGATTACTGGTAGTTACTGAGAGTTTTGTCCAGTTACCAGTAGATTACTGGTAGTTACTGAGAGTTTTGTCCAGTTATCAGTAGATTACTGGTAGTTACTGAGAGTTTTGTCCAGTTACCAGTAGATTACTGGTAGTTACTGAGAGTTTTGTCCAGTTACCAGTAGATTACTGGTAGTTACCGAGAGTTTTGTCCAGGTTTCTGTAAATTCCAAATTCTCTTAGTAGGTTTCGACCAATTTAATAGCTGTTTATTATTTTTTCTCCATTTTTTTCCCGCATGGGCAGCTGGGGCGCTGCCCCCCGGAACTTCCTCCAGGTACCTCTTTAATACGACGAAGTTGCACTGAAATGAGAGGATGACGAAGAGGAGGAAATGAATGAGGACACTGTTTATACCTATACATCATCAGCGAATGTGTCTTTTTCTCTCTCTCTCTCTTTGTCTCTCATTCTCTCTCTCTTTGTCTCTCATTCTCTCTCTCTCAAACACAATATTCAGATCTATTCATCTTCGCATAAGCATCTGAATACACACACACACACACACACACACACACACACACACTTCCCTAGTTCCACACTCTCCTCTCTATTCCCAGCTCTCCTTTCTCCCCTCTTTCCATTACACTTTCTTTCCGCTCATTCCCCTCCCCGTTCCCTCACACACTACCCCTTCCCTCCCCTCTCCCTCCTCTCCCCCAACATCAACACTCAAGAATCAATTACCTCCTGTGATTAATTAACATGTAGGAATAAGGAACATATATCTGAGATGTTAGTCTTCCAAGAAGCTCATTATGGCGTCTTAATGGCGCTACTTTATCCTTTATTGACAGAAATGTTTACTTTTGGTTTAATGGCCCTCGTGTTTTTCGGAGGGTTTTAATGATCCTCGTGTTTTTTGGGGTTTAATGGCACTCGTGTGTTTGGGGGGATTTGATGGCCCTAATGTGTTTTAGTGGGTTTAATGGTCCTCGTGTGTTTCTTGGGATTTAATGGCCCCGTGTGTTTTTTGGGGTTTAATGGCCCTCGTGTGTTTTTTTATTTTTATAATGGCACTCGAGTTTTTTTTATAATGGCACGCGCGTATTTTTTTTTTGTTTAATTGCCTGTTATTTTTCTTCGTTGAATGACAGCCCTGTTTGCTTTCTAGCACTCCTGTTTGTGTTTCCTAGGCACTCTGTAATTTGGCACCCTGTTTGGCACCCCTGTTTGTTTTTTGGCACCCCTGTTTCACTGGCACTCCTGTTTGTTTCATTGGCACTCCCGTTTGCCAGTTTTAGTAACCCCCCCTCGGCGTCGGTCCTCCCAGACGCGCACCAGCTGCCAGACAGTCCGTCCCCCACACACGCGCCAGCTGCCAGACACTCCCCCACACACGCGCCAGCTGCCAGACACTCCCCCACACACGCGCCAACTGCCAGACAGTCCCCCACGCACGCGCCAGCTGCCAGACACTCCCCCACACACGCGCCAGCTGCCAGACAATCCCCTACACATGCACCAGCTGCCAGACAATCACCCACACATACGCGCCAGCTGCCAGAGAGTCCCCCACACACGCACCAGCTGCTAGACTGTCCACAAGACAAGGACCAGCTCCCAGACTGTCTCCCGGACACGCACCAGTTGCCAGACGATTCCCCCACACACGCGCCAGCTGGTAGACAATCCTCCACACACGCACGAGTTGCCAGACTGTCCACCAAACACTCACCAGCTGCCAGACTATCCACCAGAATTCACCAGCTGACAGACTATCCACTAGACACTCACCAGCTGCCAGACTATCCACCAGACACTCACCAGCTGCCAGACTGTCCACCAGACAAGCACCAGCTGCCAGACTGTCCACCAGACAAGCACCAGCTGCCAGGACTGTTCATCAGACACTTACCAACTGCCAGATTATCTCCCCAAACATTCACCAGCTGGGAGACAGTCTGAGCCACAGTCCTTAAAATCATGAGCCTCAACACACACACACACACACACACACACGTGTGTGTGTGTGTGTGTGTACTCACCTAATTGTGGTTGCAGGGGTCGAGACACAGCTCCTGGCTGTGTGTACGTGAAAGAATTTCATCTCAGTGTGATTGAAAATTGGAACAAAGCAGACTAGGAGATAATAAAGGCTTCCGTCACGCACAGCTTCAAGAGCAGGCACGACAGAACAGTCTCCCCGCCCCCCAAGGAGAAGCATGACTTCATGACTGCGCCAACCTAAGATGAGGAGATCAGGAACGGCGCTTCGACCCCTGCAAACACAACTCCGGTAAGTACAGGCAAACACGCTTCACAGAATTAAGTTTCACGTTTCTCTGTCACTCGTCGAGCGTCCACCTTTCGTACGTCCTCTTTTCGAACGTTCACTTTTCGAACGTTCACACTCCAAAAGTTTCGAACAGTTCTTCAGCATTTCACAAAAAAGACGACCTACCAGAAATATTTTTACATAACCAGACCTAAAATCTTATTCAACCTTTCTTTATAAATATATATATATATATATATATATAAATATATAATATATATATATATATAATATATATATATATATATATATATATATATATAAAATATATGCAAAACAACCACTGTGAAAGAATAGTGAAATTCCAAGCGCATTCGTGACTTCTCACATTATCAGGAACTATGTCCACAACCACCATAGTTCCTTGATAATGTGAGAAATCACGAAAGCGCTTGGAATTTCACTATTCTTTCACAGTAGTTGTTTTGCATATGGGCTAGTAACCCCTTCTCCTGTAGACATTTACTAAAAAAGAGAAGAAAAACTTTATAAAACTGGGATGCTTAAATGTGCGTGGATGTAATGCGGATGACAAGAAACAGATGATTGCTGATGTTATGAATGAAAAGAAGTTGGATGTCCTGGCCCTAAGCGAAACAAAGCTGAAGGGGGTAGGGGAGTTTCGGTGGGGGGAAATAAATGGGATTAAATCTGGAGTATCTGAGAGAGTTAGAGCAAAGGAAGGGGTAGCAGTAATGTTGAATGATCAGTTATGGAAGGAGAAAAGAGAATATGAATGTGTAAATGCAAGAATTATGTGGGTTAAAGTAAAGGTTGGATGCGAGAAGTGGGTTTTAATAAGCGTGTATGCAAACCCGGAGAAGAGAGGAATGCAGAGGAGAGAAGAGATTTTGGGAGATGTTAAGTGAATGTATAGGAGCCTTTGAACCAAGTGAGAGAGTAATTGTGGTAGGGGACCTGAATGCTAAAGTAGGAGAAACTTTTAGAGAGGGGTGGTAGGGAAGTTTGGGGTGCCGGTGTAAATGATAATGGGAGCCCTTTGATTGAACTTTGTATAGAAAGGGGTTTAGTTATAGGTAATACATATTTTAAGAAAAAGAGGATAAATAAGTAAAATAAGATATGAGTGGGCAAATGACAGTAGTTTTTGGATTATGAAATTGGAGAAAAAGACTGTTGAGTGACTTCGGGATGTACATGTTTTATAGAGGGGCCACAGATATATCAGATCATTTTCTAGTTGTAGCTACACTGAGAGTAAAAGGTAGAGGGGAAATACAAGGAGAATAGAAGCATCAGGAAGAGAGAGGTAAAGGGTTTTATAAAACTAAAAGAGGAGGCAGTTGGGGAAAGATATAAACAGCTATTGGAGGAAGATGGGCTAATGAGACCCATAGGCAAGGGGGTCGAAGAGGTATGGGTAGGTTTTAAAAATGTAGTGTTAGAGTGTTCGCAGAAGTTTTGTTGGTTACAGGAAAGTGGGTGCGGGAGGGAAGAGGAGCGATTGGTGGATTGATGATGTAAAGAGAGTAGTAAGGGAGAAAAAGTTAGCATATAGAGGTTTTTACAAAGTAGAATTTGATGCAAGGAGGGAAGAGTATATGGAGAAAAAAGAGAGAGGTTAAGAGAGTGGTGAAGCAAGTAAAAAGAGAGCAAATGAGAGAGGGGGTTTGAGATGTTATCAACAAATTTTGTTGAAAATAAGAAAAAGTTTTGGAGTGAGATTAACAAGTTAAGGAAGCCTAGAAACAAATGGATTTGTCAGTTAAAAATAGGAGAGGAGAGTTATTAAATGGAGAGTTAGAGGTATTGGGAAGATGGAGGGATATTTTGGGGGAATTGTTAAATGTTGATGAAAAATAGGAAGCTGTGATTTCGTGTATAGGGCAAGGAGGAATAACATCTTGTAGGAGTGAGGAAGAACCAGTTGTGAGTGTGGGGGAAGTTCGTGAGACAGTAGGCAAAATGAAAGGGGGTAAGGCAGCCGGGATTGATGGGATAAAGATAGAAATGTTAAAAGCAGGTGGGGATATAGTTTTGGAGTGGTTGGGGCAATTAAATTAATAAATGTATGGAAGAGGTTAAGATACCTAGGGATTGGCAGAGAGCATGCATAGTTCCTTTGTATAAAGGCAAAGGGGGCAAAAGAGAGTGCAAAAATTATAGGGGGATAAGTCTGTTGATATACCTGGTAAGTGTAAAGGTAGAGTTATTATTGAAAGAATTAAAAAGTAAACGGAGAAATAGGATAGCAGATGAACAAGGAGGCTTTAGGAAAGGTAGGGGTTGTGGACAGGTGTTTACAGTGAAACATATAAGTGACAGTATTTTGATAAGGCTAAAGAGTCTTTTTGGCTTTATGGATTGGAAAAGGCGTATGACAGGGTGGATAGGGGGCAATGTGGCAGATGTTGCAGGGGTATGGTGTAGGAGGTAGGTTACTGAAAGCAGTGAAGAGTTTTTAAAAGGGGATAGTGAGGCTCAAGTTAGAGTACATAGGAAAGAGGGGAAATTATTCCCATAAAAGTAGGGCCTTTGACAAGGATGTTGATGTCCCCGTGGTTATTTAATATATTTATAGATGGGTTGTAAGAGAATTAATGCGAGGGTCTTGACAAGAGGCGTGGAGTTAAAAGATAAAGAATCACACATAAAGTGGGAGTTGTCACAGTTGCTCTTTGCTGATGACACTGTGCTCTTGGGAGATTCTGAAGAGAAGTTGCAGAGATTGGTGGATGAATTTGGTAGGGTGTGCAAAAGAAGAAAATTAAAAGTGAATACAGGAAAGAGTAAGGTTATGAGGATAACAAAAATATTAGGTGATGAAAGATTGGATATCAGATTGGAGGGAGAGAGTATGGAGGAGGTGAATGTATTCAGATATTTGGGAGTGGAGTGTCGCGGATGGGTCTATGAAGGATGAGGTGAATCATAGAATTGATGAGGGGAAAAGGGTGAGTGGTGCACTTAGGAGTCTGTGGAGACAAAACTTTGTCCTTGGAGGCAAAGAGGGGAATGTATGAGAGTATAGTTTTACCAACACTCTTATATGAGTGTGAAGCATGGGTGATGAATGTTGCAGCGAGGAGAAGGCTGGAGGCAGTGGAGATGTCATGTCTGAGGGCAATGTGTGGTGTGAATATAATGCAGAGAATTCTTAGTTTGGAAGTTAGGAGGAGGTGCGGGATTACCAAAAACTGTTGTCCAGAGGGCTGAGGAAGGGTTGTTGAGGTGGTTCGGACATGTAGAGAGAAGGAGCGAAACAGAATGACTTCAAGAGTGTATCAGTCTGTAGTGGAAGGAAGGCGGGGTAGGGGTCGGCCTAGGAAAGGTTGGAGGGAGGGGGTAAAGGAGGTTTTGTGTGCGAGGGGCTTGGACTTCCAGCAGGCGTGCGTGAGCGTGTTTGATAGGAGTGAATGGAGACGAATGGTTTTTAATACTTGACGTGCTGTTGGAGGTGTGAGCAAAGTAACATTTATGAAGGGGTTCAGGGAAACCGGCAGGCCGGACTTGAGTCCTGGAGAGGGAAGTGCAGTGCCTGCATTCTGAAGGAAGTGTGTTAATGTTGCAGTTTAAAAAAACTGTAGTGTAAAGCACCCTTTTGGCAAGACAGTGATGGAGTGAATGATGGTGAAAGTTTTTCTTTTTTTGGGCCACCCTGCCTTGGTGGGAATCGGCCAGTGTGATAATAATAATAAATATATATATTATATATATATATATATATATATATATATTATATATATATATATATATATAAGTTAGGTCTCTCTCTATCTCTCTCTCTTCTCTCTCTCTCTCTCTCTCTCTCAGTATACATATGGCTTAAATATTTACGTTAATCTCAACTTGAGGTAATAAAGTAATCTTCGGTGGTTCAAAGAATACTTTACCGAGGTTCACAAAGGCTTCACAGTTGCTAAGGTTTCTTACCTCCCAAATAATAAAGTTAACTTGTGCTTTAACGTTCGCTCATATTCCATTAAATGTTAGCAGAGGCTTCAGTTAAGCCTCAGTGAGGTTTCACAATATATTAACCGAGACTTCAACAGATGTAGAGCGAGGCTTGGGCAAGGTTCACTAAGGTTTAAGAAAAGCTTTACTGCGGCTGAACAAGAGGATTTACTGACCCCTCTGCAACCCAGAATACACTAACTGCAGTATTGATGCTAGTTGTCACTCCCTCCTCATCTCTCACCCGTCCCTCCCTACCTCACACTCTCCCTCTCTCCTCACATCTCTCTCACTCATCCCTCCAGTAAAGAACCGCATCTCTCACTGCTGTGCAAGGACATTCTCATCGTTCTCTAGAATACAGGTGATGCTACACAACCCCTTCATACACACATATAACCCCACTAAACCCCTTTCCCAAAACCCTTTGACAAACAGCCAACACAAACCTTCCACTGCAATCCTCCTCTTCTTGTGGTGGGCTGAGGCATCGCATTAGATCCTATTTCCCTACGAAGTAGTGAACTCCAGTTCTGCTGGAACAAGGTTTTTAAGCTGCTGAACCCTTAGTACTCACCCAGTTATGGTTGTACGGGTCTAGTCTCAGCTCCTGGCCCCGCCTCTCCGCTGGCCACTACAGATTTCACTCCTGGTTGTGTAAGCCCTAGAATAGCTTTAAAGCTATATACGGATTCTGCCTCTACCATCTCGGTGTCTATTTCGTTCTACATCCTAACCACTCTAAGGCTAAAGAAATATCTCCCAACATCCCTGTGTCCCGCCTGTTATTTTAACTTCCAGCTGTGACATCGATGATTAATCAACGATATCCTCATCTCCCTACTGCAGTCGCCCTGCTCGAACTGACACACTTCTTCACCTTATAAATGTCCTGCATCCTGTGTGATGGAATATGACAGTGAAACACCATCCTGTGTGATGGAATATGACAGTGAAACACCATCCTGTGTGATGGAATATGACAGTGAAACACCATCCTGTGTGATGGAATATGACAGTGAAACACCATCCTGTGTGATGGAATATGACAGTGAAACACCATCCAGTGTGATGGAATATGACAGTGAAACACCATCCTGTGTGATGGAATATGACAGTGAAACACCATCCTGTGTGATGGAATATGACAGTGAAACACCATCCTGTGTGATGGAATATGACAGTGAAACACCATCCAGTGTGATGGAATATGCAAAATGATGCACAATGCTGGGCACTACGTGCTCGATCCTACGTCTTCTGACCCGGAAAACAAGAGAAGCAAACGTCCGGATTTCAACGTTTCATACTTTGTTCTCAGTTACCTGGATGCCAGACGCATAATGGTCTTTTTCTAATTCATTCAGGGTTACATTTTTCTGGTTGTAAGTTTGCTTAACTTTAGCTAACCCAGTCTAACCTAACTTTATTTAACCAAACTTGAAAGAATAATGGCTTGGAGAAATACGGTAAATTCTTGAAAATTGAGGTTAACTTAACTGTCGCAACTTAATCAGGATCAACTTATTACTGTCGTAACTTGGTCCGGGTCAGCTTATTACAAGGCTGTCGTAACTTGGTCCGGGTTAAATTATTACAGGACTTGTCGTAACTTAAGGGGTAGTTAGGTTCTTCATACCCAGAGCTGGGGGTCAGGGATTCTCCCCGTCTAGCCCCGTCTAAGCCCCATCCAGCCCCGTCTAGCCCTCAGCCCCATTTAGTCCGCAGGGATCCAAGTCTGTAACTCGAGAAGCGACGCTAATATTAATGTTTTGTCAGCTGCTGGCCTCTCTGCAGTGTGTGTGTGTGTGTGTGTGTGTGTGTGTGTGTGTGTGTGTGTGTGTGTGTGTGTTTGTGTGTGTGTGTGTGGGTGTCTGTGTGTCTGTGTGTGTCTGTGTGTGTCTGTGTGTGTCTGTGTGTGTCTGTGTGTGTGTGTGTGTCTGTGTCTGTGTGTGTGTGTCTGTGTCTTTGTGTGTGTGTGTGTCTGTGTCTGTGTGCGTGTGCGTGTGTGCGTGTGCGTGTGTGTGTGTGCTACGACAGTGTCATGAATCTATTAAACAGAGAACACGTAAGAAACCACCGTGCTCAGTGTGAGGGCAAGATGTTTTGGCTCTGTGACTTGACAATAGTCCAGGAGGGAGGGGGCGAAACGTCGTCAAAAGTTTCCTCCCCCAAGTTCGGGTTATTTGCGAACTGTACCAGCCACGACACTGAGACTTATTTCATAATTCACGTAAGAAAGCTGAAGCATATACCGTCTTCAACACACGCGAGACAAGCTTCGAAAAGCTTTAAATTTTAAACGCATAAAACGCTTGAAGAGCTCCATTTGTTTAACACTTAAGATTTAGAAGATCAGATTTTAAATACGACAGAAAGCTTCGGAACAGCAGATTTAAACACCTGAGAAACCTGGAGGAAAATTCACGTTTTTTTTCAGTATACCCTAAGACGAAAGTCTTATGCTGTAAGGACAGACTTATTTGTAGGTGTTGGTGGTGGTGTTCTCGTTACTGCTATTGCTGTTGTTTTTGCTCGTGCTGTTATGTTTTTATTGCTGTTGCTGTCTTATTTTGCTATTGCTGTTGCTTTTATTGCTATTGTTATGTTGCTACTTTTATTGCTATTGTTCCTTTTTTTGCTTCTATTTTTATTGCTATTGTTTTTGTTACTGCTGTTGATGTTTTGTTATTGTTATTTCTGTTGTTTTTGTTACTGCTACTGTTTTTTATTATTGCTACTGTTGCGGTTGTTGTTGTTTATGGTATACTGATAGATATATTTTATCACCGTGTGGGTCACTGAGAGCCGGAACTGGTGGAGGCTTTGATGAATCCTGAGAGTCTTCCTTACTCCCGCAGCCTGGCCATGGGCCAAGCTTGTGTGGTGCTTGCCTGGTCAACCAGGCTGTTACTGCTGGCGGCCAGCTGATCCACATATCCATCACAGCCTGGATGATGTGGTATTTGGCTGAGGCACGAGTTCAATGTCCTCCTGAAGGCGTCTACACCTGCTCGGGCAGTGTTTCTGATATCTTGTGGTAGAGTTAAACAGTCTGGGACCACGGATGTTGATGCAGTGTACTCTTATTGTGCCCACGGCGCCCTTGCCAGGTTAATATTGTTGGAGGCCCGCTGGCCCACACAGATCACAGTCGGACTGATCTCAAACTTAGCGGAGGTAGTTGACCGGTGTCTTCTGTTCAGCCTTAACACTTGTTCCGGCAATTCTCCCGACATCTCTGAGAGAGGAATACAGGCAAGCCAGCTCGATCACAACTAGGTCTGTAACCTGTGACACTGACCACCATTGATGAAATGTAAGGAATCATTACAGGATCTGAAAAAGCATAATAAACCGTGACTGGATCGTGTCTGTTGTGAGGAAGTTGAGAAGTGGACCACAGACACACACACACACACACACACACACACACACACACACACACACACCACACACACACACACACACACACACACACACACAGGTAAAACAAATCAAGCAATATTTTGGACTGTGGTACGAAGACATTCAATAGAAATAACCATCTATGAACCTTCACCTGAATATATGGATGGACGGGAAGACAAAACAGACTTTCTATCAGCAAGAAGCATTAAACAAAGCGGCAAAAACAATAGAGAAAAAAATAAAGGAAAAAGAATAAATAAACTACACGAAAGAGGGAAAAGATAAAAACAAGATATGATATGAGAAAAGCCTGTGTGTTGTGTGCAGCATCTTAAGTCTCTCTCTCTCTCTCTTTCTTTCTCTCTCCCACGGGTACCTCTCCAGGGAGGCTGACTTGCCTACACTTCCCCATAAATCCCAAATCCCAGGATTCACATCTCGATGCTGGGACACAAGTGCTGTCGCCAGGTTACGATATCCAGGAGTGTAGAGTCTTCCTAGAGCAAATCTTTATTAACAGTCCTCCTAGAGCAAATCTTTATTAACAGTCCTCCTAGAGCAAATCTTTATTAATAGTGTTGCTAGTGGAAATAATTTTCTTTATTTATGGGCTGTTTCATTCTCAAAAAAAGGAGCTTCCTAGAGCTTTAAAAGGCTCCTAAGGAAGAACATTTTACCATGTAGATCAGTGCCTGTGCAAGACCAAGGTGTTGTATCCTGGTACAAGACCACAGTGTTGTATCCTGGTACAAGACCACAGTGTTGTATCCTGGTACAAGACCACAGTGTTGTATCCTGGTACAAGACCACAGTGTTGTATCCTGGTACAAGACCACAGTGTTGTATCCTGGTACAAGACCACAGTGTTGTATCCTGGTACAAGACCACAGTTTTGTATCCTGGTACAAGACTACAGTGTTGTATCCTGGTACAAGACCACATTGTTGTATCCTGGTACAAGACCACATTGTTGTATCCTGGTACAAGACTACAGTGTTGTATCCTGGTACAAGACCACAGTGTTGTATCCTGGTACAAGACCACAGTGTTGTATCCTGGTACAAGACCACAGTGTTGTATCCTGGTACAAGACCACAGTTTTGGATCCTGGTACAAGACCACAGTGTTGTATCCTGGTACAAGACCACAGTGTTGTATCCTGGTACAAGACCACAGTTTTGGATCCTGGTACAAGACCACAGTGTTGTACCCTGGTACAAGACCACAGTGTTGGATCCTGGTACAAGACCACAGTGTTGGATCCTGGTACAAGACCACAGTGTTGTATCCTGGTACAAGACCAAAGTGTTGGATCCTGGTACAAGACCACAGTGTTGTATCCTGGTACAAGACCACAGTGTTGGATCCTGGTACAAGACCACAGTGTTGTATCCTGGTACAAGACCACAGTTTTGGATCCTGGTACAAGACCACAGTGTTGTACCCTGGTACAAGACCACAGTGTTGGATCCTGGTACAAGACCACAGTGTTGGATCCTGGTACAAGACCACAGTGTTGTATCCTGGTACAAGACCACAGTGTTGGATCCTGGTACAAGACCACAGTGTTGTATCCTGGTACAAGACCACAGTGTTGGATCCTGGTACAAGACCACAGTGTTGTATCCTGGTACAAGACCACAGTTTTGGATCCTGGTACAAGACCACAGTGTTGGATCCTGGTACAAGACTACAGTGTTGTATCCTGGTACAAGACTACAGTGTCGTATCCTGGTACAAGACCACAGTGTTGTATCCTGGTACAAGACCACAGTGTTGTATCATGGTACAAGACCACAGTGTTGTATCCTGGTACAAGACTACAGTGTTGTATCCTGGTACAAGACCACAGTGTTGTATCCTGGTACAAGACCACAGTGTTGGATCCTGGTACAAGACCACAGTGTTGTATCCTGGTACAAGACCACAGTGTTGTATCCTGGTACAAGACTACAGTGTTGTATCCTGGTACAAGACCACAGTGTTGTATCCTGGTACAAGACCACAGTATTGTAGCCTGGTACAAGACCACAGTGTTGTATCCTGGTACAAGACCACAGTGTTGATCCTGGTACAAGACCACAGTGTTGTATCCTGGTACAAGACCACAGTGTTGTATCCTGGTACAAGACCAGAGTGTTGTATCCTGGTACAAGACCAGAGTGTTGTATCCTGGTACAAGACTACAGTGTTGTATCCTGGTACAAGACCACAGTGTTGTATCCTGGTACAAGACCACAGTATTGTAGCCTGGTACAAGACCACAGTACTGTAGCCTGGTACAAGACCACAGTATTGTAGCCTGGTACAAGACCACAGTATTGTAGCCTGGTACAAGACTACAGTGTTGTATCCTGGTACAAGACCACAGTGTTGGATCCTGGTACAAGACCACAGTGTTGTATCCTGGTACAAGACTACAGTGTTGTATCCTGGTACAAGACCACAGTGTTGGATCCTGGTACAAGACCACAGTGTTGTATCCTGGTACAAGACTACAGTGTTGTATCCTGGTACAAGACCACAGTGTTGTATCCTGGTACAAGACCACAGTGTTGTATCCTGGTACAAGACCACAGTGTTGTATCCTGGTACAAGACTACAGTGTTGTATCCTGGTACAAGACCACAGTACTGTAGACTGGTACAAGACCACAGTATTGTAGCCTGGTACAAGACCACAGTGTTGTAGCCTGGTACAAGACCACAGTATTGTAGCCTGGTACAAGACCACAGTGTTGTAGCCTGGTACAAGACCACAGTGTTGTAGCCTGGTACAAGACCACAGTGTTGTAGCCTGGTACAAGACCACAGTGTTGTAGCCTGGTACAAGACCACAGTGTTGTATCCTGGTACAAGACCACAGTGTTGTATCCTGGTACAAGACCACAGTATTGTAGCCTGGTACAAGACCACAGTACTGTAGCCTGGTACAAGACCACAGTATTGTAGCCTGGTACAAGACCACAGTATTGTAGCCTGGTACAAGACTACAGTGTTGTATCCTGGTACAAGACCACAGTGTTGGATCCTGGTACAAGACACAGTGTTGTATCCTGGTACAAGACTACAGTGTTGTATCCTGGTACAAGACCACAGTGTTGGATCCTGGTACAAGACCACAGTGTTGTATCCTGGTACAAGACTACAGTGTTGTATCCTGGTACAAGACCACAGTGTTGTATCCTGGTACAAGACCACAGTGTTGTATCCTGGTACAAGACCACAGTGTTGTATCCTGGTACAAGACTACAGTGTTGTATCCTGGTACAAGACCACAGTACTGTAGACTGGTACAAGACCACAGTATTGTAGCCTGGTACAAGACCACAGTGTTGTAGCCTGGTACAAGACCACAGTATTGTAGCCTGGTACAAGACCACAGTGTTGTAGCCTGGTACAAGACCACAGTGTTGTAGCCTGGTACAAGACCACAGTGTTGTAGCCTGGTACAAGACCACAGTGTTGTAGCCTGGTACAAGACCACAGTGTTGTAGCCTGGTACAAGACCACAGTGTTGTAGCCTGGTACAAGACCACAGTATTCTAGTCTGGTACAAGACCACAGTGTTGTAGCCTGGTACAAGACCACAGTGTTGTAGCCTGGTACAAGACCACAGTGTTGTAGCCTGGTACAAGACCACAGTGTTGTAGCCTGGTACAAGACCACAGTGTTGTAGCCTGGTACAAGACCACAGTGTTGTAGCCTGGTACAAGACCACAGTGTTGTAGCCTGGTACAAGACCACAGTGTTGTAGCCTGGTACAAGACCACAGTATTCTAGTCTGGTACAAGACCACAGTGTTGTAGCCTGGTACAAGACCACAGTATTGTAGCCTGGTACAAGACCACAGTATTGTAGCCTGGTACAAGACCACAGTATTGTAGCCTGGTACAAGACCACAGTGTTGTAGCCTGGTACAAGACCACAGTATTGTAGCCTGGTACAAGACCACAGTATCGTAGCCTGGTACAAGACCACAGTATTGTAGCCTGGTACAAGACCACAGTATTGTAGCCTGGTACAAGACCACAGTATTGTAGCCTGGTACAAGACCACAGTATTGTAGCCTGGTACAAGACCACAGTGTTGTAGCCTGGTACAAGACCACAGTATTGTAGCCTGGTACAAGACCACAGTGTTGTAGCCTGGTACAAGACCACTCCAAGATGCTAAATGGTAAGTTATTTAACGAAAAAAAATTTTCACAATGCGTGTCGAGATATATCTGAGGAAATATAAAATGGTAGCGGAGTTGAAGAATGGAACGTGTGTGTCTGAAGCAGGTGTTCTATAACTAAACACCTGTTGCTATGCTTCCATTCTTAAAATTGTTTGAACACCTGCAGTGTGTGAGTGTGTGTATGTGTGTTGTGAGAGTTACACGGTGCGAACACCGCATGTGGTCGTTACATAGTGGGAGCGTGTGCTGGGTGTGTATATTCTCGCCGAGTTGTGTTTGTGAGGGAGGGGAGGGTCGAGACTTAGCTCTTGGTCCCGCCTCCTAGACACCCTTCATCGGTTTCAATGATTTCTGGCCTCTTCGACGGTAGTCATACATCTACTGTGGAAGTGCCCTCATCTGTGTGTGTGTGTGTGTGTGTGTGTGTGTGTGTGTGTGTGTGTGTGTGTGTGTGTGTGTGTGTGTGTGTGTGTGTGTGTGTGTGTGTGTGTGTGTGTGTGTGTGTGTCCAAGAATAAATCTCGGGATATCCCTCAAATACATAATGAAACCCGGCGCTACAACTTCGTAGATTTTTGCATCAGATTCCACCCCCCCACCCCCACCCAACCCCCACCATTCCAAAATAGTCGAACTAAGCCATCAAACTTAATTTAAAAATAAATATAATAAACCATTATTATTTATTCGTCTGGTGGACCCAAGAGTCAGTTTGAGGTCTCATAACATGTTCCTGATATATCTTGGTCTTCATCGGCTGCTGATCAGCTGGGCTGTGGTTAGTCTGCGTTCGGCTGGCACCAACAGCCTGGTTGATCAGGCCGGCAAAAAGGAGGCTTAGTCTACAGACCTCATGAATATGTTTGTGGATGACGCAAAAATATTAAAAAAAAAAATTAAGAGACTGACAAATGGATGATGGATTAGAAATACGCAGACACACACACACACACACACACACACACACACACACACACACACACACACACACACACACACACACACACACACACATAGGGTTCAAGGTATTTATGTTTAAAAATACAAGTATTAAGTCTTTAAAAATGGAGTTCCTCCAATCATTAATTGTGAACCCGTTTCCATGAGCTTTTGGTTTAAGTCACTATTATTATTATTATTATTATAATTATTATTGCTGTTATTATTATTATTATTGCTGTTATTATTATTATTATTGCTGTTATTATTATTATTATTATTATTATTATTATTATTGCTGTTATTATTATTATTATTGCTGTTATTATTATTATTATTGCTGTTATTATTATTATTATTGCTGTTATTATTATTATTATTGCTGTTATTATTATTATTATTATTATTGCTGTTATTATTATTATTGCTGTTATTATTATTATTATTATTATTATTATTATTGCTGTTATTATTATTATTATTATTATTATTATTATTATTATTGCTGTTATTATTATTATTTATTATTATTATTATTATTATTATTATTGCTGTTATTATTATTGCTGTTATTATTATTATTATTATTATTATTGCTGTTATTATTATTGCTGTTATTATTATTATTATTGCTGTTATTATTATTATTGCTGTTATTATTATTATTGCTGTTATTATTATTATTGCTGTTATTATTATTATTATTATTATTATTATTATTATTGCTGTTATTATTATTATTGCTGTTATTATTATTATTATTATTATTATTATTATTGCTGTTATTATTATTATTATTGCTGTTATTTATTATTATTATTGCTGTTATTATTATTATTATTATTATTATTATTATTATTGCTGTTATTATTATTATTATTGCTGTTATTATTATTATTATTGCTGTTATTATTATTATTATTGCTGTTATTATTATTATTATTGCTGTTATTATTATTATTATTATTATTGCTGTTATTATTATTATTGCTGTTATTATTATTATTATTGCTGTTATTATTATTATTGCTGTTATTATTATTATTATTATTATTATTATTATTATTGCTGTTATTATTATTATTATTATTATTATTATTATTATTATTATTGCTGTTATTATTATTGCTGTTATTATTATTATTATTATTATTATTATTATTATTGCTGTTATTATTATTGCTGTTATTATTATTATTATTGCTGTTATTATTATTATTGCTGTTATTATTATTATTGCTGTTATTATTATTATTGCTGTTATTATTAATTATTATTATTATTATTATTATTATTATTTCTGTTATTATTATTATATTGCTGTTATTATTATTATTATTATTATTATTGCTGTTATTATTATTATTGCTGTTATTAATTATTATTATTGCTGTTATTATTATTATTGCTGTTATTATTATTATTGCTGTTATTATTATTGCTGTTATTATTTATTATTATTATTATTATATTATTGCTGTTATATATTATTATTGCTGTTATATTATTATTGCTGTTATTATTATTATTATTATTATTATTATTGCTGTTATTATTATTATTGCTGTTATTATTATTGCTGTTATTATTATTATTATTATTATTATTATTGCTGTTATTATTATTATTGCTGTTATTATTATTGCTGTTATTATTATTATTATTATTATTATTATTGCTGTTATTATTATTGCTGTTATTATTATTATTGCTGTTATTATTATTATTATTATTATTATTATTGCTGTTATTATTATTATTGCTGTTATTATATTATTATTATTATTATTATTATTGCTGTTATTATTATTATTGCTGTTATTATTATTATTATTATTGCTGTTATTATTATTATTATTATTATTATTATTATTGCTGTTATTATTATTATTGCTGTTATTATTATTATTATTATTATTATTATTGCTGTTATTATTATTATTGCTGTTATTATTATTATTATTATTATTATTATTGCTGTTATTATTATTATTGCTGTTATTATTATTATTATATTATTATTATTGCTGTTATTATTATTATTATTATTGCTATTATTATTATTATTATTATTATTGCTGTTATTATTATTATTGCTGTTATTATTATTATTATTATTATTATTATTATTGCTGTTATTATTATTATTGCTGTTATTATTATTATTATTATTGCTGTTATTATTATTATTGCTGTTATTATTATTATTATTGCTGTTATTATTATTATTGCTGTTATTATTATTATTGCTGTTATTATTATTATTATTGCTATTATTATTATTGCTGTTATAATTATATTATTATTATTGCTATTATAATTATCATTATTATTAATTTTATTTAAACATAATCCTGATGTTATTGTTTAAACAGAAACAGGAACAGAACTAACATCAAAAAATAAACGACAACAGGAACGATCACAAAAAAATACAGGAACGACAACCGGAACACGAAGAGCTAAACAGGACCAACAGCAACAACAACGGGAGCGACCAAAGGAACAATAATAACAGAAGGAACAACGGCAACAACATCGCGAAGAAATAACATACGCAACAGTAAATCAAACCAAAATATAAAAAAAAACATGGCAACCATTTTCCCTTCAAATATTTGTACTCTGAACATCAGAAATAAATCAGATGTAGAAGGAAACGGTGTAGGAAACCAGGAAGTCAGCCATCCAACTAGTCAGCCTGTCAGCCAGTCAGCCACTCAGCCAGCCTCCAGTATCTTCAAGCCGAGCATATATTTGCACCCTCCCCCCCCCCACGGGGGAGAATGAGCCTCAGGGTAAATTCCCGAGAAGAATAAATTCCCGAGAGTCTTCCGCAAGCCAAACTATCGGAAATTTCCCAGAAGACCCCAAAGAATAAATTCAATAGCAAAATAAATTATAGAAATATGCCCGAAAGAGAATAGATTCAGGGATGTATTCTGGGAAATAAACACCAGGTTATTCCAGCAAGGAAAATGTTCACGGATTTTTTTTTCTGCCAACAAGAATACATTTACCAGCAGCCTCACTCCCTCATGGTGAAAATAAATCTATCGTCTTTTTTCAGAGAAGAATATTCCCATCTATCTGAGGCCTTGGAGGAAATTAAATGCCAGTCAAATATGTATGTATATGTATGCATATATATATATATATATATATATATATATATATATATATATATATATATATATATATATATATATATATATATATATATATATAATATATATATATATAATATATATATATATATATGTATATATATATACATATATATATAATGTATATATATATATATAATGCCTCGCCTCGTACCAAGCTACCAGCTTCAGAAATTTAAGAGAGAAAGAGATCTGCCATGCATAGAAATACATGACGCTATGTTTAGAGGAAGGTGGACGTTGAGGCTGGTCTTCTGATGCTGCAACTGCTGTACATGCTGGTACAACTGTTGTTCATGCTGGTACAACTGTTGTTCATGCTGGTACAACTGTTGTTCATGCTGGTACAACTGTTGTTCATGCTGGGTACAACTGTTGTTCATGCTGGTACAACTGTTGTACATGCTGGTACAACTGTTGTTCATGCTGGTACAACTGTTCATGCTGGTACAACTGTTGTTCATGCTGGTACAACTGTTGTACATGCTGGTACAACTGTTGTTCATGCTGGGTACAACTGTTGTTCATGCTGGTACAACTGCTGTACATGCTGGTACAACTGTTGTTCATGCTGGTACAACTGTTGTTCATGCTGGGTACAACTGTTGTTCATGCTGGAACAACTGTTGTTCATGCTGGTACAATTGTTGTTCATGCTGGTACAACTGTTGTTCAAGCTGGGTACAACTGTTGTTCATGCTGGTACAACTGTTGTTCATGCTGGTACAACTGTTGTACATGCTGATACAACTGTTGTTCATGCTGGTACAACTGTTGTTCATGCTGGTACAACTGTTGTACATGCTGGTACAACTGTTGTTCATGCTGGTACAACTATTGTACATGCTGGTACAACTGTTGTTCATGCTGGTACAACTATTGTACATGCTGGTACAACTGTTGTTCATGCTGGTACAACTATTGTACATGCTGGTACAACTGTTGTTCATGCTGGTACAACTATTGTACATGCTGGTACAACTGTTGTTCATGCTGGTACAACTATTGTACATGCTGGTACAACTGTTGTTCATGCTGGTACAACTATTGTACATGCTGGTACAACTGTTGTACATGCTGATACAACTGTTGTTCATGCTGGTACAACTGTTGTACATGCTGGTACAACTGTTGTTCATGCTGGTACAACTATTGTACATGCTGGTACAACTGTTGTTCATGCTGGGTACAACTGTTGTACATGCTGGTACAACTGTTGTACATGCTGATACAACTGTTGTTCATGCTGGTACAACTGTTGTTCATGCTGGTACAACTGTTGTACATGCTGATACAACTGTTGTTCATGCTGGTACAACTGTTGTACATGCTGATACAACTGTTGTACATGCTGATACAACTGTTGTTCATGCTGGTACAACTGTTGTTCATGCTGGGTACAACTGTTGTTCATGCTGGTACAACTGTTGTTCATGCTGGTACAACTGTTGTACATGCTGGTACAACTGTTGTACATGCTGGTACAACTGTTGTACATGCTGATACAACTGCTATTCATGTTGCTATTACTACTACTAATGATAATAATAACAAACAATAATAATTATAATTAATAATAAAAAATAATAACTAACAATAATATAAAATAATAATAATAATAATAATTATTGTGATAACATGACTTACAAATTTATTAAATAACTCTTGGTATCCATCTTGGTGTAGAGGGAGTAACTCGTGGTATCCATCTTGGTGTAGAGGGAGTAACTCTTGGTATCCATCTTGGTGTAGAGGGAGTAACTCGTGGTATCCATCTTAGTGTAGAGGGAGTAACTCTTGGTATCCATCTTGGTGTAGAGGGAGTAACTCGTTGTATCCATCTTGGTGTAGAGGGAGTAATTCGTGGTATCCATCTTGGTGTAGAGGGAGTAACTCTTGGTATCCATCTTGGTGTAGAGGGAGTAACTCTTGGTATCCATCTTGGTGTAGAGGGAGTAACTCGTGGTATCCATCTTGGTGTAGAGGGAGTAATTCGTGGTATCCATCTTGGTGTAGAGGGAGTAACTCTTGGTATCCATCTTGGTGTAGAGGGAGTAACTCTTGGATATCCTTGGTGTAGAGGGAGTAACTCTTGGTATCCATCTTGGTGTAGAGGGAGTAACTCTTGGTATCCATCTTGGTGTAGAGGGAGTAACTCTTGGTATCCATCTTGGTGTAGAGGGAGTAACTCTTGGTATCCATCTTGGTGTAGAGGGAGTAACTCTTGGTATCCATCTTGGTGTAGAGGGGAGTAACTCTTGGTATCCATCTTGGTGTAGAGGGAGTAACTCTTGGTATCCATCTTGGTGTAGAGGGAGTAACTCTTGGTATCCATCTTGGTGTAGAGGGAGTAACTCTTGGTATCCATCTTGGTGTAGAGGGAGTAACTCTTGGTATCCATCTTGGTGTAGAGGGAGTAACTCTTGGTATCCATCTTGGTGTAGAGGGAGTAACTCTTGGTATCCATCTTGGTGTAGAGGGAGTAACTCTTGGTATCCATCTTGGTGTAGAGGGAGTAACTCTTGGTATCCATCTTGGTGTAGAGGGAGTAACTCTTGGTATCCATCTTGGTGTAGAGGGAGTAACTCTTGGTATCCATCTTGGTGTAGAGGGAGTAACTCTTGGTATCCATCTTGGTGTAGAGGGAGTAACTCTTGGTATCCATCTTGGTGTAGAGGGAGTAACTCTTGGTATCCATCTTGGTGTAGAGGGAGTAACTCTTGGTATCCATCTTGGTGTAGAGGGAGTAACTCTTGGTATCCATCTTGGTGTAGAGGGAGTAACTCTTGGTATCCATCTTGGTGTAGAGGGAGTAACTCTTGGTATCCATCTTGGTGTAGAGGGAGTAACTCTTGGTATCCATCTTGGTGTAGAGGGAGTAACTCTTGGTATCCATCTTGGTGTAGAGGGAGTAACTCTTGGTATCCATCTTGGTGTAGAGGGAGTAACTCTTGGTATCCATCTTGGTGTAGAGGGAGTAACTCTTGGTATCCATCTTGGTGTAGAGGGAGTAACTCTTGGTATCCATCTTGGTGTAGAGGGAGTAACTCTTGGTATCCATCTTGGTGTAGAGGGAGTAACTCTTGGTATCCATCTTGGTGTAGAGGGAGTAACTCTTGGTATCCATCTTGGTGTAGAGGGAGTAACTCTTGGTATCCATCTTGGTGTAGAGGGAGTAACTCTTGGTATCCATCTTGGTGTAGAGGGAGTAACTCTTGGTATCCATCTTGGTGTAGAGGGAGTAACTCTTGGTATCCATCTTGGTGTAGAGGGAGTAACTCTTGGTATCCATCTTGGTGTAGAGGGAGTAACTCTTGGTATCCATCTTGGTGTAGAGGGAGTAACTCTTGGTATCCATCTTGGTGTAGAGGGAGTAACTCTTGGTATCCATCTTGGTGTAGAGGGAGTAACTCTTGGTATCCATCTTGGTGTAGAGGGAGTAACTCTTGGTATCCATCTTGGTGTAGAGGGAGTAACTCTTGGTATCCATCTTGGTGTAGAGGGAGTAACTCTTGGTATCCATCTTGGTGTAGAGGGAGTAACTCTTGGTATCCATCTTGGTGTAGAGGGAGTAACTCTTGGTATCCATCTTGGTGTAGAGGGAGTAACTCTTGGTATCCATCTTGGTGTAGAGGGAGTAACTCTTGGTATCCATCTTGGTGTAGAGGGAGTAACTCTTGGTATCCATCTTGGTGTAGAGGGAGTAACTCTTGGTATCCATCTTGGTGTAGAGGGAGTAACTCTTGGTATCCATCTTGGTGTAGAGGGAGTAACTCTTGGTATCCATCTTGGTGTAGAGGGAGTAACTCTTGGTATCCATCTTGGTGTTAGAGGGAGTAACTCTTGGTATCCATCTTGGTGTAGAGGGAGTAACTCTTGGTATCCATCTTGGTGTAGAGGGAGTAACTCTTGGTATCCATCTTGGTGTAGAGGGAGTAACTCTTGGTATCCATCTTGGTGTAGAGGGAGTAACTCTTGGTATCCATCTTGGTGTAGAGGGAGTAACTCTTGGTATCCATCTTGGTGTAGAGGGAGTAACTCTTGGTATCCATCTTGGTGTAGAGGGAGTAACTCTTGGTATCCATCTTGGTGTAGAGGGAGTAACTCTTGGTATCCATCTTGGTGTAGAGGGAGTAACTCTTGGTATCCATCTTGGTGTAGAGGGAGTAACTCTTGGTATCCATCTTGGTGTAGAGGGAGTAACTCGTGGTATCCATCTTGGTGTAGAGGGAGTAACTCTTGGTATCCATCTTGGTGTAGAGGGAGTAACTCTTGGTATCCATCTTGGTGTAGAGGGAGTAACTCTTGGTATCCATCTTGGTGTAGAGGGAGTAACTCTTGGTATCCATCTTGGTGTAGAGGGAGTAACTCTTGGTATCCATCTTGGTGTAGAGGGAGTAACTCTTGGTATCCATCTTGGTGTAGAGGGAGTAACTCTTGGTATCCATCTTGGTGTAGAGGGAGTAACTCTTGGTATCCATCTTGGTGTAGAGGGAGTGACTCGAGTGCCAGATATATTGAAATTTTAATTTTGCCACTTTACCACTAAACCTCAAATTCCTGGCGGATGTGGAAAACCAATTTAAACGGTCGACAGATATTTTTCTGACCAAAATGTTATCTCTCTCTCTCTCTCTCTCTCTCTTTCTCTCTTTCTCTCCCTCTCTCTCTTTCTCTCCCTCTCTCTCTTTCTTTTTTTTCTCTCTCTCTATCACAGACTTCCTTTATTTATCATTACATAACATATGACGAAATATTATTTCTGGTTCTGTTTAACTAGTTAATTTTGCTATGACGAAGGAGTTGGTAAAGGGAAGGAGGGAGGAAGGGAGGGAGGGAAGGAGGGAGGAGGGGAGGGAGGGAAGGAGGGAGGAAGGGAGGGAGGGAGGGAAGGAGGGAGGGAAGGAGGGAGAAAGGGAGGGACAGAGGGAATGGAAGAAGACATTGAAAAGAGGGAAAAAGGAAAAAAAATATAGTATAGAAGATTGGAAAAAACTGTGAATGTCGGAGGGAAGGGAGGGGGGGGGGGGAGATGGGAGGGTAGTGAGGAGAGGGAGTAGAGGGAAGGAGGGAGGGGAATGGAAGGGCGGGAACGGGGAGGGGGGAGATAGTGATAGTAAGAGATGGGATGGGGAGGAAGGAGGTATAATATGTAGGAAAGTGAAGCGGAAAGATAAATTAACAGTGAGAACGGTGGGGAATGGAAGAGAAAATAGGAAAAGTTAGGAAAATATTATGTAAAAACAGTAAGGTATGAGAAGGACAGGAATAAAGTTTGATGTGATAAAAGGGAAGAGGAAGAAGAGGAGAAGCAAGGAGGAGGATCACGAAGAGAAGAAAGAAGAGAAGGAAGAGGAGTAAGAAACGAAATAGGAGCAAGAACGGAGAAAGAAGGAAAGGAGATGGCAAGAAGAAAAGAAAGGGAGGAACAAAAGAAAAGATGAGCAAAAAGAAAAGGAAGAGAAGGAACAAGAAGAAAATCAAGACGGGGAGCAAAATGATTACGCAGAGGAGAAGGAGAGAAGAGGAAAGGAAGAGTAACATGTCAGTTTGCATGTGTTGTCTCACTTCACAGACACCTGTTCTTTCCGCACTCTCTCACACACTTTCCTCACCTCGTGCTCCTCCCCAACATATTCCCCCCTCCCTCCCCCTCCCCCCTCCTTCCCTCCCCGAGTGTCTGGCCAGGCCACTCAACACATCAACCACGGCTGGAAAACAACATATTTCTTCACGAAGGAAATTTCTCGTTTTTCATCCCCAACGCAGATTGTAAGGTTATTGGGTGATTTGTTAAGTTCTGGGGTGATTTGTTAAGCTCTGGAGTGATTTGTTAAGGGCTGATGTGATCTGTTAAGTGCTGGGGTGATTTGTTAAATTCTGGAGAGATTTGTTAAGGGTTGATGTGATTTGTTAAGTGCTGTGGTGATCTGTTAAATTCTGGAGTGATTTGTTAAGGGTTGATGTGATTTGTTAAGTGCTGGGGTGATTTGTTAAGTTCTGGAGTAATTTGTTAATTTCTTTGGTGACTTGTTAAGTTCTAGAGTGATCTACACCATAGCTTCCAATTTAAGATGTCCATTAAGCTATTAAGCTCTCCAGTGACCACAGAACCTCTTCCAACAGCTGTTAAGGTTCTGACCTGAACTACTGACAAGTTACACTGAGCCTGACTTGTCCATCTCCTGCAGGTCTCTCCATCTCTCTCACCTACTCAGCTGCTTTGAGATTCCTCTGTAAAAATAAAATAAAGAGCTGCATTTGTGGTTACAGTTGTGGTCCTGGCCAACCTTCCTAGTGGGAAGCATGGTTCAGTGGTTAACGCACTAGCCTGCTAATTTTAACAAGGTTAGTAACGCACTCAACTCACATCCGTGGTTTGATACCCGGTATGGGTGGAAACATTGAGGGCGTGTTTCCTTAAGACACCTGCTATCTATGTTCACCTAGCAGTAATTAGGTACCCGGGTTTTAGCAGACTGGTGTGGGTCGCATCCTGGGGACAAAATTAACCTAAGTTTCCCTGAAATGCTGCATAACAAGGAGTCTTTCTATACAGCACGTCACAGATGTCAGCTATGGTCTGTATAGGTTGTATCATACTTGTAGCAATCAAGATTATTATTACTCAGTGAGTAGATTTGTGTGTAAGTTTAGTACCGACTGGAACATCATTAATTAATTAACATTCATTAAGTGGTTGCATTTTGCCATCCGCTTCACGTATTCCTCTCGTTATGCTTCTGTCTGTTTATCATAATTTAATGCTCTGGCTCGTCTCTTCTCTCTTCCCCTGCTTCCCCTCCTTCTTCTCTCTGCCTCCAGCAGCACCTCAACTTTAGCTGCGGTAATCTCTCTCTTCAAGCCAGACCTCACGCCAGGTTAGGCAAACATGGGAGATAAAACCCACAAAGACTCTCTCTTCTCGGTATGACGATTGATGGAAGAGGAGATGAGAAGGAAGAGGAGAGAGGAAGAGGAGAGAGGAAGAGGAGAGAGGAAGAGGAGAGAGGAAGACTAGAGAGGAAGAGGGGGTGGAAAGGGGAAGGGGACGGGAGAAGGAAGTGAATGATGCATGAAAGATGTATATGGAGAACAGGTCGATGAAAAGGGGGAGGAGGAGGAGGAGAAAGAGGAAGAAGAATAAGAGAAAGAAGAGGAAGAGGAGGAAAAGCTTGTTCTACAATTTTTTTTCAGCAATCACGTGAACAAGAATTGAAAACTTGCAGGTAAAGCAGTAGCTGCTGCTGCTGCTGCTGCTGCTGCTGCTGCTGCTACTGCTGCTGCTGCTGCTGCTGCTGCTACTGCTGCTACTGCTGCTGCTACTGCTGCTGCTCTTGCCACTTCATCCGTCAGTGGTTAAACAAAAGACTCCCTTACGGGTCTCTGTGACGTATCTAAGGGCACGTGAAGATATGATAGTCACTGGCTTCTGTGTTAAGCCACAGCAAGGGCGACCGCTGGCTTACACAGAGTGCACCGAGAGAAGGATCTCCTGCAAGCAAAGGAACAGGTGCCAGCGGGAAGTGTACTATCCTAAAACTATAGAGGATA
>NC_069450.1:24542023-24562023 GCF_026875155.1 Cherax quadricarinatus
CGGTTATAACCACTATGAAGACCACCACCACCACCACTGCCACTATCACCACCACTACTACTACCACCACCACTACCACCACCACAACCATCTTCAATAATAACTTCCAATTTATCGCTTGAACGGCGGCATCTCCGCTAGTTACTACCAACGACTCGCTAAATATAGCTGACCTGACTTACCGCTGCATCTCACCACACCTCTGCGTGGACCATCCTCGTCTTCTTGTATTGCTCTCCCTTCCTCATGTTGCACTCCAGCTCTTGACTACTCCAGGGAGCATGTGTTTAACTACCTATTTAAAACAGGAATCGACCTTATCATCGTTGTCTTTTGTTTTATCTTATTAATAAATTAAGATCACAGTAGTTGGGGGAGTGATGTATGGTTTTATAAATGAGAGATATGGCTATGAGAAATCTGGGGTGAGGAAATGAGAAATGTGGGGGCGAGCCCTTGGTTCAGCCAGGGCTGCTGAAATAAGATCACAGTAAGAATCAGAGGGAATGGAAGAAACACAGAACACGAAGGATAGCAGACAGTAGGGAGACAGTAGGCAAGACGAGGGATAGCAGATAGCAGGGAGAGAGAGTCAGTAGACAACACAAGGGATAGCAGATAGCAGGGAGGGAGAGAGTAAGTAGGCAATACGATGGATAGCAGATAGCAGGGAGAGACTCAGCAGGCAACACGGAAGTTAGCAGATAGCAGGGAGAGAGTCAGCAGGCAACACGGAAGTTAGCAGATAATAGGGAGGGAGAGAGCCAGCTGAACACCGTGGGAAAGAAACTACCATAGTCTTCGTTCTTGAGTTCAAATGTATATATATATCATCTAAAGACTCATCGGGCATAACACCAGTCGATTTGTGGTTCAGAGGCGGAGTCATCCAGGAGCTTTAGCTCAATCCCCGTCAAAGTGAATAAACACACACACACACACACACACACACACACACACACACACACACACACACACACACACACACACACACACACACACACACACACATACGGGGGCCAGGAGCTAAGACTCGACCCCTGCAACCACAAATAGGTGAGTACACACACACACACACACAAGAAACGCAAGGGGGATATCCCTTACTCATCAAGGAGTGAATATTCGGGGAGACAATATTCAAGGACTGTGTGGATCTCACTGATTACACATGAAGAACGCTGATCAATGAAGCCTTCGCCGGGTTTGTGACTCTCACAATAAAGTCCACACAGGACACTGAAGTCCCAACTAAGACTAGGACAACAATAAGACAACTACAAATATCCTGGAGACCTGCTGAGACAACTACAAATATCTTGGAGACCTGCTGAGACAACTACAAATATCTTGGAGATCTGCTGAGACAACTACAAATATCTTGGAGACCTGCTGAGACAACTACAAATATCTTGGAGACCTGCTGAGAACTACAAATAGCCTGGAGACCTGCTGAGACAACTACAAATATCTTGGAGACCTGCTGAGACAACTACAAATATCTTGGAGACCTGCTGAGACAACTACAAATATCTTGGAGACCTGCTGAGAACTACAAATACCCTGGAGACCTGCTGAGACAACTACAAATACCCTGGAGACCTGCTGAGACAACTACAAATATCCTGGAGACCTGCTGAGACAACTACAAATACCCTGGAGACCTGCTGAGACAACTACAAATACCCTGGAGACCTGCTGAGACAACTACAAATACCCTGGAGACCTGCTGAGACAACTACAAATATCCTGGAGACCTGCTGAGACAACTACAAATACCCTGGAGACCTGCTGAGACAACTACAAATATCCTGGAGACCTGCTGAGACAACTACAAATACCCTGGAGACCTGCTGAGACAACTACAAATATCTTGGAGACCTGCTGAGACAACTACAAATATCTTGGAGACCTGCTGAGACAACTACAAATATCTTGGAGACCTGCTGAGACAACTACAAATATCTTGGAGACCTGCTGAGACAACTACAAATATCCTGGAGACCTGCTGAGACAACTACAAATATCTTGGAGACCTGCTGAGACAACTACAAATATCTTGGAGACCTGCTGAGACAACTACAAATATCTTGGAGACCTGCTGAGACAACTACAAATATCTTGGAGACCTGCTGAGACAACTACAAATATCTTGGAGACCTGCTGAGACAACTACAAATATCTTGGAGACCTGCTGAGACAACTACAAATATCTTGGAGACCTGCTGAGACAACTACAAATATCTTGGAGACCTGCTGAGACAACTACAAATATCCTGGAGACCTGCTGAGACAACTACAAATATCTTGGAGACCTGCTGAGACAACTACAAATATCTTGGAGACCTGCTGAGACAACTACAAATATCTTGGAGACCTGCTGAGACAACTACAAATATCCTGGAGACCTGCTGAGACAACTACAAATATCCTGGAGACCTGCTGAGACAACTACAAATATCTTGGAGACCTGCTGAGACAGGAGAGCCATGATACAGACCTTTTATTGTATTTCCACCATTAAGATACCTATAAAAAAGAGTAGGCAAGGGAGTGCTTCGTGAGAAACCTCATTAAGGAAAACTCGAGAGTGAGAGGAGGTTAGAAGCCGAGCAACACTGCACTATGCTACAACGTCTTAGATAAAAAAAAATATTGAAAACAAAGTCCCACTAACATGAAGCCTGGACCACATACCCACGTACTGCTATATAATGTGGAGGCCTGGCTGCCATAAGACATTTCCTGCATCGATGTTACCGAACGGAGGATAGAGCCTTCACAACTGGCGTTGAATAAAAAGAGAATACGATAAGATACGTAGACTGAGACAGTTAGGTATATTTATTGCCGAAACGTTTCGTCTGCGCGGTGGGCTGTAGAAGCCAACCGTGTAGGCGAAACGTTTCAACAATGAAGATGAGCAACTGTAACACCTGTGTCTTACTCATCAGTACAAGAGATCAGTCTAAGAGTAAATAGGTACATGTTAGTCGACTGTTGGGGCGGCATCCTGGGGGGGGTTTGATAGTATGTCTTAGACAGGGCTGGGCTGTGAAGTGAGCTGAAGTAAGATAACAGCTGTGTAAAAAAAGAGATCAGACCAAGACATCTATCCAAAACAACAGTCCAAGACAACAGTCCAAGACAACAGTCCAAGAGAGAGGCGAGAGACCATGAATCTTATGGCTTCAAGAGTTGAAGAGAGAAACATGGAAGATAGGGGAGTAATATCAGGGTGTGTATGGGAGGAATATCCCCCAGGCATGCAGTATGCCTGAGTGGGGGGTTGGGATTATGGAAGTATAAGAGCATTCCTCAGAAACATGAGTGGGCCACCCGGGTAGTAGGCGGTGAAAAATTATGCAATTTTCCTCTTTTAGAGGCCAAGAAATGATGAGAACGCCAAAGGAACTGGTCCCACCCAGGAGATGAATCCTCCACATCCTTCCACATCCACTCCAACTCGTTCCTCCAGCACTCCACCCTACGTTCTACAGCACTCTACAGTCACCACTCAGTGACCTCTCAGTGCACCTCAGTGCACCTCTCCTACCAACGGTTTATAAGCTCCTTCTCAGCACGTATGCCGTATTCTATTCAAGATTGATGGACTGACCACATCGACTCAAGGTTGAGGGACTGATTACCTCATTCTCCTCCTGTTCTTCAAGATTCTCCTTTGTGTGGACTGATGAAGCCACTGTGTGGCGAAACGTTTCCTCAATAAAGATACCCAAGAGTTGCACATGTGTCTAATTTATCGACCTCTTTCTACCTTTCTACGTCCCTCTGTCTCTCTGTAATGGTCACACAGCGCCTGGGGAATGAGAGGCGTTCAACATCGACCCAACGGAGATTTAACTAAGTCCAGTTCCTTGGATCAAGAGCCCCTCCTCGCATCAAGGGACCTTCAAGAATGAAGGTATTACCCAAAAACTTTGTTCCACAGAAAACACAAGAACTAAGCAAGGCGTATGTAAGGAACTGTTCCTTTCTAGGATGAACAAGGCTGAGAACTCAAACATTATATATATAATATATATATATATATATATATATATATATATATATATATATATATATATATATATATATATATATATATATATATATATATATATATATATATATAGTGTCAACATATTCTTGCATTATTTACTGAAGTTCCGTACAACACGGGTACACAGTATATACTCCGAGAGGCGTATACTTGTGTATATAAATTGAGAGGTGCATATCTGTGTATGTACAGTAAGAGGTGCATATTTCTATGTATATGTACTAACAGGTGTATATCTCTGTCTACAACGAGAGGTGTATATACACTGAAAGGTACATGTATACCTTACTGTGTAAACTCACAGCTTAGCCCCTGTTTCTTTAAGACAATCTTGACTTTCGTCTGCAGCTGAATTTCAACTATAATGCTGACCCAAAGGAGAGAGAGAGTAGCTCCAATTCCCTGCATGAAAAGCCTCTCAGCAGCATCAAGGTGCTTCAGTAGAAAGGACTGCTAGTGAGAAGACGATCCATGATCCATCAGTCTGATACACCCACCCACATACACACACATACACACACACACACACACACACACACACACACACACACACGGGGAGAGGCAGGAGCTGTGGATCGACCCCTGCAACCACAACTAGGTGAGTACAAACACACAAAGATTATCCTCATTTGCGCATGTGCAAACACAGCAATTTGCAATTCAGAATAATGCATGCTTGTTTTACGGCCAGTTCTTCGTCAGATCCTATAAAATCTTGACTGTTTTGTTTTAGAGAGCTGAGCACCTCAGTGCTCAAGAAGAGCGCTCAGCACCTCAGTGCTCAAGAAGAGAGCTCAGCACCTCAGTGCTCAAGAAGAGCGCTCAGCACCTCAGTGCTCAAGAAGAGCGCTCAGCACCTCAGTGCTCAAGAAGAGCACTCAGCACCTCAGTGCTCAAGAAGAGAGCTCAGCACCTCAGTGCTCAAGAAGAGCGCTCAGCACCTCAGTGCTCAAGAAGAGAGCTCAGCACCTCAGTGCTCAAGAAGAGAGCTCAGCACCTCAGTGCTCAAGAAGAGCGCTCAGCACCTCAGTGCTCAAGAAGAGCACTCAGCACCTCAGTGCTCAAGAAGAGAGCTCAGCACCTCAGTGCTCAAGAAGAGCACTCAGCACCTCAGTGCTCAAGAAGAGAGCTCAGCACCTCAGTGCTCAAGAAGAGAGCTCAGCACCTCAGTGCTCAAGAAGAGAGCTCAGCACCTCAGTGCTCAAGAAGAGCGCTCAGCACCTCAGTGCTCATGAAGAGAGCTCAGCACCTCAGTGCTCAAGAAGAGCGCTCAGCACCTCAGTGCTCAAGAAGAGAGCTCAGCACCTCAGTGCTCAAGAAGAGCACTCAGCACCTCAGTGCTCAAGAAGAGCGCTCAGCACCTCAGTGCTCAAGAAGAGCACTCAGCACCTCAGTGCTCAAGAAGAGCGCTCAGCACCTCAGTGCTCAAGAAGAGCACTCAGCACCTCAGTGCTCAAGAAGAGAGCTCAGCACCTCAGTGCTCAAGAAGAGAGCTCAGCACCTCAGTGCTCAAGAAGAGCACTCAGCACCTCAGTGCTCAAGAAGAGCGCTCAGCACCTCAGTGCTCAAGAAGAGAGCTCAGCACCTCAGTGCTCAAGAAGAGCGCTCAGCACCTCAGTGCTCAAGAAGAGCACTCAGCACCTCAGTGCTCAAGAAGAGCACTCAGCACCTCAGTGCTCAAGAAGAGCGCTCAGCACCTCAGTGCTCAAGAAGAGCGCTGAGCACCTCAGTGCTCAAGAAGAGCGCTCAGCACCTCAGTGCTCAAGAAGAGCGCTCAGCACCTCAGTGCTCAAGAAGAGCACTCAGCACCTCAGTGCTCAAGAAGAGAGCTCAGCACCTCAGTGCTCAAGAAGAGAGCTCAGCACCTCAGTGCTCAAGAAGAGAGCTCAGCACCTCAGTGCTCAAGAAGAGCACTCAGCACCTCAGTGCTCAAGAAGAGCACTCAGCACCTCAGTGCTCAAGAAGAGAGCTCAGCACCTCAGTGCTCAAGAAGAGAGCTCAGCACCTCAGTGCTCAAGAAGAGAGCTCAGCGCCTCAGTGCTCAAGAAGAGAGCTCAGCACCTCAGTGCTCAAGAAGAGAGCTCAGAACCTCAGTGCTCAAGAAGAGAGCTCAGCACCTCAGTGCTCAAGAAGAGAGCTCAGCACCTCAGTGCTCAAGAAGAGCACTCAGCACCTCAGTGCTCAAGAAGAGAGCTCAGCACCTCAGTGCTCAAGAAGAGCACTCAGCACCTCAGTGCTCAAGAAGAGAACTCAGCACCTCAGTGCTCAAGAAGAGAGCTCAGCACCTCAGTGCTCAAGAAGAGAGCTCAGCACCTCAGTGCTCAAGAAGAGAGCTCAGCACCTCAGTGCTCAAGAAGAGAGCTCAGAACCTCAGTGCTCAAGAAGAGAGCTCAGCACCTCAGTGCTCAAGAAGAGCGCTCAGCACCTCAGTGCTCAAGAAGAGCTTCAGCACCTCAGTGCTCAAGGCGTAAGATAGAAAATATATCAACTTTACTGAGGTAGCCGGCGGCAGGCTCGCTCTTAAGCTATCCGAGAAATGTCTTTACACTCTCTCCTGCAGTCCTAAATTTTTACACACCCACACACACACACACACACACACACACACACACACACACACACACACACACACACACACACATACATACACACACAGTTTCACACGAACCAATACATTCCACAAAGGAATTCGTGAGAGGGTGGTCAACACACCATCAACACTACACTTAGCTTGTACTAGAAGAAATACTACATCTAGCATTAGCTAGGAGACAAAATACTAGAGAATAGTCGGTCCACAAGACAGACAGCGATAGATGCGTGGTTATGTGAGCAAGGAACATCAGGGTCTACCTACCTTCCAGGGATCAACGCCCCCGCGGCCCGGTCCATGACCAGGCCTCCCGGTGGATCAGGGTGAGAATGAAGTGTGTCAGGGTGAGAGTGTCAGGGTGAGTATGTCATGGTGATAGTGACAGAGTGACAGGGTGAGAGTGACAGGGTGAGAGTGACAGGGTGAGAGTGACAGGGTGAGAGTGTCAGGGTGAGTATGTCATGGTGATAGTGACAGAGTGACAGGGTGAGAGTGACAGGGTGAGAGTGACAGGGTGAGAGTGACAGGGTGAGAGTGGTAGGGTGAGAATGAGTATATTAGCGTGAGTATAACGAGCATGTCTGAGAGTAAAGTGAGAGTGAGGTGTCAGAATGCGTGTGTGTGTGTGTGTGTGTGTGTGTGTGTGTGTGTGTGTCACGAGGTACTCACCCCAAGTAATAACTCCACGGTCACGCCTTGAAGCATTTAACTTACCAGACGATATTTGCCGCCTTGCATGACACACCCTACTTAAATTGTACTCTCTCTCTCTCTCTCTCTCTCTCTCTCTCTCTCTCTCTCTCTGTCCCTCTCTCTCTCTCTCTCGCTCTCTCGCTCTCTCGCTCGCTCTCTCACACACATACTGCTCAATATATCTTTCTAGCGGGTAAAAGTGAGTGTACTCACCTATATGCGGTAGCAGGTCGAGTCACAGTTCCTAGCCTCGCTTCTTCGCTGTGTGTGTGTGTGTGTGTGTGTGTGTGTGTGTACTCACCTTCCTGTGAGTTAGTCTCGGGTCTTGGTCCCTCCCACCTTCCAACCATACACGACCAGTGGCATCAGTTCCCTTCCCCGTCAGTCTTGTCGTACCTATCCTTAAATCTGTGTATGGACGTTGTTTCCACACTTCTTGACGTTTCCCCGCCTAATTCCCTCCCTAGAGGTATTTTTCACGTTGTTTTCCTGTCTTCCTTGGCCCCTTCCCTAATTCACCGTCTTCTAGTAGATTAGCTTACTCAACTCCGGACTAGTTTCGTTGGAAACCTTTTGACTATCTCGTCTTCTGGTTACATTCAAACAGGTGAGAGTTACCCTGCTTTTCCTAGGATCAAACCTCATTAACTGCCCCTTCCCTTAAGCGTTTAGCGCTTTTCCAGTGAATATAATATTGGAATCCTCTAGGCTGGCTCCCAGTCTGTACTCCATTACCGGTATTCTTCCTCCTTTCCCAACCAGTCCAGTAGAATGTCAAAGTTGTATATTAATATGTTCCCATTTTATCCCTATTTTTTAGTTTCTCGCGACTGCCTATTTTGTATCTCCTTAACTTCCACCTATCTTGTACATAATTTTTGCCTATTTTGTAGTATCTCCCTAATTTGTAGTATCTCGGTAATTTGTAGTTTCTCCATATTTTGTCGTCTCTATCTTCACTATTCATGCTCGTCACGCTCCCTGGCCCTGACGTACACACACACACACACACACACACACACACACACACACACACACACGCACACACACACACACACACACACACACACACACACACACAGACAAGAAGAGGTATGACAAAGCTCACGGAGCAGGAAGAGTGACCTAGTAGCGGCCAGTAAAGAGGCGGGGGCCAGGAGCTATGATTCGACCCCTGCAACTACAACTAGGTGAGTACACACACACACACTGATGACCACAATTACTCAGTCACCACTACCAATACCACTGTTTCTACATTCAATACTACCACCAATACTATCACTACTACCACCACCACTACTACTAACACCACCACCACCACCACCACCAATGCCACTACCACTACAACTACCATCATCACCACCAACTTAAAGGCGCCAGCCGACCTTTACTCTCCGTATGTGACGTAAACTCTCTATCGATTTTCCAGCTCCCGTAGTAGTGGCTCCGGGGAGGGGAGGGGAGGGGAGGGGTTGAGAGGAGAGGAGGGGAAGTGAGGATGGGTACGGAGAAAGTGGGTAATGAGGGAGGATGGGAGGAGGAGAAGATAGGGATGGAGGAACGAGGGGAGGGGGTGATTGGAAGGGAGGGAGGGAGGAAGGGGGGAGGTAGGGAGGAGGTGAGGGGAGGGGAAAGAGGGGATTACTTTTAGATTACCCGCAGAAAATTCCGGAGGGGGTCACCGTCCCCCGCGGCCTAGTTCCAGACCAGACCTCCCAGGTGACGGCCTGACCAATCAGCATGCTGGTGCTGGCCGCAAGAAGGCTAAAGTAAGCACCGTTGCCTGGCTCGTCAGCACCTGACTTAAGGCACTTAAGTTTCCTTTTATGTATGAAAGGTAATTCCCTTTATGCATGAAGGGTCTTGGAAAGTCTTGGTCCCTTTACACTTACTGCTATATCTTTCACTGTACTCGCAGCATACCTGCTGTTCACTGGGCGCATTTTTTACCGTCTTTTAAGCCACTTGCTTTTATAATCAGTGACATCGGTGAGTTGACCTGGAAAAAAAAAGATCTCCAGAATTCCCCATGTATAAACTGTGATGCATTTTTCTCGCCTACATATCAGGGAGTACCGATGGAGGGACTTTAGGCTTTCTCAGTAACCATTTATTTAAGTCTAGAGAGAAAAAGTGACTTGAAGAGGATCATTTGCTTGGCATCTCTAGTTTTGAAAGTTCAAGTTATCCAAGAATTTTCCTGGTTGTTATGATAACACCGATGTTATCCTCGACATGATCATACCTCTTACGTTATTCTTCCGCTTAGAATTTGATTAGTACTCGTTCCAGTTTTTATGTCCTCAACTTTTCCACGATGGAGCAACTGAAATTTATCCTCAGTGAACATCATACTGCTTTCTACGACCCATTGCAAGATCTAGTTTATATCAGCTTGGAGATAATCTGTGTCCTCAGTACATATCACTATCGTACAAATTCAAGTATCGTCTACAAAGAAACATACAGTGATATGATTTACGTTTATGTAGAGTATGAGAATGAGAAAGAATTGGGGCCAGTACTGTGCCTTGAGGAACAGAGCTCAATCACTGTAGCATTTCCTAGCTTTATTTGCCAACAAGATCTATCTATCCACTTTTCCAGTTATTCCTTTTTCACACATTTTGTGCGCTATTACACCACCAAAGTCGCACTTGTCGGAGGCTTTTGCAAAGTCCGCGTACACAACATCTGCATGTTGTCTGTCCTACAGTGCACCCAAGACCACGTGGTAACGGCCCAGTCTTGTGAGAGGCAGGAAGGACCTGCTCTAAACCCACGCTGCCCTGGCTTGTACAAATGTTGCAAGTCCCTCTTTAGCAATCTTGCTAAAGAACGTCAATGTTATCGGTCAATATATTTTTGGGACTGCTTTACCGCCACCTCTGTAGAGTAGGGTTATACCCGTGTGATGTTAAGTGACTGTGTGAGTTGGGGAAAGTGGGTGGAGAGGGGTGGAAGGAGAGGGAACTGCTAATCGTGGTGATGCTGGTGGTGATTGTGACGACTGTGGTAACAGTTGTGATTGTGGTAGTACGGTGGTAGTGATTTCAAACAAAATGTATCAAATATATATATATATATATATATATATATATATATATATATATATATATATATATATATATATATATATATATATATATAATAAAATCTGAAATAAAGATGAAAACGAGAAACAACAGATTGAGAAAATGGAAGGAAAGGACGAGAAAAGGGGAGATGGACGGAAGAACAGGAAAGATGAAGATGGAAGGGAAACAACTAACGAGAAGGTATGGAAAAATGATTTACAGCAATGGACAGAAAGGTAGAGAGAGAGAGAGAGGAGAGAGAGAGGGAGAGAGAGAGAGAGAGAGAGAGAGAGAGAGAGAGAGAGAAGAGAGAGAGAGAGAGAGAGAGGAGAGAGAGGAGTGAATGCAATTTCATATTCTAGCCTCAAAACACATTATGTAAAGTGAACACACACACATAAAATACAATATTATATATATATATATATATATATATATATATATATTATAATTATATATATATATATATATATAATATATATATATATATAATGACTTGCACTGATGGTCTTTTCAGTGGTTAGGAACTCTGATGGACTTAGGGCATGAAGCTGCCCAGCTCAGGACCACTCCTGGCATTTATAAGTGGGCTCCAAGTTAATTTATTATGTTCTCTCTCTCTCTCTCTCTCTCTCTCCTCTCTCTCTCTCTCTCTTCAGTGGCGAGGAGAGTGGAGAGAAGATAATGGTGTGGAGGGAGGGGGGAGGGGGGAAGTGGAGGCTGGGTGTCTGCAGATAATTAAGAGCTTTAGGGATACATCTTGCAAACAGAAGCACTCTCTGTCTCCTGTCTGAGGAGAAGGTAGGGGCGGCAGGAAGGCAGGCAGAGGCAGCAGAAAGGGGCACCAGGAAGGCAGGCAGGGGCGTCAGTAGGGGATCAGGGGTGGAAAGCAAGCGAGCAGGTAGGCAGTCAAGCAAGCAAACAGGCAGACAGGCAGGAGAGTGTGTCTGTGTCTGTGTTACCTCCATCACTCTTCACCTACAATATTGCATCAGCAGCCTCCTGTATTTCAGTGTTGCAAGCCAAGCGTTCTTCAACACTGGGATTACGTACATTTGTACTAGCCAATGAAATCTGCAGGTTTCATCACTGTGTATTTCAACTCCTATCAGCCTTGGCTTTAAATGCTCATTTGACGTTACAAATTACGCCACCTACTGGGAACGCTTCAAGAGAGCCATTAATTAAGGCCTGCGCGTCACCTATAACAATTATTATACATACTAATGTAATACATTTATGACCGATATCCAGGTAACAGCTGCAGTAACAACCTGCTTGATCAGGCCTTGATTCCCTTTGGAAAAATGGAAGAAACAGAAGCCTGAAACGGGTCACAGGATAAGCTATACTAGCCAGGTTTCTCTCTTGATTGCCTGCTCAACCAGGCTGTTCCTGTTGGCAGCTCGCTGGCCCACACAGCTTGGTTGATCTGGCACTCGGCAGAGATGGCAGTATAGGTGTTCCGGCAATATTTCTAATTGATGGTAGAAGAGCGAAATGTCTTGACTAAGGGATGTTGATACAATGTTTTCTTACTATGCTCTTGACGTTCCTGCTTTTCACTGGGTCTGCTCTACACTGCCTCCTCTATATTACAGGTAGTAACGAATACACAGGGATACTTAGAAGTACACAACATAAACACAGGCATTACACATCACCCACACAGGCAGTACACAACACACATACAGGCAGTACACAACATACATACAGGCAGTACACAACACACATACAGGCAGTAACAACACACTATACAGCATGTTCATACTACTCCATACATGGTCAGTACACAACACACATACAGGCAGTACAAACACATACAGAATACACAACAAAACAAGCATAACATAACCCACACATGCGGTACACAACACACAACAGGCAGTACACAAAACCAACAGGCGTACACAACACACACAAGGCAGTACACAACACACACACAGCAGTACACAACACACATCAGGCGGTACACAACACACACAAAGCAGTACACAACATAAAACGGGCAGAACACAACACACACAAAGCAATATCACTAACACCCCGCTAATATACACGTCAAAAACCCACAACAGGAGACAACCTTAGAGAAAACACACACAAGCGTACATAATCCCCTGGCACAACCACCTAAACAAAACAGGCAGAGACGGAGAAACAGAAAGAGTTACTCCCCTGATTTTGTCTTTACCCTGGAAAAGGGAAAGGGACAAGATTAGAGAAAGAAGTACTTCTCGTTCTTATTCCCTGGATAAATCAAGGGAAAGAGAGCGGAGAAAAGAGGGAGAGAGTACTTCCTGTTTGTCCTTCCCTTGGACCAGGATTTTTGGAGGAAGATTTTGAGAAATAGAAGAAGTACTGGTATTTGGGAAAAAATGGGATAAGAAAGAATGGGAAGTAAAAAAGGGAAAAAAGGTAAGAAGTACTCGTTTTATTTCCCTTCTTCCAGTATTCTTTCCTCTCTTCTTCTCTTTTACTCTTTCACTATTAATTCTACAATCAAGTCAATGATAGCAACATGAATATTACACACATAGGAATCAAAAAAAAAAGGTAAGAAAACTTTTTAACTTCTTTAAAAGTATTTACTCTCTCCCCTCTTTCCTATCTAACCTATTCCCTTCCAGTCCTCCCTCCCCTCCAGCTCCTCCCACCATTTACAACAAAGCTTCACAACCAACCCAGTGTTTACACACCATTTACTCCCCCGTTTAACCACCGTTACACCACATGTGTTACACCCCAGTTACACCACAGTGTTACACCACCAGTTACACCACCAGTGTTACACCACCAGTTACACCACCAGTGTTACACCACCAGTTACACCACCAGTGTTACACCACCAGTTACACCACCAGTGTTACACTACCAATGTTACACCACCAGTGTTACACCACCAGTGTTACACTACCAGTGTTACACCACCAGTGTTACACCACCAGTGTTACACCACCAGTGTTACACCACCAGTGTTACACCACCAGTTACACCACCAGTGTTACACCACCAGTGTTACACCACCAGTGTTACACTACCAGTGTTACACCACCAGTGTTACACCACCAGTGTTACCCCACCAGTGTTACACCACCAGTGTTACACCACCAGTGTTACACCACCAGTGTTACACTACCAGTGTTACACCACCAGTGTTACACCACCAGTGTTACACTACCAGTGTTACACCACCAGTGTTACACCACCAGTGTTACACCACCAGTGTTACACCACCAGTGTTACACCACCAGTGTTACACCACCAGTGTTACACCACCAGTGTTACACCACCAGTGTACACCACCAGTGTTACACACCAGTGTTACACCACCAGTGTTACACTACCAGTGTTACACCACCAGTGTTACACCACCAGTGTTACACCTCACCAGTGTTACACCACCAGTGTTACACCACCAGTTACACCACCAGTGTTACACCACCAGTGTTACACCACCAGTGTTACACCACCAGTGTTACACCACCAGTGTTACACCACCAGTGTTACACCACCAGTGTTACACCACCAGTTACACCACCAGTGTTACACCACCAGTGTTACACCACCAGTGTTACACCACCAGTTACACCACCAGTGTTACACCACCAGTGTTACACCACCAGTGTTACACTACCAGTGTTACACCACCATGTTACACCACCATGTTACACCACCAGTGTTACACCACCAGTGTTACACTACCAGTGTTACACTACCAGTGTTACACCACCAGTGTTACACCACCAGTGTTACACCACCAGTGTTACACCACCAGTGTTACACCACCAGTGTTACACCACCAGTGTTACACCACCAGTGTTACACCACCAGTGTTACACCACCAGTGTTACACCACCAGTTTTACACCACCAGTGTTACACCACCAGTGTTACACCACCAGTGTTACACCACCAGTGTTACACACCAGTGTTACACCACCAGTGTTACAACCACCAGTGTTACACTACCAGTGTTACACCACCAGTGTTACACCACCAGTGTTACACCACCAGTGTTACACCACCAGTGTTACCCCACCAGTGTTCCCACCACCAGTGTTACACACCAGTGTTACACTACCAGTGTTACACCACCAGTGTTACACCACCAGTGTTACACCACCAGTGTTACACTACCAGTGTTACCCCACCAGTGTTACACCACCAGTGTTACACCACCAGTGTTACACCACCAGTGTTACACTACCAGTGTTACACCACCAGTGTTACACACATTACCAGTGTTACACCACCAGTGTTACACCTACCAGTGTTACACACCAGTGTTACACTACCAGTGTACACCACCCCAAGTGTTACACACCACCAGTGTTACACTACCAGTGTTACACCACCAGTGTTACACTACCAGTGTTACACCACCAGTGTTACACCTACCAGTGTTACACCACCATGTTACACCACCAGTGTTACACCACCAGTTTACACCACCAGTGTTACACCACCAGTGTTACACCACCAGTGTTACACCACCAGTGTTACACTACCAGTGTTACACCACCAGTGTTACACCACCAGTGTTACACCACCAGTGTTACACCACCAGTGTTACACCACCAGTGTTACACCACCAGTGTTACACTACCAGTGTTACACTACCAGTGTTACAACACCACCAGTGTTACACCACCAGTGTTACACCACCAGTGTTACACCACCAGTGTTACACCAACAGTGTTACACCACCAGTGTTACACCACCAGTGTTACACCACCAGTGTTACACTACCAGTGTTACACAACCCGTGTTACACCACCAGTGTTACACCACCAGTGTTACACCACCAGTGTTACACCACCAGTTACACCACCAGTGTTACACTACCAGTGTTACACCACCAGTGTTACACCACCAGTGTTACACCACCAGTTACACCACCAGTGTTACACTACCAGTGTTACACCACCAGTGTTACACCACCAGTGTTACACCACCAGTGTTACACCACCAGTGTTACACTACCAGTGTTACACCACCAGTGTTACACTACCAGTGTTACACCAGTGTTACACCACCAGTGTTACACCACCAGTGTTACACAACCAGTGTTACACAACCAGTGTTACACCACCAGTGTTACACCACCAGTGTTACACAACCAGTGTTACACCACCAGTGTTACACCACCAGTGTTACACCACCAGTGTTACACCACCAGTGTTACACCACCAGTGTTACACCACCAGTGTTACACCACCAGTGTTACACTACCAGTGTTACACCACCAGTGTTACACCACCAGTGTTACACCACCAGTGTTACACCACCAGTGTTACACCACCAGTGTTACACCACCAGTGTTACACCACCAGTGTTACACTACCAGTGTTACACCAGTGTTACACCACCAGTGTTACACCACCAGTGTTACACAACCAGTGTTACACCACCAGTGTTACACCACCAGTGTTACACCACCAGTGTTACACCACCAGTGTTTACACCACCAGTGTTACAACCACCAGTGTTACACAACCAGTGTTACACCACCAGTGTTACACCACCAGTGTTACACAACCAGTGTTACACCACCAGTGTTACACCACCAGTGTTACACCACCAGTGTTACACCACCAGTGTTACACCACCAGTGTTACACTACCAGTGTTACACAACCATTTGTTACACCACCAGTGTTACACCACCAGTGTTACACCACCAGTGTTACACCACCAGTGTTACACCACCAGTGTTACACTACAAGTGTTACACCACCAGTGTTACACCACCAGTGTTACACTACCAGTGTTACACCACCAGTGTTACACCACCAGTGTTAACACCACCAGTGTTACACCACCAGTGTTACACCACCAGTGTTACACCACCAGTGTTACACCACCAGTGTTACACCACCAGTGTTACACCACCAGTGTTACACCACCAGTGTTACACTACAAGTGTTACACCACCAGTGTTACACCACCAGTGTTACACCACCAGTGTTACACCACCAGTGTTACACCACCAGTGTTACACCACCAGTGTTACACTACAAGTGTTACACCACCAGTGTTACACCACCAGTGTTACACTACCAGTGTTACACCACCAGTGTTACACTACCAGTGTTACACAACCAGTGTTACACCACCAGTGTTACACCACCAGTGTTACACCACCAGTGTTACACCACCAGTGTTACACCACCAGTGTTACACCACCAGTGTTACACTACAAGTGTTACACCACCAGTGTTACACCACCAGTGTTACACTACCAGTGTTACACCACCAGTGTTACACCACCAGTGTTACACCACCAGTGTTACACCACCAGTGTTACACCACCAGTGTTACACCACCAGTGTTACACCACCAGTGTTACACTACCAGTGTTACACCACCAGTGTTACACCACCAGTGTTACACCACCAGTGTTACACCACCAGTGTTACACCACCAGTGTTACACCACCAGTGTTACACCACCAGTTTACACCACCAGTGTTACACTACAAGTGTTACACCACCAGTGTTACACCACCAGTGTTACACTACCAGTGTTACACTACCAGTGTTACACCACCAGTGTTACACCACCAGTGTCACACCACCAGTGTTACACCACCAGTGTTACATTACAAGTGTTACACCACCAGTGTTACACCACCAGTGTTACACTACCAGTGTTACACCACCAGTGTTACGCCACCAGTGTTACACCACCAGTGTTACACTACAAGTGTTACACCACCAGTGTTACACCACCAGTGTTACACTACCAGTGTTACACCACCAGTGTTACACTACAAGTGTTACACCACCAGTGTTACACCACCAGTGTTACACTACCAGTGTTACACCACCAGTGTTACACCACCAGTGTTACACTACCAGTGTTACACCACCAGTGTTACACCACCACTGTTACACCACCAGTGTTACACTACCAGTGTTACACCACCAGTGTTACGCCACCAGTGTTACACCACCAGTGTTACACTACAAGTGTTACACCACCAGTGTTACACTACAAGTGTTACACCACCAGTGTTACACTACAAGTGTTACACCACCAGTGTTACACCACCAGTGTTACACCACCAGTGTTACACCACCAGTGTTACACTACCAGTGTTACACCACCAGTGTTACACCACCAGTGTTACACCACCAGTGTTACACCACCAGTGTTACACTACAAGTGTTACACCACCAGTGTTACACTACAAGTGTTACACCACCAGTGTTACACCACCAGTGTTACACTACCAGTGTTACACCACCAGTGTTACACCACCAGTGTTACACCACCAGTGTTACACTACCAGTGTTACACCACCAGTGTTACATCACCAGTGTTACACCACCAGTGTCACACTACCAGTGTCACACTACCAGTGTCATACTACCAGTGTCACACTTCCAGTGTCACACTACCAGTGTCACACCAGTGTGACACTACCAGTGTGACACTACCAGTGTCACACTACCAGTGTCACACTACCAGTGTCACACTACCAGTGTCATACTACCAGTGTCACACTACCAGTGTCACACTACCAGTGTCACACTACCAGTGTCACACTACCAGTGTCACACTACCAGTGTCATACTACCAGTGTCACACTACCAGTGTCACACTACCAGTGTCACACTACCAGTGTCACACTACCAGTGTCACACTACCAGTGTCATACTACCAGTGTCACACTACCAGTGTCACACTACCAGTGTCACACTACCAGTGTCATACTACCAGTGTCATACTACCAGTGTCACACTACCAGTGTCACACTACCAGTGTCATACTACCAGTGTCACACTACCAGTGTCACACTACCAGTGTCACACTAATTAATCATCTTACAACGTCAATACATCTCTTAAATCCGTTTCCTGAAAGGATTAAATTCTTTCCGGGATTACATTCTCGTTTCAAGGATTACATTTCCCTGAAAGGATTACATTCCTTTCAAGGATTACATTTCCCTGAAAGGATTACATTCCTTTCAAGGATTACATTTCCCTGAAAGGATTACATTCCTTTCAAGGATTACATTTCCCTGAAAGGATTCCATTCCTTTCAAGGATTACATTTCCCTGAAAGGATTCCATTCCTTTCAAGGATTACATTTCCATGAAAGGATTACATTCCTTTCAAGGATTACATTTCCTTCAAATATTACATTTCCCTTCAAGAAATATATTTTCAAATTACAAACTCTGTTTTTCCCCTGAGCGTCACTAGAGTGACAGTCAAAATAGGTGCCAGTCACAAGGGTGCCAGTCACAAGGGTGTCAGTCACAAGGGTGTCAGTCACAAGGGTGCCACTCACAAGGGGTGGACAGTCACAATGGTGCCAGTCACAAGGGTGCCAGTCACAAGGGTGACAGTCACAATGGTGCCAGTCACAAGGGTGCCACTCACAAGGGTGACAGTCACAATGGTGCCAGTCACAAGGGTGCCACTCACAAGGGTGACAGTCACAATGGTGCCAGTCACAAGGGTGCCAGTCACAAGAGTGGCAGGCACAAGGGTGCCAGTTACAAGGGTGTCAGTCACAAGGGTGTCAGTCACAAGGGTGCCACTCACAAGGGTGACAGTCACAATGGTGCCAGTCACAAGGGTGCCAGTCACAAGGGTGCCAGTCACAAGGGTGTCAGTCACAAGGGTGTCAGTCACAAGGGTGTCAGTCACAAGGGTGCCAGTCACAAGGGTGACAGTCACAAGGGTGCCAGTCACAATGGTGCCAGTCACAAGGGTGCCAGTCACAAGGGTGCCAGTCACAAGGGTGCCAGTCACAAGGGGTGCAGTCACAAGGGTGTCAGTCACAAGGGTGCCAGTCACAAGGGTGCCAGTCACAAGGGTGCCAGTCACAAGGGTGCCAGTCACAAGGGTGTCAGTCACATGGGTGCCAGTCACAAGGGTGACAGTCACAAGGGTGCCAGTCACAAGGGTGCCAGTCACAAGGGTGCCAGTCACAAGGGTGTCAGTCACAGGGGTGCCACTCACAAGGGTGACAGTCACAAGGGTGCCAGTCACAAGGGTGCCAGTCACAAGGGTGCCAGTCACAAGGGTGCCAGTCACAAGGCTGACAGTCACAAGAGTGACAGTCACAAGGGTGCCAGTCACAAGGCTGACAGTCACAAGAGTGACAGTCACAAGGGTGCCAGTCACAAGGCTGACAGTCACAAGAGTGACAGTCACAAGGGTGCCAGTCACAAGGCTGACAGTCACAAGAGTGACAGTCACAAGAGTGACAGTCACAAGGGTGCCAGTCACAAGGCTGACAGTCACAAGAGTGACAGTCACAAGGGTTACAGTCACAATTGTGACAGTCACTGGCAATATTTTATTCAGTTGCAAAAACATCCATCCATCCCTTCATCCATAAATCCATGCCTTCATCCATCCATAGATCCCTTCATTCACCCATCCATTCTTTAATTCATCCATCCTTTAATTCGTCCATCCGTCAAATAATTCATCAATATATGCATCCATTCACTCACCCATGTATCCATTCACTCACCCATGTATCCATTCACTCACCCATGTATCCATTCATCCCCCATGTATCCATTCACTCGCCCATGTATCCAT